>CAHIKZ030005506.1:4797500-4902500 GCA_903632075.3 Acanthosepion pharaonis
ACAAAAAACACACACACACGTTATACACAAACAACCCATGTGATATATCATATCCATACATAACGCCTAACAAATCACGTAAGCCAGTAAATTGTTAATTTTCTTATATGTACTGCGTCCCTTTAGGATATAGGCGATCATGGCCCTCCACAACTTTCTATCTCGTATGGCTCTCAGCAGTTTTTCACCTTTTTCTGGGGTCCTCACATATTGTTTCGCTATCCATTAACAAAAGCACGTCATGTAAGTAGCTCGCTAACTTCTCCTATCTCTCTTGCCCTCAGTATGTGCCGTGAGTGTTAAGTTTTCCAAACCCTCCTTCTTCTTCCAAATAAATTCCGCTGTCTTTTCCTGATTTTGAGTATAATTGTTCTTTCTATTTGTTTACTCGCCTCGTCCATGGCATTTTCACTATCGTCTTGTATTTTTTTTCCCTCGTGGGGAAATTGTCCTACATTAACTGCTATATGAGAGAATGGATAACACATATCAATCAATCCCTCTTTTCTTTGTTATGCATTTATTCCGTTTCTCAACATTTTGCTAACGTTTTGGAACACTTCTTTCGATAGAGCAATAGCGTGTTCGGATCTCAGTGTCGCCTTTTCAATCCTCTGTTAAAACACTTCCCAGATTTCTGAACTCGCTTGATGTTCATATATACAATTCGTAAATCGGCTTTTTCTCTTGCTGATTAACATATTTTCTGTCATTTGACAGTTGATTTTTTAGTCCTTTTTTTTGGGGGGGGGTTCGTCTATGCGCCTGTCCTAGGCGGCCCTGTAGTTTTTCTTCCTTTATTATATATAAAGTTTATGTTTCTATATGTGTCTTTGTCTCTTCTGCTTTATTAGCTTTTCTTCTGAATTCCTTTGACATTTTCACCAACGTTTCACTTGTTTATCTTAAATAATGCTACATTTTCAGGCTGCAAGTTTTCTGAACAACAACAGCCAATATTCCGAGAACGAAATGTATGTATCCGGCTGGTCACGCAGTTTTGAATCTCTCAAATGAATCCCATTTTATTTCGCTGACATGTTTTGCCTGTCATTAAATATGAAATGTAAAATGCAGTAAACATAAGATCACAACGACTGAAAAAAAATTAAGGAAGATAAAAACTCACATTAGCAGCAACATTGAAAAATGTCTCTCAAAACGGAGGTACAATTTTGCCGTTTTTCTGTGCGTGCTGCTAAATGTATATTATTTGCCCAGAATTTTTCTGTCTTAATTTAGAATTTGCATTTGTTGGAATTTAATTTTTTTACCACTGGTCTCGAGAAACTGCCTTCCATTTCTTTAGGTTATCAACATTAATCATTTGTGACATCCATTCCCACTGAAATATTATTTTCGTTGTGAATTTTATTATATATTCTTGCGTTACGCAGTATTCAGTTCAGTTATATCTTACAACATGGGTTTCAGATCATAGTGACACAGGCACAAAACATGCCAAAATATGTAACTTTAACATTACATTACAATTATAATTATATATATATATATATATATATATATATATATATATATAAGTGGACATTGATGTTAAAATGGAGTGGCGACAATCTGCATCATAGTTTAATTTAATCTTTTGAGTATGAAGATTGCGTTCAAGTATGAGAAAATACAGTCGCCACTCAGTGTGGTCCTCAGTCGCCACGTTAATACTTACAAATGCTCTATCCCCGACAATGAGCATTTTACCAATAAATATAGCGTACTATAGTTTTATATATATATATATATATATATATATATATATATATATATATATATATATATATATATATAGATAATATTAGTGGTAAATATGCACATACATATGCATCATATATATAATATATATAAATATATATACATACATACATACACATATATTTGTATAAAAAATAAATCCAAGAGGATAGAATCCAGGTAGAACTCAATGTCCTGGACAGAGTAAAGATATAATATTTGTATTTAAGCCTTTTTATTATATATATATATATATATATATATCTATATATATATATATATTTCAGATAGGGTATGTCATTAAAAGGAAAATATAAATAAAAGCAAAAGGAAAACTTATCTTAGGAGACGCGTTTTGTCCTCTTACTGACTTTATCAAGGCAAGTGTAAGGATAAAAACCGCCATTTTTCAGGTGGGCACTATGAAACGATAAAAACCAAGTTAGAAAATCCCCCCAAAACAAGTTGCCATAATAAATTATGCGGAATTATTTCTACATTATTATTAAGAGAAGTGTTCATTTCCCTAGAAAGAAATAAGGGAGATTAAAACGCTGAGCATCTCCTGCCAATATCACATAAATAATGGACTATTCCGTTTTGATAGCGTGGAAAGAGCGAAAATACACTAATTTGTTTCAGAGAGAAGACGAAAGAAATAAAAAAATAAAAAAGGGAAAATAGAATTATTTAAGAGCTGTTTCAGTGAAATGGGAAAAAAATGTCAATTTCAAATCTTTTCATTTCTACCCACTTCTTAAAATAATGACCAGCATTCCTATTTAAGATTGTTATTGAAATATATGTTGATGTTGTTAAGTTCAAATATCTAAGGCGGCACAAGGAAAATTTCTATGGATATTTTATTGTCGTAGAAATCACCACGAGGTTATTCACTCATTAATATAAGTATTAAGAATTAAGATTCAAAAAATTTTTAAATATGAAAACCGTAGAATTTTCATGTATTTTTCTAATGATAAAAAAGTAAATATTTTGTTTAATTTTTTGATGATTATTTCTTTATATAGATATTTTTTACGTTGGGGATTATTGTATTTTATTATACACTTTTGCAAAAATAATAAAACTAGCGTTAAAAATTAATTGAAATAAGTATTTTTTAATTATATACAGATTAATGGTAGATCAAATCCAATTATCCAATGTTATACCAGATCATTTTGTTAATTTACATCATGAATAAAAGAAGAATGTTAAATTTGAATTTAGTTTCAAATTCTAATACAAGAGTTTTTATATATATATATATATATATATATATAATTTTAATCCGATATTTTTATTATTGCAAATAGTATTCACTATAATAGCATTTAAAATAATAATACATAACACACACACCCATAAAGACACACACACCCATAAAGACACACACAAAAAGAAACACACACATACATATATATTTTAATAATTATAATTTTTATCCATTATATTATTGCAAATAGTATTCCCTATAACATTTAAAATAATAATAATATAACGCGAGCGTGTGCACACACACAGGCAGACGCACACACACACACACACACACACATATATATATATATATATATATATATATATATATATGCACACACACACAAAATCCCCACTATGTCAAGTGAATGGGAAAAACTGACATTTATGCAAATATCCAATCACCCAAAACTGAAAGGAAATCTATGGATATGGGCATATATGCATGCTTATAGAGAGGTCCGGAATTTTAGTTCACAACATAGTATGCAAGGAAATGTATTTTAAATAACTTTTAATGCAGTATTGTCGTTAATGTCAGGCGAACAGAATTGAATATTAAAAAATAACTGTTGACATACTATGATTTTTATGCGTAAACACTTCTAAGTTTAGAGCGTATGTTCAAAAAAAAAAAAAAAAAGAAAAGAAATCCACTGAGCGGCAATTCTCTGGGCGGAGATCAATTGTGTATAACAGAGGTCCTAGTAAATTGTCTAATCTTGATCAAGTTGAAAGAAATGCAACAGTAGCTCAAATAACCAGTCTTAACAATAGAGATATTCCAAAGAGTATCGTTGAATGCACAACGCGTTGAACCATTACCGAACTACGCTACAGCAGAAAAAAATACCAGGCCGGATGTCATGCTTCCCAGAAGAACAAATAAGCTGAAGTTACAATTAAGGTGTTCCAAAAATTGAACAATAGACGACTGGAAAAATTGTTTTTATGGCTCGAATTCTGCTGGACAATCGAATGATAGGACCAAAATTTGGCATGAACAACAAGAGAGTACGGATCAATCCTACCTTTTAACAAAATTTCAGCCGAGTTGCGATGCTGCAAAAAGGGGGCGAATTTTTTTCTTGGCATGCATTGTAATATGTAGTAGCAATAAATTATCGTTTAAAGGCGGCAACCGACCTAGACACTGATTACCTATTGAATAGTGTATATTTATTTTCTGTACAGAGTAATGAGTTTTCTGTATTAAAGTCGCCTCCACAGACAATTTGTATCTCTAAGACCAGTCGTTTTTGATATCACCACATAATCCCCGTTCTACCAATAATTTATACAAACTCATTAGGTACCTTATTCGCTGATTTCCTTTCTCTCCCTCGCTTTCACTATGTGCTGTGAGTGTCAAATTCTCCAACCGTATTTAATTATTTGGGTTGCGATGGAAAAGGAGATTCGCATCCTGGATGTGAAGCCAACTCATCTAGAAGAGCTGGGGGGTGACGCATTAACAGCATGTGTCCAAATTTTGAATGAGTGCTATGAGAACATCTTTGACTTCATGCCAAGAATAATATATATATATATATATATATATATATATATATATATATATGTGTGTGTGTGTGTGTGTGTGTGATTCAACAAATTACCAACTGGCCAATCGGCATGAATGATTTCTGATCTCCCGGTAAGAATACAACTAAAATTAAGCGTTTCCCTACAAGGAAATATTCGGCATTCATTTAACAAATTCGCATTAATATAGATTGAAATTTACCAAATTCTCTTAAAACTGTTTTAATGAAAATAGTTTTTTCAAGATGTCTCGATTTCTAACCTTTTATTTCATTTCGTGAACAATATCAATATATATGATTATGCCATTATTTTTGCTTCCAATTACATGTGTTTTTTATTTTGACATTTGTCTATATTTTTGAGATAAGGTACTATGTACACTATTTACATTATTCTGGGCTATTGTCCGAATATTTGTCGCCATATTTATCACAACGTTTCGGTCGTTGTACGCTCCGGCCTTATTCAGGTGGTTTGAATATCGAACTGAATCCTTTACTTCGCTCACTGGAATAGACTGTTCTAGTTCCACGTGCCATGTATAGTGGATGTCAGTTATCAGTTATCTCTTGTTAATTCCCCTCTCCAAGTTCTCCACCGCCTTAACCAGGCATTGAACTCACACACTATTATAAACCTAATGTCTTCAACAACCATTTTTTTGGCAGTGCTCATATTGCTATTGCTGTTATACTACCCAGAAATTCATACACAGATGTTCTCAAGGAGACATGGCACAGTGGTTAAAGGCGTTAGTTAGATCCAGTGACAGGATCCAAAGTGTGTGAGTTCAATGCCTGGCGGTGGAGAACTTGGAGAGGGGAATTAACAAGAGATAACTGATAACTGACATCCATTAGACATGGCACGTTGAACTAGAACAGTCTACCCCAGTGAGCGAAATAAAGGGTTCAGTTCGACATTCCAACCAACTGATAAAAGGCCGGAGCGTAAAACGGCTGAAACGCTATTCGTTCATATGTTGTTATTATTCTATTCTCCTTGTCTCGTCAGGATATTCTACTAATAATTTATACAAACTTATTAGGTACATTATTCGCAGCTTTCCTCTGTCTGTCTAGCTTACAATAAATAAACTGAGTGTCAAATTCTCTATCCCTATTTGCTCATTAGTTGCTCTAGAATTGTCTCTTTATGATTCTAAACGTAAGTGTTCATTTTTTTTTTTTTTTTTTTTGTTTCATTTTTCTCAAATCTTTCTCGTTACTCAGATGATCTGTCCATGGAATTCACAGTATGATTTTCGTATAACCACATTTCTGTTGCTTTCGGGGTTCTGTAGTGTTGATGTCAGTGCTGCCTTTCACGTCCCATTTTAAAACACATTCTAGATATTTACATTTTTGCACTTGCTTGATTTTATTGTTTCCTATTTTTATTTTTTTTTTTGCATATTGAGCCGTTCCTGTTGCTGACAAACATATTGTTTTTTGCAATTGAGATTTAGTCCTTTCTTCTTTTTAAGTTTCTCTAGTTTCCTTTTTGTGTCTGCAAAAACACTGTATCGTTTGGAGTGTGCACGCCGATAATGAATTCTAGTATGACTTTTAATTCTCTTACGATAACATCACAGTAAAGGTTGAATAATTCCGGAGAGAAAAAAAAAACACTCTTATCTTACGGCAGATTCTATTTTGTGTATGTACTGATTTTGTTTTTATCCGTACGTAGACGGTGTGTTCACAATATATGTTCTCGAATATTCTGATATCTTCACAATTTATTCAAGATTCCTAAGAATTTCGAACTTTAATTTTTGAAATGTTTCAAGTGCCGTTGTTTTTCTTCTTTGATTAATTTCATGACTCTGTAGCACTAGCCTACGAGATCCAAAGAAATGACAGTAATCTTTAAGGCCGGTAAAGTACATTCACTTTAACCACTTTAATCATTAATTAACCAAAGCGGTTGTATATTGCTGATAGTTTAGACATTTCAGCATCAGTTTGATGACAGGGACAGAGCACAAATCTGAGCAGACTTTTTAAGAACGTGGCTTAAATCTGAGAAGACTGTTTAAGAACGTGGCTGAAGTTCTTAGGTCAATCCTTTGTTTTTGTAGCATTGTGCTGTGTTGGGCGAAAATAACCTTAGCATAGCCTATTTATATAATTAATGACCTCAACTTCGTCATTAAATTTGTCATAAAAGATCCATACATCGAGATGTGTTTAGAGCTTTTAAATTCCACATTGTCAAAGTCCTGAATCCACCTCGCCCCGCGCTATTTATCATCTGATATATTGACAAAGTATTCATTGCAATTCATGAAGGTAGATAGAGAAGAGACACGGTGAGTAGAAACTTGATCGAAAACTGGGTACTTCGTACTTGACCGAGTGAATACAATGTTTGCAATATGACCACGAGACATGGTTTCGAATTTCACCATAGTCGATTTGTGAAGAAGATGTTTTCTTGATAATATCGACCTGGAGGTGGGGAGGGTTCGAACAAAGTAGATATCATCGTTGATTATTGCCTGAAAAGGATGCAACGGTTTGACCCACGCTTTGCGAGTGAAGTTGTGTAGTTACTTCTGCTACGGCAATATCGCCTGTCACGTGACTGAGACTTTGAGCATACTGGTTTTGTTCACACCAGCTAATGCTCTCTCTCTATCTATCTATCTATCTATCTATCTATCTATTTATCTATTTATCTATCTCTCCAATAAGGTAACTAAGGTCCACTCAGCAAAAGTTGCATTCCAAGCTCTGTTAACGCTGCAGTTATTGATGAAGCAAAAATATGCGTGAATATGGTGTCTTCAGTAGGGATTAGCTTGTCAGCCTAGCAGACTTTCATACACAGAAACCAGCAGACCAGTCATTACTTTACTTGCTTGCTTATACACAATCTAGCACTTTGCTTTTATTTATTTCTTTAGGAAAATAATTTTTAAATTATTCTTTTGGTGCATTTTCTTCTGAATTTATAGATAAGACACAGTCCCCAAGAGTCTGAGGACACTCGTCTTGTATGCTTTGTCCTTAGAAATCATGGCCGCTGAGTATAGTCGGCTCTTTCAGTGTTGAAAAAGCACAAATGTGTCTGAAATATTCTATAGCTAACGACACTGACAGACAGAAAAATTCATAAATAAGCAATTTATCTTTTCTAGAGCGAATATACATCCTATATATAAATATCCTTACTGTCTAGTAGACCCTGTAACCTGTTACACTCATTGTCAACCTTTAATAAGGGTCAATAAGATAATTAGTAGTCGTATTCTTGTTATTTTTATTATCTTGTTATAATTGAGGTTTTGTCATTAAAATACCATTAAGTTTGTTTTCACGATTCTTTTTTCATTTTTCTACTTTGAGTTTTAAGTTAATCTTCTGCTATTGTTTTCTAACAAAAGTTATTTACGTACGGACATCCTGATGTTGAATACTGTCTGCCAAACTAGTACAGCTCGGGTTTAGCTGTCTAAAAATATAGTTTGCTACTCAAGATTGATGATTGTATTGAAGAACTGCTTGAGGAAAAATCAAGTTATTTTGATACTGAAAATAAAGAAAGAAAAGCTTTTTTTTCCTCTTTTATAAATTATGAAGCAATGTAGAATCAAAATCCTAAAATTACAGAGAACGTAAAATAACATGGAATTATCAATCATATTTTGTTTACTTCTTCTAATCTCACATTAAAACAGTTGATGTAATTAATACTCAAATATGGGGAATTAGTACAATTCTAAATTAGCTGATATTACTCGTTAAAAAAGTATTAAGGGCTAATAATAATGATTTTAACAATTGTCTTTCGGGTCAAGGCAGTACTTCCTTATGGATTCAATTGGGAATTCGTATAAAACACCGAAATGCTACTCTAGAGGCGCAGGGTCTAGAATTGTATAGACACTGAAAGTCTCTTGTTGCACTCGCTGCCTTATTTTCTGCCATTAGGTTCCTGTATTGATGAGTTTTCACACTATTGTAGCTTCTCAGATTAATCTTCTCCCAGAATATACAGGGGTATAGTTTATCTCAGTCAAGAACAGCGTTTATCAACCTTTTTACCCTTACGTAACCCTTAAAATAAATTACATGTCTCAAGGAACTCCTGCACAAAAACAAATTTATATACCATATCTTTCTCATTTTATTTTCATTGTAGTTCACGTGTTAATTATCTAGTATCTCTTTTTGAATGACTTGTTTAAGGAAAAAATAATATTTCTTTGTCAAATCTTTCGGTAATGCTAAATAAAATTCATACTGTTCGTTTATGACACTTCATCAGCGAGTTTTCATTCACACAAAAAATTCTAAATTCAGACGTGAAAAATAAACTGAAGTAACAGATATCATATACCTATAATATAAATATAAACAGAAGTAAAACAGATAACTGCTACATCGACTTATTTTTCTCGTTTACTGGCAATGTTGAAAAGACGTAAGGTAAATCAAAAATGTCCTGTGAATCAATAAATGGGCTAAGAAAATGAATCAATAACCAAGAATATATTGTGTGTTAAGTAATATTACATATATAAAATTAAATAAAAAGGCAAATCTGCATTAGCTCATCTCGCCTGTTTCTCCCGGACCACTTGGGGAACTTTTTGGAAACATTAGTGTTCCGGGAAAACCCGGTTGAGAAAAGCTGGTCTAGAATAAAACCTGGATTACGCTTTGGGTTAGATTTCTATATACCACGAAGTGGAAAATAGATTAGTCGATACTGTAACACACTAGGCCAGTTTGATGCCTGCAGTCTACAAAAATAACGGCTAATATGAACATGTTCTCACACTTATCAGGTATTAGAAGATGAAAATCAATAGCCATCCAGAGGTTAGGCCTACTCATATGCAAACAAAATGATTGGAATAAATTTGAAGGCAGGAAAATGAACACAATAAATTTTATGGGCGTGTGAAACTGCGTAATCGATATTGTCCTGAACTATAATCAGTGAATACAATAATATAGATCTTATTAAAAAAAAAGTATATTTAATCTGAGCTTCGTGTGTATTATCATCTCCTATAACACTTTATATATATATATATATATATATATATATATATATATATATATATATATATATATGAAAAATGATTAAAGGTATCGTACTGGAATTCTCCGACGTTTTCTAACACTAGCAATGAGAATATAGAATTACTCTCCTAGGCTTCACAGAAATATCGCGAAGAAATCGATCATAAAGGAAAAAACGACATATTCATCATTAATTAAACATAGCAAGCGCCTAAATATTGAAATAAATATATATATATATATATATATATATATATATATATATATATATATATATATATATATATTATTACTGGATCATTTTCAAACTTATTCAAGATGATATTCGCTTTCTCTTACCTTCTAACATTCCGTACTGGAGTAACAACTTGCCTCAAATGTTTCACGTACGATTTCATTTTCAAGACTTTTTTAATTGCTCTGTAGACTGTCATAGCTGGAAAGTTTCTCTCATGTGCCAAACCTCCTATGAATTAAGTTGGATCTTTTCTAATTGATATATTTAGCTCTAATTTCAAATGAAGATCCCTCTTCCTGTTTTGACTTCCTGATCCAGTTTTTCCTCTCTATAGTTCCTTTTTTTTAATTATTCGCCGTTCTCTTGATTGTTATTGAATGAACTTTGAAAATGGAAACAAGAGGATGAATGTTGGTACGATTACTGAAAGCCTGAATGATCTTTTTTTTCGCTCACCATTGATCAAATGGAAATCAGTGGATCTGACACAAAGAAATTTGACCTAGTCTCTTTTTAGCTAAATAACTAGAAGTGTTTCTCAGTGATTCTTATGAAAATGGTTTCTAGATGGTTAAACATCTTAAACAAAAACCTGGAAAAAAAGAAATTCATTTAGTTTAGAGGTTTTCTAGATGTTAAACATTTTGTGTCACATGATTTGGACAATTTTGTTGTTACACCTATATATATATATATATATATATAGTCAAATATATATATAGATAAGAAAAAAAGAAAAAAGCCATTTTTAAAGCAAAAGTCAAAATAAAACCGGTTTCGTCCCAGGACTTATCAAGTTATTTATTCTGGGAATTTATTATACTGCCCGGCCTTTTGGACCTGTTCAAGTTATGACCAGCTTTAGGCTCTGACCAGCTTGGACAAGCTCTGACCAATATTTTGTGGTACATGAGGGAAAATGGTCTCCCACGTTAATCGACCTTGTGTCATATCTTGATTTAGTGGGAATCAAAAAAGCCATTTTAAAAGCAAAAGTCAAAATAAAACCGGTTTCGTCCCAGGACTTATCAAGTTATTTATTCTGGGAATTTAAAAGCGTGTAAATTAATTTTAATTAACGAATGTAATTAAACGGAGAGAGAGAGAGAGAGAAAAAAAAATGAATTTCAAGGGACTAGAGTCCAATAATATTCAGACCCAGCAAGCATTCCCTCTGTTTACAAAGGGAAGGCTCACGAGATCTGATAAAGAAGGACTCCAGGACCTTGAGGTGAAATGTGGAGTGGGACCTCGATAAAATAGTAAATCGGTCACGACTAAAATTTTCCACACATTCCCTTCTATTTATCAAATGTTCAGCAATGGTAGAACCAGAACTGTTAGTCAATTGGCTATTCCTAGAGGACGGATTAAAAATCCTAGAGGGTAAATGCTGTTTAATTCTCGAATCCAAACGCTGGGACGTCCTACCTATGTAGTCATGTCCACAACTCCACTTGTATTGGTAAATCACTGAATTAACATGACAGGGAGGTAGGACATCCTTACAAATAGAAGAGAAAGCAGGACGGGTACCTAATATTACCCTAACATTTGCCGAAAAATAACAATTATTGATTAAACGTGAAATACGTTTCGATAAACTCTCACCCTCTGTATCAATATAGGGAAGACGCAAATAAACTGGGCATTTATCAGCTAAATGCGGCTTCACCCTAAAGAATTTACTGATGACATCTTGAATAACGGAGTCTAAAACATCCAACGGATATCCGTTTTTTGATAATGTCATTCTAACAAAGTCAATTTCCCCGCAGAGAAAATCTTCAGAACATAACTTAAGTGCCCTGTGAATTAAGGACTTAATTAAATTAATCTTACGTTGTCTGAGACAAAAAGAGTCCCAACGCGTGTAAAGTCCCGAAAAAGTGGCCTTCCTAAATACAGAAGTCTCAAACTTGTCAGCAATCTTATGGACAAAAACATCCAAAAAGGAAAAACAAGAATTAGACTCCTTCTCTACGGTGAACTTAAGAGCAAGATGGACAGAGTTTAATTTGGTGAGAAATTTGTCGGCTTCAGCCTCATTATTAAAGAAGCAGAAGGTATCATTCACATAACGATGATACATAAGAGGACGACGAATGCAAATAAATAAGGAAGCCTCGTGAAAACCGACAAAAATATTCGCCAACGCTGGACCCAAAGGCGAACCCATAGCTACCCCGTCGATCTGTCGATACATAACATTATCAAAGCTAAATTCGACAGACGCGGTGGCGAAAATCATAAGCTCAACAAAAATTACCTCAGGAAAATCCGGAGGAGACAAAGAGGTACGATACAATATATCGCAACACATCTCAATAGTTTCAGACAGGGGAACACATGTAAACAGGGAGCAGATATCAAACGAACACATGAACCCACCATAAGTAGAAGAACTACGTATAATTTCCACAAAGGAGAAGGGATCTTTAATACAATATGTGCTGAAGTGCGACAAAACTGGTTGTAGCACATTGGAGAACCAACTAGCGACTTTATGCTGGGAAGATCCAATCATAGAAAGAATGGGTCGTAAAAGAACACCGTCCTTATGGATTTTGAGTAACCCATATAAACGGGAACGAATGGACCCAGTGGGTCTAATTAACTCTGAAATTTCAGAGGAGAGTAAACCACTCTTGACCCACTTTAATAATTGCCTTTGAAATTTAGTTTCAATAGAGGCAGTATGATCATGGGTCTCGACTGGACCTAATATTATGAACTTTGATGTGTCACTAAGTATATCAGGTTTAGTTATAAACAGGTTATAATTATTTTTAAAATTTTTAATTACCCGGCGGTGTTGTTCTCCCCATTTTGACTCTGATGAAGAAACAGAGGAGCCAGCATATTCAAATGACTGTGGAGTTAAAAAATTGTCTGCATCTATGCAGACAAAATTAAATTATTTAATTCGTAAACGGTTTGGATGCAGTGATGAACCTACTGGGGAAGGAGTTATCTTTAATTATTCTTCTTATGAGCCTTCAAATTTGGAGACTCGTATCTTGGCTTACGGTTTGAATTTTTATGTTCCATTTTTAATGCCTGACCGTGACAAAATTTTCTCAGAGTTTGAGGTTTTGTATGCACAAATTTGTAGACTTGTCCCTCACTCTGCTGAGTCACTGAGTGATTTTAAGTCCAAACTCAATAGTTATGCCCATCCTATAGTGGTGACCGATTTATTATTTTATCTAGGTCCCACTCCACATTTCACCTCAAGGTCCTGGAGTCCTTGTATATCAGATCTCGTGAGCCTTCCCTTTGTAAACAGAGGGAATGCTTGCTGGGTCTGAATATTATTGGACTCTAGTCCCTTGAAATTCATAATTTTTTTCTCACTCTCCCCATTTAATTACATTCGTTAATTAAAATTAATTTACACGCTTTTAAATTCCCAGAATAAATAAATTGATAAGTCCTGGGACGAACCCCTGTAGTTTTATTTTGGCTTTTCCTTTTAAAAATGCCTTCTTGTTATCTTTTCTATCTATCTATATATATATATATATATATATATATATATATATATATATATATATATATATATATATATGTGTGTGTGTGTGTGTGTGTGTGTGTGTGATGGAATCATATTTTTAAAATAATTATATATATATATATATATATATATATATATATATATATACAATCATATATATATTTATCATAATATATCATCATATATTTATCATAATTTTTATATAAATAATCATATTTTTATACATAATACACATTATATATATATATATATATATATATATATATATATATATATATATATATATATATGAAATGTATTTTAAGCATTCATTCCAAGCATGTCAATAAACCTAATACGATGCAAAGTTTTACTGGAATGTGAAATAAGAAAAATAAAAATAATATATATTTAGGAGAGTATACCTTAAAAGAACAGGGATTAAAAAGACAGAATATAACGATTGACACGTTATGTAATTTTTTTTAATATCAAAGCAAGCAAGGCTGGAAAGAAGAGAAGAAACTGTTTGCATAGAACTTAGACTTACAAATAACCATATCTGTTGTAAATTGATGTGAAATAGCTGCCAATCTATCACTTGGCTTAAACTCGTAACCTCTACTTACCATAGCGGAAATAATCTTCAGATTAATTACCAGAAATTATTTATAGAAAAGGCACAACGAAGGTATGTTATGTATATATGACGTTATAAACTATCTAATTTATACCCCTGATATAAAACAGCCTAGAGTAGACTAACCATGGATAAATATATAATGTTACCCCATGTCCTCATCAAAATTTACAGATGATTACGTGGGCATAGCACTCCAGCCTGAATGATTTCCACCGTACACTTCAAACACATTTGGTTTGTCAAGTAGGTTACGTCTTTTCATAGTTTTCTATATTTTATTTTATAGTGATTCCAGATTATTGCTTTAATTTATTGTCTCATGATGAAACAGTATTATATGTTCAGTGAGCGATATTGTCGCCATATTTTTTAATTTCACGCATATGCGTTGTTTGTTTTTGATTTTGTTGAGTGTACAGTAAAACAGGTTTAGTTGGGCAACATCCGTGAGAAGAAAGAGTACTATGACACAATTCACTGCGATAGAAATTTGAAAACGGCAATGCTGTACAGCTTGGCATTCGTACCTGAAACTCCAATACTAACATTAAAGAGTGTTTTGGTGTCACTCTGAGGACAGTGCTGATAATTCAGAAAGAGTTGAATGAGTCTAATGGTGATTACAAAAGTGTTTGGAGAAATCACAAGTGATAGTGACTTTATGCTTTCATTTATCTTCCCACAGGGCCTCAGACTCAACACGGGGGATTACATCAAGTGTCTTAAGGAGGCAGGGCTACGTTAGTCAAGACGGTACCTGCTGAAATAAAAAACTCTGTTTAGCAACAGAAATCTCCAATATGCCACGCATGTAGGATAACCCAGTCATAGAGAATTTCTGCGCCCGTTTACTCCTGGCCATCTAACTCCTCAGACTGAAAGCACCTTGATTATTATGTGTGGTGCGCAGTTGAGTGAGAGACCAACAAAACGCTTGTAATACCAAAAGTGAACTGAAGGCAAGAATTATGGCAGCATTCACCAACTCAAACAAGGAGACTCTGCAGAAAAGTTGAAGGACATTCCGATGCCGTATGGAGACAGTTGTTAAATCTAATGCCGATTTTATTGAATAAAGGTATTTTTGTGCAATTTTCGTAAATATATGACTTAAAATGAGATGTCAGTGTTATTCTCATTTGTGTAGAAGTTCGACGACAATTTATCAATCGCAACCTGTATTCTCATATGAAATAATAACGTTTTCATGTTTTATATATATATATATATATATATATATATATATATATATGAGTGAACATTGAAGTCAACACTTAAAGGCGACAGACTGTTTAATGCTCGACGAAATCACGGCTGACGCTTGCGTCTACCATGAAACAGCCTGCCGCCTCTAAGTGTTAACTCCTATGTTCCCTTTTATATTTACACACGCTCTATCTCTGATATTGGGTACATTATCCCATAAATATAGTACACCTTAAGAGTATATTTCTTGATATTTCTATCTATCTATCTATCTATCTATCTATCTATCTCTCTCTCTCTCTCTCTCTCTCTCTCTCTCTCAATATATATATATATATATATATATATATATATAGTCATGGGATGTACGTTCAGAAGGAAAAGAAAATGAAAAAGCATTTGAGAAAGACCAGTGAAAATGAGAATTCGGAACTTTAGTAACCGTTTAATTGATAGATCAATAACATATTATATAATCAAACATCCATGATTGCATAGAACATTTCAAGTACAGAATACGTTGTGCTACTAATAGTTTTTCCCAATACCGAAGATTGCTACAAAACCAAATCATAAACCTAAAATGTCGAGTCATATTCTTAAATAGCCTCTTCAGATGAAGTCTTTAATTTGGATGTTATACATGACGCCAAAATCGCTCCGAAATATATAAACTCTCAGCTGGAAAGAACCACTTTCTCAGATCAATGGTTAAAAATCTTTTCGAGCGATTAAAGTCTGTAGCTGTAAGAGAAGTGCGTCATTCTTCGTAGTTTGTGTATTGCCGCTACAGAATTACAAAGAATTGTTCAAAATATCATAAAAGAAATCACTTGTTTAGTTTCAGCAACAGTAACAACTATAATTGATAGTGCATGTAACGAAAGAAAATTATGACAAAATCAAGATGTTGGTATTCCATACGTCTAAAAACAAAAATGTTAGCGAGAAGACCCCCATCAATAAGTAAAGGGGAATTAATAGCCATTGGACTTGATAAAACTATCTTCATAAAATTTGGTTTAAGTCAGATTTTATAGATTTCAACGAAATGTAACACAGTCTCCTCGTTCAATAAATACCGAATGTTTCCTTATACGGAAACAACTAATATTACCATTACCATATATATATATTTACCATCCACACTCTCAATACCAATAAATACTATATCTAATAGTGAGCACATCTCCCCTACAAATATAATAAATTTTAAACAATATATATAAAAATGAGGAACATTAGCACAAGTCTGCTCATTTGATGAGAACATTTAAAAAAAATGAAAACAAATAACTGGTTAAAAAAGATCATTTCCCCTGTAATATATTTTATAAATCCAAGACAGAAGAAATACAGTTATATAGGATATTGAAAGCTTAGAAAGCGAAGGTAATAAAGATTCGAAAATTGGTTGCATTGTGGATGACTTACATCAAGTAGAATAAATACAACTGAAAGATAAAGATCAGGAACATATATTTGTATTAGCCATAAAAAATCTGAGGAATAGGAACTTTAAATTTTACTCATAATTATTAACGTGTTTAGGTCAGTTCAGAAAAGCATACGATTGAGGAAGAATGATTTGGAATTCTAAGGAAAACAGTTCCCAGAGCAACGGTGATAAATCGCCTAGAATATGAATCCTAATGCAAAAGAATTGGTGTCGTGTTATCTTCAGTGAAACAACGAAATGCCAAAACAAAAATATTAATAGTCTTACATAAGAAAAAAACATGTATGACCTGAATATGAAAGTTGGATCCATAATCTGTCATTGCCAGAAAAGTCTCCTAAAAATATTGGCAGGAAGTGTAAAGGATTTGTTAAGTTGGTACAACACAGTGAAATAGCTAGTAGATAAATTAAAAATTGATTTATCAAAATAATTTTGCTCTAAAATTACGCGTGGGAATTTTAAGTACGAAAGCAACTTGTTAAAACTCTTTATCGAAACGTGCATGACCTGAACCCAAAATTATTATACATATTGTTGTTATTATTATATTTTTATTATAAGAGATTATAATAATAAAAACGTTTTTAAATCGCTACATAAAAGCTTCTGTGTTTCATTAATATGATTATTGTTCCTCAGGCGAAGGTAGGTAACTACCATCGCATGAAGAAGTACAATCATAGTAATGAAACATGAAACCTTCCGTGAAGCGATTTTAAAATGTTTTTTTTATTATAATCATTTATATTAAAAATAATAATAATAATTTGCTCTACATTGTACTGAGCACTTTTTAAAAAAATAAATGTTACGAACTATTGAATTTGTAATCCATTTGTTCTTTCTCTCATTTGGGTATATATTGATGTTCTAACAAGTTCACATCATCCTGATTATCATTCATATGGCGTGATCTTACGCAACATGAACATCTCCCTCCAAATTTCGAAAGATACTTATTAATGCATAGAGTGTCTTTGGCAGAGTAAATCTGACTGTTGATTACACATATATATATATATATAAAAGTGTATATTTTGGCATGATTCGAACCATATTACATTTTGAATAGGTATATTCTTCCAAATATTATGGGTAATCACGTTGAACAACAAATCTAACTTTCATGTGACACCCCCTGCAGCTATACATGCAATACTAATAATACTATTTATGATAATATACATTGTTTTTACACCAGGGATGCAGCTAATGGGTACCGATCATAATTGATTGGAAATGTGAAAATGTAAATGTTTTGGTGAATTAAACTGAACTGCATTAAATACCCACTTCATCACCACATATTTCCTTGCCAGTTGGTTGAACTTTACCCGTTTTTCCTGTACATCTATGTTTTTGAGCGAGATTAGAGGAGGAACGCTAGTTGTCGAAAGAATTGATGTGAAGATTTTGAAGGATGAAGCAGGGAAGGCGACTTGCCTGTGCCAAGTAGAAACGGGAGCATTCTCAGTTGGAAACGGACTAATCAACCTCAGTTATACGACTTGAAATTAGTTCTAACTTGGCTACAACTGAAATGTTATGAGCTGCTTTTATCAAAACCTCTAACCATATTGCGCATATTTCGTTGTGATATCATGCTGAGTATATTTGGTTTTGCATATTTATTCCCCAGAATCATTTTGTTAACACAGTGCTGTCTCACTGAATACTACTACTACTACTACTACTACTACTACTACTACTACACAGTTACGCAAAATAACGAAGTAACTAACGTCTGGTACATGCCAATTCAAACTGACTAGGAAATAAAAGCCAACACAACTGATATTATAAAAGATATGAAATTCAGGAAATGTATGCTTATTGACATAGCAGTACCATCCGAGAGAAACACCCTCATAGAAATTATTGAGAAATTGTCCAAATACAAGGACATGGAGATCGAGATTAACAGGATGTGGGAAATGAAGACTGAGACCGTATCAATAGTAATCGATGACCTGGGCCTCATGAGAAAAGAAACAGACAGTTTTACCAACAGTGTCCTAAGTAAAATCAACATTCAAGTTGCCCAGACGATCAACGTACTAGCTACATCCCCTATACTAAGAAAAGTGCTATCATTTTAATGACAACTATCCTGTAGGGCCTAAAGACAATAGTTTGGACCCGGCTATACAGGATAAAAACTGGAAACAACATACACAAATAATAATAATAATAATAATAATAATAATAATAATAATAATAATTATAAAAATCGTCACGATAGAGTGGGGCAATACTTACACTGGACAATGTGCAAACACTTTGGAAAATGTGTAAGGTATGAACATCGGCCAGCGCCGGTTACAGAAATAGAAGATGTCACCATTCTGTGGGATTATACCATCCACAGACAGAAAAATTGAAACAAATAGGCCGGACATTATTGTCAAAAACCAGAAAGAAAAACTTGCCTACTAATTGATATGGCTTGTCCAGCGGATTGTAACATAGCAACCAAGGAATTTGAAAAACTATCAAAATACAAAGACCTGGAAATTGAAATAGAAAAAATGTGGAAATTGAAAACAAAGAATAATACCAGTCATTGGAATTATAAAAATGGAACAAAACAACACATTGAAAGAATCCCTGGAAACCCCAACTAAGAGACATACAGAAAAATTGTCTTTTAAGGCACACACTAAGGAGAACTTTGTCTATGTAACGCTAGCAACTTCATCGGAGATAAAAAAAAAAAAAAAAAAAAAAAAAAAAAATGAAATGTGTATATAAAACAACCACGACCTGCCTTAGGTCAAAGGTAGTGTGTCCATATGAAAATCGAATGAATGATGATAATAATAATAATAATAATAATATGCAAAACAGTATTCAATCTAAAAGTAGATTTATTTTGACGGCAGATGCAGAAGAACTTTTGAAAATCTATGTATAAGAAATTGTCAAACTGAAAAATATAACATTGATTCGTAAATTATTAGAAGTGACAAAAAATACTTTCATGGAAATGAAAAAATAAATTCAATGTAAGGAAAATGGAAACAATATATGATTAAGAACAGTTCAGCCAATGGAAAAGGGCTCACAGAATATCAGAATATTCTGATGTAAATATAAGAATAATGTTTTTTTTATTTTGCATCATCATCATTATCAGCAGCAATAGCAGTGGTGGCAGCATTATTTCCGAGTGGTAAACATGGCGATAAAACTAATGTGAAACTCAAAGGAATTTGGTTAGATTTTTATTGAGATTTACACAAAGGATTTTTCAAATTCATGCAGTGGAAGCCAAAGCCGTTATAAAAAAAGAAAATAAATGTAATTCGGTCATGGAAGCCGAGAATTCCAGAGACGAATTAAGAAAAAAATGTCAGTCATAAAAAATTCAAACATAAAAAAAGTACACCTTAAAAAAGCAAAAAAAATATCTTGAAAAAGAGAATTGTTTTCCTTATTCAAAAACAAATCTGCGGAGCCAAATGTAAAGGTCATAGCCGAATAAGACGGAACCTTATTCAAGAAATGAAAGCGTAAAGAATGGCAACAAAGTTCAGTGCATTTGAACTCAGTTATGATAAAAGGGAGAAATATTACAAGAAACTGCTAACTTATAGAGGAATTGTATTATTGTGGCTAATAGGAAAAATGCTTAGCAGAAATGTAGTCATGCTTGTAACGACATAGTAATATTTTTCGCGCCCAAAACTTCAGTATTGGAAATAAGAACAGTACATTACTTCTCCTCCCTTTTCTTCTTCTATATCCTACATTCCTCCAGAAGGTAGGACATAGAAGAATCGAACATCACTCTCCACAATTTTACGTCCTATGTCAGACGTAGTAATTCTTTTTCTTTTTAGTATCAATCGTAAATTATACCAGCAATCACTGTTCTACCAACCATTTACACAAGCTCTTAAGGTTCGTTATGTACTGTTTTCCTCTGACCCTTTTACCATCAATATTTCTTGAAAATTGAAAATTATCCAAGGTCTCTTTACTTATTATGTGGCCTACATGTGTGAGCTCACTGTTTCTGATGCTACTTAAAAGTGTCCTTTGTGTTTTCATTTTCTCTAAAACTTCGTTGTTACTCAAATGTTCCGTCCATGGTATCGTCATTATTCGTCTATAGAACCACATTTCTGTTGATTTAGCTCTTTTCTCCATCTGTGAGGAGATTTTTCCGCATTCATCGCCATATCGGAGTATTGATATTATGTAAGTGACAAGTACTTTTTTCTTGGTTTCTAATGACATTTGTCTGTTTTTTTTTAATACTTTACTTCTCTTTTCGAAAACATTTTCTTTTATTCCAATGCGCCTTTGAATTTCAGTATCGCACTTTCCGTCCTCTGTTAAAACGCTGTAAATAATATCTTAATAATTTCTTTTGAAATATTTTGATATTTTGTGTTACTTTGGATTTCGTTGTCACATTTTCAACCATATGTTAATACAACTGAATTTCGTCATCAAAGCGTTTTGCGGTGAACAGGAAAGGTAATACTCGATTAAGGGAAGGCAAACATTACGGTTGCGTAGAACAGTTAAATTGACTTTCAAGATTATTTTCCTGTTTTATTCTTGCTGATTGCAATATTTGTTGTCATAGGGAGAACAACATTATTCATATTATTGGCGTCAGGGCGCTTTTAAATCTAAGGCATATCGACATGTTACGGCTGATGAACTTATAAATTTCCATTTAATGCCTCATTGCCTTTTCTGAACCTTTGATGAATAATTTCCAGATGATTACATCAAACACAATATTAACATTCTTTAACAATCTAACACATATAGAGATACATATGTATAAATCTACCATTAATCCTTGCTTTAAATATTGCTTCCATATTTAGTTTGGTGCTCCTCCTATATAATTACAGATTCCTGATAAAATCGAAAGAGGAATCTGCAATTTTATTGGTCCAGAAACTGACATCTCGCCATCAGTCCATTTCCTACCGCCGTAACATATCTTCGCTGTGTCATTTCTATAAATAATTTCATGGTAACTGTTCTGAAAAATTTTCCCCTGTGGTATCTACATTTTTTTTTCAAGCGGTGTTCTAGATTGGCGGCAAGGTATCATCAATGTACAGATGGAATGGCCAGAGGTAATCGTAATTTCTATGCTAACAATTTCTTCTATCGCACTTCTCGCTTGTGGGAATCTCTTTCGGCTACTTGCTTCCCTGTCAAATTTGATCTCCAAAAATTTAAATGAAATGTCAATTCTTATCTTCTGTCTTTTTTAATTTCTGTTCTTTTACTGTCACCTCTTCTTAATAGTAGTTTTCGAATATTCTCAAATGCTCAGAAAACTCTAGTGTCTTTATTGCAATGCTTGGTAGTGAAATGATTAATACACACACATATATATATATATATATATACATATATACATACATACATATATATATATATATATATATATATAAATATATATATATATATATATATATATATATATATAAAAATGAATCATTAATACAAATGTAAATTAGTAAAGATAATGATATAAAATGGAGAAATCAATTCGCTAACTATAATTTAAAGATGCAGTAACCTACTAAACAATTGATGATTGCTATGATCATTGTTTTTTTTTTTAAATTATAAGCTGTATTAGGTCTTACTTAAATATGTAATTACTTTCGACTTTTCCTTCTGTCATCATCAGGCATGGAAACTATTTCCTTTTTGGTAAAATTCAGGTAGTATCCGAGATGAAAAAACATAATGCAATTCGAAATGTTATTTTTTAAATGTGTTATTGATAACAGATACAAACTTCTAGAATGTGCAGGCGCTACGCTAAGGTTGAATTTTTGAAAATTTAAGTGAGAGTATGTTTTTACTAATATGGCAATTTAAGAATTTATTTTTTGTAGGAGTTTATCAGTCAATGTGTCATGAACTAAATAGTTCAATAAGTAATACAATGTCTCAGATGTTATCCCGAAATTTTGCACGTCGGATCAGTCGAAAGTACTTCATTGTAATACAAATTAAACTGCACCTCATATTTGACACAAACACGCACACAGATATATATATATATATATATATATATATATATATATATATATATATATATATATACATACATACATGTATAAATGCATACATATGGGTGGATGGGTGTGCGTGATTAAGCATTAAACCCCAAGCGAGGCCGGATTGCCACTAGCAAGCAAGAGTAAAGGGGCGGAAAGAGGAGAGGTTGGAGAGAAGGAATTAGATAAGACATCTGAAGAAGTCGATTGACATTGCATTTGAATACTTGAAGATTATAACTACCAGGAAAGCAAGAAAGAGGTAGGGAGTTCCACACACAGAAGGGGAGAGACATGTAGGTATTGGAGTCGAAGAGACGGCTACATTTAACTTTCGACAGTGAAAGGTTAGGACTGAGATGACAACCTAGTAGCGCCCTTTATATATATATATATATATATATATATATATATATATATACAAACACACATATATATATATATATATACATAAATTCATATATATATATATATATATATATATATATATTTAAATCAATTTCGCCGTTCATAAAATGTATTGCTACAATAACTTTGAGATGACATTCTTGTGAATATTTAGTACTTGTAACATTAAAAGACTTAGAGAAACCATGATCTATAAAATTATATATTTATATTTAAAAGTTCAGTGTATTATTATGTTGCCAGAAGATCTCTTGTTTAACAGAATGCTATTCTGTTTTAAATTTCCTTCAGATTTTCAGGAATTCTACAGAATACCGTCGAGAACATTATTTCATAAACTTTCGGTTTGGAATTTTTATCAAATTCTGACTAGTATTTCTTTTTGCTTCTACGATTTGATTTTTATCGCAAATCTTAGGCGTCGTTCTACTACCCGACTTTCTGATGAGTAAAGAACAATGGTGTGACAGATGCGATAAATATAAATCAACAAAAATAAAGTGAAAGAAATACGTGTAAAAATCCTTTAAATAACTGACAAGACACAATCTAATAAATTTAAATAATACTACTACTTTTAGTAAACAAAGAAGATGGAGGCGTATAAAGCCTTCTAGAAAATTAAATAGGAAATTATTGGATTTCTAGTTTTTTTCTAAAAACTACTTCAAATCTATCCTTTTAACGTTTCCGCTTGTATTCCTATCTATTTTACCTAGAGATTATTATTTTTCTTCTCCATAGGTGTAGATAGGTTTGCTTATCATCCCGTTCACGGTCATTCCAGATTTTTGAGCAGTACTAGGTTTATATACCTTTTCTCCTGCTTAGTTTTGGATTTCCGTTTTTTTCTAAAATCTACTTCAATTCTATATTTCTAATGTCTCCTCTTGAAATCTGAAATTTTATTCAATATTTATTTATTTTTCTCTTCAATAGGAGCAGATAGAGCAATATATCAATAAGTATGTAAAAGCTTATGAAACTTTATATGACTATTTTAACTTTAGCGCTGAAAACGTTTATTTTGTTATAATGGCTGATTACAAAAAAGAGAGGATATGGGATGTGTTTATTTTATTACCACAGATAGGCTGAACTATCGTTCTCTTCATTCCTCACCACGGTCTTCGGAAAAGGAGTAGAGGTTGAGGTTTCCATTTTCGATTCCTTCTAAATTCTTTTCATTCTCTTTCACTTCTAGTAGCACCTTGCGTCTTAGTGGATTATCGCCAGACTTGTGGTGAATTGATTAAAAGTAATATTAGTAGAAGTATTATTTGTTGTTGTTGTATTTTTGTAACCATTTGGTCTTCGTGAGCTTATTGCCGGAGGATTACTCCTTGAATTCTATTGCGTTCATTGTTAACAACTACAAAATGACAGTCCTCGAGTTAGTAATAAAAGAAATTATTGACGATGATTCAGCAACTAACGTCATGTGATATGATTGTGTTCGTCAACTCTGACTCTTAAACGATAACCAAGAAATTGATTTCTAATATTCATTAACTTAATATATTTTAGGAAAAATACTTTAAATCGAGATTTTAAGAGCCCATCATTTAATAGTACTTCATTTGTAAAATCTTTGATCAGCCTAGAGTGCAATTAACTTAAATTAATGGAAGATTCTTTCAGGTGAATTACATTCTTCGCTATGAAAGCGTATATAGCTTTTAGCCGTAATTTAGCATCTTAGCTGATTCAGCCAGCTTTTACAATGACCGAACATTGGTAAGAAAAACTGGTCTACCATTATTTAAAGTAGCTCTTACTCACACAACCAAACTTGACATAACGCGTCTGTCTTGTCATTCAGTGTGGAACTTTTAGGCTCTCCGCAATGAGAAACCCGATCACGCTCGCTACGCCTAGACCTATTTACTGACACCATTTGTCTGACAGGTCGTAGCCATTCAGTCAGAGAAGGCTTCGATTTGCCAAATTGAAAAGAAAAGAAATCTTACTTCGATCATACAAATATCGATTAATTTTTTTTCTAAATGTCTGGCTGCTCGTTGTGGTATCTTGTCGATGAGTACGTAACGAAATTCAAAGTACCAGCGAATCATGTCCTTCTGGTGTCTGCCATTACACTGAATAATTGTAGCAATTACTATTTTCATTCTATGGCTCAAAGAATTTCTATTTAGAAATCTACACGAGAAGCCTATGAGGATTTTCAATGGACTATACTGACTGCTTGAAGAAAGACCTAAATAGCTTTATTTGGAAAGCATTTTTTCGATTTGTTTGTCTTTCTCTGCGAGACCAGCGAAGAATCGTTTCTGACTCCTAAGAGAATTCTGTTTTAATTTCAATGTGAAACTTAGAAAAATAAAAACTTCTACTGTAGGAGAGGTAATATTTTTTTATCATACTTTAAACATACTTAAAGGTGAATTCTTTTTTTACTGCTATGTAAAGAGCTTTCACTGACTATAATACGCTTATTGTAATATTTTCAAATCACTTCCATATCATCATCGAATTAATAGAATATAATATCTAATTATAATCTGTTTTGACCGTGTCTCTTAGGATGTAAACGATAATGGCTCTCGACAACTTGTCTTTTGTAACTCTTAGCAATGTTAGCACTTTAAATATCTTTCCGCACCCTGACCTGACATCCATTTACACAAGCTCGTTTCCCTTTGTTTCCCTTGCCTTCTGTTTACCTTGTGTGTTTCAAAATCTACAAGCCGTGCTTCCTCGTTATATGTCCCAGAAATTTCATATATCAAAATCCCGAAAGATATGAATCCAGAAATTTAAAATCCTGAAAGATCAGAATCCCGAAAAATAGTTTTTGAGAGAAAAAAAAAATGGAAATATCTTTATTTCAAAACATTTAAAAATAGCGTTTAAATCGTGTTCATAAATTTGAAACTTTCAAAATTCATTCAAAAATATAAAACCAGAATATTGCATAGTCGATGGAAAAAATTTAGTCGGCAGGTTCTCGCACTATTGGAGAGTTTCAGCCCACAGAAAAGGAATGTGAAAGGAGCAGCAGCACGTAGAAAACGAATTTGAACGCATTCTCCGAGGAGAGTTTAGTCCAAAACAAAAGTGTGTTTTATCGTTGTGAAAGGATTATTAATATAGTTAACGATCGTGAAAACGGACCAGATCTTATGGACTATCTTTGGAATCTAGCATATATATCGATTATAAATTATTTATATATTCTATTTTCATATTTTTATTATAGCTAGACAGTAAATTGAATCAAAGACGCAGATGTCACTTTTCGCGCGCTAATAGCACGGCTTGTAGATTTTGAAATCTATTCTCTATGTTACGCTTCTTCAATAACTCTCATAGTATAGAAATCAAAGAGCGACGATGAAGCCAATAATAAAAAAAAGCTTTATAAGTTCTTAGACTGTGTTTGGATTATTTAGTTTAATACGCGAGAGCAGTTTTGCTTAAGTAAAGCCTTACAAAAGCTAAAGGAAAATGTACAATTTCATTTAGTTAAAACTTGTCGCGAGTAATAACATATGTCTGTATGTCTGACATGAGGTATTGTAACTATTTACACTATTTACATTGTTCGAAATGTTTCCTCATATTTATTGTCATAATCAAAACATTTTGGCCGTTTACGCTCCGGCCTTCTTCAGGAGACATAAAAAATTCCATCGAAGAAAGCCGGTGTGTACAGCGGTCAAAACGTTGTGAATATGCAATAAATATGGCAAAAACAGTCAAAACAATATAAATAGAACAATAAAATAAAATATTTTCAACTGCTGTGATGAGAATAAAAGATTTTTTTATTAAAAGAACAGATAACATTTTTCTTGATAAGACAAGTAACTAAGCGAATCGTGTATGTAAGCGACACCATTTTCAGATTTAATCCACCTTGATATTCAAGTACATATTCCTATTTTAATTTAATTTTTTTTTAAAGTGACGTTCACCTTGGACAATGTGGTGGGAGCCATTGGAGGTAGGTGAATAGTTTATGCGGATATGTGGGGAAGATAAATGTTAACCCTCGACTTGAACAGGTTTAGGATTGTTATGAAGGGAAAGCATCCTCTTGGATGTCGGTTCCGCATAGTAGAGGTTCGCAAGAAGAAGCTGCTTAAGTGGAACTTACTTCTTACCAACGGAATACGAATGTTAAAATACGCAAATGTAAAATTTGAAACCAAAGTAATACAAGAATATTCACTTATACTAAATCATGATATCAAAAATGTATATTAACTTTCCCATTTTTCGTTCCTCTCTAAAGTAGAGACCGCCGCTTTTTCCATGAAACAGTTTTATCGTGAAAATGTTTATGTTATTATTAATTGGAAAGACGAAACTATTTTTTATTATTATATTAAATTTTTTAATAATTTCTAGCACGTCCGAAATTTTGTCAAAAATCTTTTTTTTTACGTCAGCTGTCTACGTAATATTTACGATTAGTGTTTTAGCGCATTTTTTCAAGTGAAAAACGCATTGTTTTGGAAATTCATACAAAAATCAAATAACTGTCGAATTTTAATGAAACTTTCAAGACTTATTCATAAATGAATTAAAAAGTATTTTTCATTTTTCTTAGAAAATCTTGGTAAAAATTTTTTTTATATAAATGTGACCTCACCCTTATTTACTTTTATGAAATTTCGAGAAATTAAATTTTCACCCAAAAAACTTTTTATCAGTTGAAAGCAAATCTTCTTGGAAAATGTAAATCGTCAATTTCCTTTTCAAACTACTATTTATTTCCCGAAAATCTTCGAATTTAAAATTTAAAAAAATGCAACAAAATTATGACATTATTTTAAAAAAGCTTTTAATTTCTTTTATATATAAGATTTATTATGGATACTATTGACTTAAAAAGAATATGTTTTTTAATGAATAACGATTTTTTTTACAAGAATTATTTCCATGTGTTTTTTTTAAATTTTAATTATGATAATTTATGATATATAAATCATTAAATTTCTACATTACATTAATCTGATTAGGTGATATTGTTATTAAGTTAAAACTATACGAATCAAAAATGCAAAAGCTTAATGCAAAGTATTTTGCATCAAGATTTTTAAAACAATTTTTAATTTTTTATGTATATAAAATATTATGTAACGTGCCCCTGTTTTAAAGTATGGTCAACCATACACAACATTATCAGAAAAGAAGAGAGATGACTAGTAAATTTAAAGTCAACATTCTTAAAATTAAACTACGGAGAATATTTTGCAATATTTTTAAAATTATTTATTACTTAAAAATTCTATACAAAAGGCGTTCAGTCGTCATTTTCTTAAATTATGTTTTAACAGATAAAATCGCCGTAGAACAACAATAAAGGTGTCAACACCGTATCAGTGACTGCTAAGTGACTGACAAGTGAGGAAAAACACATAAATCACCGCTACTGTTTGTTTTAAAGATCAATTTCCTTGTTATTTTCAAGTTGTTTCAAGTCAGATTAATTATACTTAGCTAATATTCCTAAATGAATTCTCAGAAAAGCATACTTTAGTTATACAAGATTTTAAGACCGAGAATTAACATTTTTTTTAAAAAATCTGTTAAAATTGGCAGATGTTCAAAATTTTACTGAGAACAACCAAAAGTAGAAATTACAGTCAATATAATTTCTATTTGAAATACACCAGCGTGTTTTGCTTGCTGGAATTAGTAAATGTAATCTTTTAGCTTTCAATTAAAGCTAAAAAGAAAGCCTTTTCTGTTTTAAAAATTCAGTTTAATACTTAGGTATCGAAAATTTAGTGGATGTACCTACTTTAAAGTAGAGCTACTGCTTACATATTGGCATAACTATGTAACATCTCTGCAATTACGACAACCTGTAAAATCTCGTAAATAGAAAATAAATCCAACCAGCCGATATTGTACGAATGAATATAGTGAAAATAAATAGTAATTGACTTATACTATGTTTACGGTAAACTATTATTATGTATGGTGCTAAACCCGTTCAGAAATATCTAAATTCTCAGCTGTATACAACCGCTTTCTAAGATCAATGACTAAAAAAGATTTTGAGCGAATGAAGCATGAGTGTTTTCGTAAATATACTTGTTTAGGCATTGTGAACTGGTGATGCAGAGTCACAAACAAAGAACTATAACAAATAACATAAACCACATCATTTTTTGATTACCGACAATAGCAACAACAAAGATGGATAACATATGTAACTATGAATAGATAGAATAATGGCATAATGAAGATGTTAACATTCCACACTATTTCAAATAAACTGTTAGGAAAGAAACCCTAATCAATAATGGAAAGAGCGTTAACAGCTACTGAAATTGGAAAAACTATTTTTCTGGAGAAATTGTTTTAAGAGTAAGATTTTATGAACTTCAAACAAAAACAGTCTCCTCGGTCAATAAATGCCAAGAAAAAGGTTGCTACCATTACCATTTGAAATGTGGCAAATAGTGTGAAACTGAATCTAAAGCTATCTGAAACTGGTTGACACAAAGCCATAACTCGTGTACCATGTCTAAGATAGCGAATAGGTAAATACAGTACAAGTAGTATGTCCGAGAAATAACATAAACATACAAAGTGGTTGTTGGTCTTGTGCCTGTGCGAGGGTGCGCGTCTAAAAGGGATAAAGATTATCCGAAACACCGTGACAATACGCTATCGTATTTCCACTATCAAAATTTACATTTTTTTTCTAATAAAAATTGTAACTGGTCGTAAATCCGGGTGTATGTTGAAGACGTTAAGTGAGGAGCACATGGAAAAAATACATTTTCATTTTGGAGATCATTGATAAGAAACTTAATGTAATATTGCTTATTTTCTCGTATTTTCTAAATATCTGCAGGCTAAATCTCGAAAGTTTTATTTTTATTTTCAAAGACTAAGACATTAAGACAAGGAAAAGGCATATGTATTTTTATTTTACTAAGCGTTATCCTGTCGAAAAAATGCAATCTATTGCCAAAATAACATATCTGTATCGGATACTGACATCTCGTAATTATAAACTGTATTGTTAAGTTTCTGGCTTCGTGTTTTTGAAAAGCATTTATTAAAAATTGAGTCTGAATAATAGAGGCAAAATTCATTAAACATAATTATATATATTTTATCGGATAAGACATGATATTAACAAAATCAATTATTTTGTTAATCAATATGTTGACAGAATTTGAGAAATCTTACTCAGAAAATGCAAGTAATCATGGAAATTTATAACACAGATAAAAGATTCGCTGAAAACGATAACATATCTAGGGGCACGACAAAGAATATTTTAACTTTCAGACATGTAAATTATGAGACATGCAATATTCCCAGTGTGACATACATTTTTGATGATTTCTGAATGGTTCATTCTTTGGGCTTGAGAACATGTCTCATTGAAACTCCATTTCTCGTAAGATCAGCGAAGTTTAGCAACGTCGAGCCTGGTCATTATCTACATGGCTGACCGTTTAGGAATACCAGGTGCAGTAAGCTTGGATATGCAGCTGTTTTAATGGATAACAGCTCAGAATTGGAAATCGGAGAGCCGAGCTCGAATTCGAGTCGGATTTGTTACTTTCACTTACACACTAAAAGCCTTGGGAAAGTCATTAATTCACTTCTTCTCTCCTTCAGCTATGTATTAATCAATAGGAATTTTATCAGTAATTCAATATTATTTTAAAAAGATTCTTAAACTCTCAAAATATCCCCTGGCTTTAAATAATCTACAAAAGGCTGACAAGTCGTAAAAAATAAATTAATCAATCTTTCACGTTCATATCTGGGCTAGGATAATGAATTGGAAATTAGGAGACGGTTTTACTGGGACTCTAAATCATATTCAACATCTCTCATTCTTTTTATGAACGACATATTCATCAAACTGTCTTATATAATAATATAAATCATAGAATGTTTTCTTTCATGTTTTAAAAATCCTATACCTTTTCAAGATCTAGTCCATCATGGTTCGAAATGTATCCCAATTCTTTATAATCATGCCTTGTCTTCTTGGCAAAGATGGTTGTGTGGTATAGTCTTGCATTCACCAAGTTTTTGAATGTAAAGTTTTCCTTTTCCTAAATTGATTGTCATCCAAGGCAAGGGACCTGAGACTAACCTGTACTTTTACCAGGATATATGAGATGGATTTCAGAATTTTTAAAGGGCACTGAGGCAAATTGAACGCAAAAGACCAGAGCAGAATTGTATTTCTCCTTTTACTCTATTATAACCTCGACTTTACCCATACAGACTTACTCCTATCGGTCCTATGCTGGTATATGTATTCAGTGGCTATAAATATGGTCGGCTATAGCAAGGATTGAAATGGTAACGAAACTCAGTTAAAAGAAATCTAAGATGATCAGTTTTATTTTAATGGACTTTTGGGATATATTAAATATTTTTCTGAATCAAATGTAGTAATAACGTTCTTTTCTCTTATCACATGAGGAAGATGTTAGTATAAAAGAGACATTGCTGTTTTCTATTTGAAATAATCTACTTACTATTTAATTCTTAGATTATTTAGGATTTGTAATATTTCTAGGCTTTTAACTCTTACTCTAATGTGTATTCAGAAATTCGAAAAAAAGAATGAATGAATGTTGGCACATATTTATTAAATCCTATTAATCCTGGATAGTAACAGATTATGAGCTTTAATGAATTATTCTGAAAACAACCATTCTGGATATGATTAATATATCGTTTTCATTCATGATATTGAATAAATCATGTTAAGCCAGGATAGTAGTCGATTATGAGTTTTATCGGAATTATTCTGAAAGCAACGATATGGGTAATATATCGTCTTCAATTATATGTCGTTTCCCTTAAGAAAATGAACGATCATAGCTCTCCAAAACTTTCGGTCTTTTGCAGATCTAAGCAACTTTTTTCGTTTACTATCAATTCTAGTCTGTGTTTCTGACAACCATTTATATAAGCTCATTCTTCTATGAGCCGTGTCTCATCGGGATATTAGCGATAATGGCCCTCCACGATTTTCTATCTTTTGTAGTTCTTAATAAATATTGCATTTTTGCTATCTCTCCTTGATCTTGTTTCGCCATGCATTTACTCGAGTTCACTATGTAGATCATTGGTTATTTTTTGCTATCAATCTGTTCTGTGAGTATAACATTTTCCAAGACCCGTTTCCTTGTGATGTGTCCTAGATATTTTAACTGTCTTTTCCTGATTGCTGATAAGTGTCTTTTCCCTTTCATTTTTTTCTGAAACTTTCTCTTTTGTCATATGTTTGGTTCATGGTATTCTCAGCATACTTCTTTAGCTGCAATCTCTTCGTCATCTGTGAGCAGAGAAACCATCATTCATTACCAGACATTACATAAGAGTAATCTTTCCTTTGTTTCTAACGAAATTATTCTTTGTTAACATTTTGCTTAGCTTATGGAAAACATATTTTGCAATCTCAATGCGCTTTCGGATTACTTGTCACATTTTCCATTCTCTATTAAAGATTTTCCCAAATATTTAACTTGCTGTACGAGTTTGATATGGTGTCATCAGTTTGTAATTTGCATGCATTCTGTCTTTTGGCAATTTATATTTAGTCATTCCGTCTCGCTATCTTTCACTACATTCCATAGGAGTTATTGTTAGCATTTTGTTTCTGCTATCAACACTGTGACATCTTAGGCTGGGAATATTATAGCCGCCAATAATAAATCCTATTAGGTAACATAATGGTTGTATTTCTCTGCCATCTTCCCTTTAATATATACTGTGAGTGGTTTAAATTGTCCAAGCCCACATTTTTTATCGGCTTCTTCCATACGTTTCATCTATCTCCTTCATTTTATTTTATTTAAACTATAAATATCCGATACTTTAGTGTACTTTATAGATTTGCTTTTGGAGGGCATCTTTTGCTATTGAGATGCATTTTAAGATTTTTGCATCTAGTTTACTGTCAGATAGTTAAGTATGTTGAAAAGATGTTGATAGATTGTGTTATTTTAGGTATCAGAATGGGCTGGAAATGCATTCGTGTCAAGAATAACATCATTCGAGCACTATTTACTTGATTACTGAGACCGATCCCATATAATGATGTAATGGGATATATACATGCTTCACTTCCAGGATACATACATACATACGCGGGGTTCCACTGCGGTATTTTTTAACAAAGGATCAAGCCAGTCCATTATCAAGACCGTTAATTTAATCTGGTGATTCTGAGCCGGAATTCTAATGCCCAGAGGAAATCCTCGATTTTATGCCATTTCTATCGAGGATAAAACTAGAATTATCTCATTCCCGAAGTGACCGGAAATGGTCTAATAAACGATACATGGCTTGCTTCATCTCTGAAGTAGTTGGGTATTTCTTAGTAATGCAGAGTTATGTAATTTTCTCAAGCTACATACCCAAGTAATATGTTAGAACTTGAATACTGATTCTTAAATCATGAACTCTGTTGATAATTTGCCGAAATAAATTTTCTATTTATTTTTTTGCTTAAATTCTTCATGTTTCTGTCTAAACTCGGCCTTACAAATAATGACAAAATTAATTCTGGAGTAAATCAATAAAATAAAACTAAATAACTACCCATAATCTTCTAAGTGCTTTAGGCGATTATTGCTCTCCAAAACTACATATCCTTTTTAACTCTTAGCAATGTCAGTCATTTTGATATCCCTTGCCTCGTTTTGAAAATATATATATATATATATATATATATATATATATATATTTATATATATTTCATATATATTTTTTTTCATATATATATATATATATATATATATATATAAGATAACATATCGCTCTTTCTTTTTCTTTCCCTATTGCTTTTATTATATCCACTTTTCTCTTATTTTTAGACTTCTTTCTTCATTGTGCATCGTAGAAATTTCAACTCTCTCTTCCTGATTCTAATTCAAATGACCTTTTTGTTTCTATACCATTAAAATGTTCTACTTGCTTTCAGACATTCTCCAAGGTATTCTCTGCATCCGTATGAAGAATTCCACCACCGTTGCCTTATCTCCTCTGCGAGGAAATTGACCGGCATTCAATACCATAGAGAAGAACATATGTTACATCGCAGTTCAACACTCTTTCCAATTCTCTAATGAAATGCACCCGTTTCGTAATAATTGTGACATCTTTAGCTTTTAAAGGCTTTTTTCGCATTTTGTTATTACATTTCCCGTCATCTCTTAATACAATTCCCAAATATTTAGGCTTCCGTAGTACCTGATTTTGAAATCTCCAATTCATAGTAAGTATCATTGTTCTATTGGAACCACTTGCTTTTTCAGTTGATAGTTTCTTCCCTATTTTCTTTACTACCTTGTCTAGGAGTTCTTGCAATTTAATTCCAACATCAGCCATAAAAACGGTGTCATGACTTATGTCATTAAGATTGTGCACATGGATAATAAATCCTAGTAAATTTTTTTAGTTCACTTTGGGCTATTTCACCGTAAGCTTTGAATAAACCAAGATTATTTTTGATTACTAAATTAATCAGAAACCTGAATTTAAAAAAAAAAATACAACAGTGGGGATATCAGGAAGACCTGAGTAGTTCGATTTTTAAAGAACTGTCTAAGAAGCCACATATAAAGGAATGTGAATTATATCGGAAAATCAGTCTAATGCGTCATAGAAGAAAACATATCATCCGAATTATGATGAAATGAGATTGCAACAGAGTTGAACAAAAAGAGTACGGGTTCCATAAAGACACTTTAATAAAGAAAGCGATATTTATGCACAGAATGGTATCAGAAAGGGCAGTAAAAGGATGCATAGATATGTTTTATATATTATGCAAAACGTTTCATAAAAAGGAGCACAAAGAATTGGTCGAAATGCTAAGTAACCTCGACATATTTGGGAAGGATACTAGAATAATCCAGAACGTATACTAGTAAAAAACCGCCTACATACCAGGATTTATTATAGGAGTGCACAATCTTAACAGCATAAGATATGTAGGGGACAGATTGTTGTTAAGAGACAAAGAAAGGAAACATGAATAACTTCTAGAGAAAGTACTAAAGAAAGCGAGAAGAAAGAACTAAGATCAATTGCAAGGAGACAGAAGACATGGTTGTTAGCAAAAAAAAAAAGAGTCCAACATGGAAACTATAATTTAGAGATCCCGAAAAGTGCAACAATTGAAATAACTGAAGCATTACGAAAAAAAGAAATGAACAAACAAAAATGAGATTTTATACTTGGATGGTGAGAATACCATAGACAAAACATGTGAGCAACGATGAAGTTTTAGAAAATATGGAAATAAAAACGACACTTATATTGAGCATCAAAGAGACAGATGACACTTTTAGGGCGCATAATACGTCTTAGAAAATTAGATACTCACAGGTCAGCCAGAAGGTAAGTGACACAGAACATATCTGTCGAGATTGGATAAATCGATGACAGAGCAGGCTTTAGGTAAAATAACAAGAGACAAAATCTATTAAGAGACACAAAGGACAGAAAATTGGGAAGAGCCATGATCACCAACGTCCAGAAGTATATATATATATATATATATATATATATATATATATATATATGATCCGCAGACACTGTTTTGCTGTATCACAGCTAATCAGTGTGGCTAGACGTCCGGTTGCGTCTAGCTAGTATTGAATATATTTCTGTGATGAGGTTTTGTAATTATTTACACTATTCGAACTGTTATCCTCCACGAACTTTCGCTGTAAGCTCCGGCCTTCTTCATGCGATTGGCATTTCGAACCGAACACTTTCTTTAGTCCACTTGACTAGATTGATCTAGTTCCACGCGCCGTGACTTTTCTTGATAACTCAGTTTCAGTTAATTCCCCTTAGTAACTCATCTGTTAAATTTTATGTTCACCTCTGCTGTGGCCAGGTATTGAACTCACAGCTCTTTGGGTCAAGTCACTGGTTTAATTTAACCAAAGATTTTATCCACTGCATGAAAGCCTTTGTTTGATATGAGCTCGTGACTATGAGAATAAATATGAGGACAGATATCCGAACAATATATATATATATATATATATATATATATATATATAGAGAGAGAGAGAGAGGGGGGGCGTTGAAGGTGACAGATACATTTTTAAGGATTAAAATACTGTGATTAATGAATTAATTTCTCTGTTGAAATCTAACATCAGATTTGATCATGATGGTTTCGGGTTGTAACTCTGGTAGTTCTAGCGTAAATATTCATAGAATTAACTCAATCAGTAATCAAAATATAGAAAAAGCTAAATAAGAATTATTAGCTTGATGTGACCATGCGTTAATAGGATCAGTTTTATTTCTCAAAATGTGGTTCCTTCTCTCCTTCGCAATTCTTGCCGATGTGTCATCATGGGCAAAATCAAATATTCGTTTTCACGAAGACGCCTTCAAGAGAAAAAGTCTTTCATTTGCCGTAATCAAATAGATGTTTCCATTTCGTCAATTTTTGGCTATTGTGCTCTCTCAGTCGTCAAGTCGACACACACCGCGTACCGACGGAGGTCACAAGTTGGCAGTTAATCTGAATTTTGGCAGATTTCACACGTCTGCAGTCATAAACGGAAGGCCAGCGCATCAAATTCAATTCCATTTTACGACAGCTTTGGCAAGAGGCAGCATGAAATAATTTCTCCTTCAAGTGACTCTTACGATAAAAGCAGTAAGCGAAAGAACTATCCCTAACTGGTGGCTTCCTTCGACGGACATTACGGATGCCATTATCGAGTTATAGGCTAGCGCTAAATGGAGATTCGGACTTTTTCACTAACGTTTTGTTTATGCCTAGCTACTTTTCCGGACCAGAGAAGCAAACTCATTCCATTTAGTTTATCACCGAATCACTTCAGTTCTTTCTTTCTTGGATTTTCTCTCTTTTTTTTTTATCTACAAGCCCTTTGATCGCTTTTTATTATCTCTCTAACAACTAAATATCAACTTTGCCACTAAGTATTCTTCATATTTGTATTCACATGTAGCACATTCGTACAAAGTCTTTTTTTATAAGACATTTTTATTTTATTTTTTTTTTAGTAAGGATTACCTATCTTGTCATTATTTTATTCTATTACTATAAGAAATGACATATCTAAAATTTTTCCAAACAAAAATCGTAAAATCACAAACTCAAAGAAAGAAAAACGACAAAATCTTGCTTGAATTACCTTGCCTGGATGAATTAATTTTTTAAAAAAATATGTACAATTAATGATGAGAACTACCTTTACAGATGAGTACATTAAACATTTTTATAATGATTCAACCCTAAGCAAGGCGCGTCCTGTGTATGACGATAAACTACATCCGCGTCCTGGTTATGACGATAAACTACGTCCGCTTCCAGGGTAAGACAATAAACTACGTCCAACAACATGGACTCTGATAAGGAGATTTTGAGGAGCGTGGAACCACCTCTTAATTACTGGTGTTCCTAGGTACACCCTCACCCGGTAGCACCTGTTAGGGTTCCAGATATGGGCAAATAGTTAACCCCGATACTGAGGTAAAAAGCATCATAAAAGTGTAAAAATATGTTTTAAGACAAGAAATACTTTGTAAAACAATTATTACCATAAATACATTTTTGAAGAAAAAAAAACTATTACCAGCAATATTTTTTGAAAAAAATAATACCAGCAATACATGTCATTGTACTCAAAAATATGACTAATTGAAAAATGGTTTATATATATATATATATATATATATATATATATATATATATATATATATATATATATATATACCTTTTTACCAAACTATCGCTATGAATCTATTTCAAAATTTTTGTTGGCATTAAATGACCCAGTGAGGGGTGATATGCCATAAAACAAAACAGCCAACCAAGCAAGGCAACAATGTTACTAGGACGCAGGGGTTGCAGGGAGTGAAAAGGAAGAAGAAGACTTCGTGAAGAATGCAAAAGATGGTGATTGACGTTGCATTTAAATTACTGAAGATTATAGAGAACCAAGAATTCGAAAGGCGAGAAGTTTGAGAAAATAAAATATTAGAAGTGAACAACAACTTGCATCTAGCTTGTTTAACAGAAAGAAAATTATTTGCCAATCTCGTAGTGCGCTTACATTCATGCAATCAAGGTATTAAGGGAAACAAAAAGCTCATCAGAAAAGCTGTCAGGAAAACATTTGCAGAAGAATCATAGAGAAGCCACGCCACGTCACGTCACGTCACCGTGAAAGCGACCGAAGCTGAGATGCCAGGTCAGAATTGATTACATTGCAGACCCTTCTTTGAATTCTCTCAAGATTCTCGATATACATAGTAGGATCACTAGGCCAAAGATTATAGCATAATTATCTAATGCACGGACGTAATGTTAGATTTATAAATTTGCAAGTGCATTCTGACGAGTAAAAAGTGCCTGGCACAGTGAACCAACGTTCATATCAGTAGTCATAGCAACTGATTTAATATAATCACTCCACTCAAAAAAACGTCAGACGAAAATCGCGCAGTGTTGTGTTCTTGGAGTTTAGTATCAGTCATGCTGATGGCATTCAAAAAACTCTCTTGTGAATAAATGAAAGCAGGTTTATTTTGGAGGTGTTAAAACTTAAAGACATTTCTTACTTCAGTTAACTACTGATCCTTTTGAGATCCATTTCAATGGCAGTTGCAAGATTTACTTTGTCGGTTCTGTGAAACTTGCTATTAATAAATAATTGTGTCTTCTGCATAATTATCTACTTAGGAACTGATGACATTCAAATTGTATATGTTCTGTCGAGCAACTAATATTTACATCGGAAAATGCAAACAATTAATCATATGCCTAATAAAAGTATCTACAATCACAAAAGTTTAATTTGATCTTCTCGTAAAAGGTACTATATTTCTGTACTAATCCTTAAATAGGGCGATATTATTTATCTTTTAATGTTTGCCTATCAATAAAAACTTACATATCTGTATCGATGCTTACTATATGTGTCAAAATATATGTTGCTATATAAATGCCCATTTTATAGTGTTTAAGATCATCGTAATGTTAATATATGATTCATTATAAGCAAAAATTATGCATTTATTGACACTACTGCCAGTGTTAGTATTTGTTGAAATTTATAAAACATTTCTATTAAAACAATTTTTCAGGAGAAAAATATCTGCCAGCTGTTATTAATATTTCCAGTACTGATGGACGCTTCCTTCCTAACCTTTTGTTTATAGCCGTGTGGAACGTCAACATCTTAATTATCTCATCATTTTCTCTTCGAGTTACATGCGCTAGCAATTATAAACTTTGATCAAATGATGCAGTTTATGGCATTTAGTACAGTTCTCTATTTGTGAGTGTGTAGCATCAAGTACAAGGTTGTGTAAAAAGTTAGTTCTCGTGGAGATATCCGGGTTACATTCGCTGAAAAATATTTTTAACCATTGATCTGTGAAAGCTGTTGTATAAAGATGATAGTTTAGATATTTCTGGATGAGTTTGGGGCTATACATGACTTGCATATGAAAGTTTCCATCGGTTGAGTCTATTTAAACACATGGATCGAGTATTGATATTAATGTTTTGATTTTGGAGTAATATAAAATGTTCGGCGATATTATCGGTAACACAGCCTATTCGATGCTCAATTTCTTTTCCTCCTCTATTATTTTTTCTTATAACTGATCCATACACCGAGGTATTTGAAATGCTAAACCCACATCATTATCTTTATCATTGTTTCAGAGTAGAAGCTATCACTGCTTTCATTCAAATTTTAGATCATTGCTTCCGTTTCCGAACGGTTTACTGGAACACTGGATCTTGATTTTTATGTCAAGATTATTCTTATTCAAACTTTGAATAGCTATATCGTCAGCGTATACCTCCTCATAGGTAGAGGAGTTATAAAATTTATATTTATTAATATATGAAAAATGAAGTCCATGGAAAATAAGACTGGCTTGCCAATTGCAAAATGTCTTCGTAGTCATTTGTTTGGCTTGTTTAGTTTGGTTTGTTTTGTTTTAAGACATACCAAACTCAATGGATTATTTAATTAAAAAAAAAATTTATTGCCGGTAATATTTTCCCCCAAAAATGTATTCCTCGTAATACATTTTTTTAAAATGTTTTGCTGGTAATAATGTATTTCTGGTAACAATTTCTTACAAAAAATATTTACGGAATTAAAACCTATTTTTTTACACTTTCATAGTGTTTTGACCCGAGTTTAAGGGTTAGTTATTTGCTCATAGCTGGTACCCTAACAGGGCCTACCACCCCGGGTCAGAGTGAATCTCGGAACAACAACAGTTGAGGTAGTTCAACTCTCCTCAAAACTTCAAAATCAAATGCTTGCTGTCGGACGTAGTTTATCGTCATACCCAGGACGGATAGATATGGCTGTTCGCTGTCGTATAAATAATATTGAAAATGTATGAATCCACGTCTTCTCTCCTCCGGTATGAATTAATAACAGGTGTTCTGTAACCTTGGACAACAATCTATCTGGGAGAGTGATAACTATTAAGCAAAAACGTTTTGATGTAGCTGAAACCTATAAGAATTTTCTTTTCTGTGGAATCCAAAGCCGTATGTAAAATGGTGAGCCAGTGGGCATATACATCGCAGGGCATTTTACAGTTTTTACATAACAGATATGGATAAATATATTTAGTGTCTATCTAGATATATTGTTTATTATATATCTTATATATCAAATAAATATTAGAAATTACTTTTTATTCCGTAAAACTGTAGTCAATCTATTGCTATTTCTATGTTGAACTACATTCCATAGTTTCACAGTTTCAGAACTTTACAACAATGACCTGCGATACTATATCAGTTATAGGTTTAAGACATATATCACTTGCCTATCCCCTACATTATTTACATCTTCCCTCTTCCTGTTACGTCCATAAAACAAACTTCTTCAGGAAACATCTAACATGGTTGGCTCTTTGGTTTATAGAGAATGAAATTATGTAAAATAGTTTAGAACATCCTCAATATCAGGTGGTCGGAAGTCGTCTCCAACCATCAACTGTGTGGTAGGAGCAGACAAGCCCCAATCAAGATTGACATCAAGAAACGGAAATGGGGTTGAATTGACCGCACACCACACCAGCCTGATTCTCGTGTCACCGGGAGAGACCTTGAATGGAATCCACAAGGGGAGCGAATAGTGGGTCGACCAAAACAGACATGACGCAGAAGTGTTGTCGCAGAGGTGAAGGCAGCCGGCACGACATGGTCCGGGCTGAAGTGGATCGCCCGGAAGCGCGTCCGTTGGAGAGGTGTTGTTGCGGCCCTATGTTCTCCAAAGAATCAAGAAGTATAGAAGAAGTGCCAAATATTATACTATAGGTTAAACTTATTCTCAAAATTAGCTCTCCTTTACCCATCACAGAGAACAACTTCCTGACTCCCAACAGAATGACTAGTTCCCAACTCCTTGAGAGCGACTCGGTACACCTGCTTGGTCTGACGCTGTACACTGACATGAGCTGGAATAGATGCATTGAATCAATAGCTATATCAACCGCGAGGAAAGTTGGCTCTCTGTGTGGTGCCAGTAAGTTTTTCTCGTCTGAGTTCATCCTTGAAATCTAGAAATCAACCATCCGTCCTTGCATGAAATATTGCTGTCATATATCGTCTGGTGCTCTCGCTGTACGTCTCGAGGTTCTTGAGAAAATCTATTGACGAATATGCAAGATGATAAGTCCTGATCTGCCATCTAGTCTACAATCGCTATCCCACAGACGTGCTGTGGCCTCGCTCTGTCTCGTCTACAAATATTTTCACGGCAACTTTTCCGACGAGCTACTTTCGCTGGTTCCCGGACTACATAAATTTAAACGTGCTACCAGACTGGCATCTCGTTCCCACCCTTTCACTGTCAAAATGGTTAAATATAACCGTCTCCTCTTCTCAAACAGCTTCTTCTCCAGTACATCACATCTGTGGAACCCCCTTCCCCTTACTTGCTTCCACGATGACTATAATCTTAAAATATTCAAGTGTAATGTCAATCGACATCTGACACCATGAGCTTGTTCACCGTTCTTCTCTGTATCATTTCCTTAAACACGCCCCTTTACTCTTGTTCTTAATCGTCTGTAATCACTTGCGTGCTAGTGGCACTCCCGCCTTGCTTGAGTGAACTGCCTTAAAAAATGTGCATACTTACCTGACAGAATGGATTAAGAATCTTGTTAAAATAGTTGACTTTTTAGCTACGTCTGAGAATGCCATCGAACTAATAACTTTTAGAGAAAAAGAAAACTTATACATGAAATCTGACACTCACTGGACATACTGAAGACTGAAGGTACAGATAAATGTTGCGAATAACATTCTTAACAAGCTTGTGTAAGTGGATGGCGGGAAGTGTTTAGGTGAGATCGTGAAAACAATGTTAAGAAGACCTACAAAAGGCAGGATATTTTGGAGAGCCATGATAGTCCATATCAGGAATAAAAATTGATACGTAGAACAAACTCTGAGTGTCAACTGATAAGTGACGATTATGTATTTCATAATTTTGAAACGACTTCAAACAAAACTGACCATAAAGAGAAAATTTGACTTGTCATCAAAAACATTCTCAATGACAATTAATAATGACATTTCCAATGGAGAGCCTATCATTTAAATCAATTAATTAATCATGAAATATTTTCAATTGAGACAAAACGAAGTGATATCTCGTCAAGGATGGTTTAGATAATGGCAACGGTAAAGTGGATAACAAACCAGTTTAGATTTAGGATAAATTTCGTTTTTTATTATATTTAGTGCATATTTTCATGTATTCTCCTCTTTATCGAGAATTTGAAGTATTATATATATATATATATATATATATATATATATATATATATATATATATATATATATATATATGGAATGAGCGGGGTATTCGACTGAGTTCGAAAATTTGGGTTTACAGAGCTGTTGTACTTGTCATCCTTTTGTATGGCTCAGAGTTGTGGACACCATACAGGTACCATATACACCAGCTAGATGTTTTCCATAAAAACTGTCTGCGTGCAATCTGTGGAGTTAAGCTTCAAGATAGGACATCTAACGTAGACCTGTTTAACAGGTGTACTATTGGAGGAATCGAGACATTTATCATACAGTCTCAGTTACGGTGAACTGGTCATGTCTTGAGAATGTCTGATGGCAGGATACCCAAGATCCTAATGTACAGCTAGTTAGATCAAGGCTACAGGGATGTAGGGCGCCCATGGCTATGATACAAAGTCAAGCTGAAAAGCAACTTGTCAGCAGTCAATGTACCACATATGGTACCTTGAGCGCTTAGCCTTGGAGCGGGTAGAATGGAGATCAACGTGTTTTAGTGTCTGAATCATCTTCAAGAAGCGAGAGCAAGATCTAAAAGATCAATCAATCTTACAGTGATCTCATCTCACAATCCTCACACTTGCTCCATATGTGGCCTCCTTTGTAAATCATTAGCGGGTCTTAAATGTCACTTAAGAGTATCGCACAAAATTTCATAAATGAATCAATAAGCTGTCAGATCTTCATACGTCGAAACCGACGGGAGAGTCCATTATATATATATATATAACAACAGTATCACAGCTCATCAGGGTGGGTAAACACCCTATTTGGCATCAGTCGGAGATATTTCCCGGCAGAGAGTAAAGTGAATTTTTAAGTATTTATTTTTGAATAAACAAGCCAGTGTCACAGAGTAATCGATTCATGGAGGAGATTTTGCATTGTCAGCAGTAGCAGTCACTGTTTACAAATTCATGCTTTCCTCCTAATGTGCTCAGCCGAATTTTATATTTTCGGGGGCGTATATATAAGAAGATGAAAATATTTTGGAAAATTTATTTATGACGCGTTTCGCTTGAAGCGGTGTGATATTTTTGGGATCCTCGACATTAAAATATTTTCAATTTTGTCTCATCACCGTCACTTTTGTTTCGGATACTACACACACATTCTACACATACACAAACACACACACACACACACACACATATATATATATATATATATATATATATATATATATATATATATATATATATATATATATATATATATACCTCCAAAAATATATATATATATATATATATATATATATATATATATATAGAATGCTTAAAAAATTAGGTAGAAAGGAAAATGCATAAAAAATTGCACAAAACATAATAAAAACGAAATTTATCCTAAAAAAAAGCTTTGGTTCAATATTCACGTGAACAATCAAAGTATCTTCTAACGTAAAAATTATGTATTTATGTTTATTTGCAAATCGGACGTTATGATTAAAATCTTTTCTTTCTTGCGTCAATGCTGGAACATGTATTTGTACAGGACATTTGAATAATTTTGTGCAGAGAAAAAGACATTGAATTTGAAATTCTAAACAAGTCAAATAATTACAGGATTTAAATGAATTTTTCAGGACGATTTTTCTTTAATCTTTTTTAATCATTTCGCCCCAAGCACGGCAAGAATGTCACTAATACGCAGCGGGTGAAAAGGAGTGAAAGGGAAAATGAAGACTGAGAATATGGAGGATTCAGGAAGGAACCGAAAATGAACGGAAATCAAAAGACAGAAGATGGCGATTGATGCTGCATTTAAATTTTTGAAGATTGTAATTATCAGGAAAGCAATTAAAGGAAAGGGAGTTCCATGGGTATGAAGTACGAGAAAACAAAGTGTTGGAGAAGAAATATCGGTTAACCATAACGTATGGTACCTAGTAAAGTGCATAAATTCTTGTAATCGGTGTCTGTAATGGTCTCCGACAGCGCAGTTTCGTGGTAATATGTCCAACTTTAATCTGTATATTTATGGAACGTCTGTTTGTCGACAAATTACCACGAAACTGCGGAGTCAATGACCATTACAGTTAAAGTAATTCTTTTGAATATTTATAAATGATATATATATATATATATATATATATATACATACATATATAGGTAGATGTATATATATATATATATATATATATATATATATCTATATATATATATATATGTATGTATATATAGATATATACATACATACATATATATATATATATATATATATATACATACATAGATATATTAATATATACATATATATACATACATAGATATATACATATATATACATACATATATATATTAATATATACATATATATATATACATATATAGATATATACATATATATACATACATAGATATATATATATATATATATATATATATATATATATATATATATATATATATATATATATATATATATATTAAATAATGAAACGTAAACCTGAATTAAGTTTACCCATATAATAATAAAGAAAAATTGCATTCATAAATTAGATTAAAAGTGTAACTAATATAGATGTTATTGCTACCAATTTTTTTTTACAATATTATGGAAATACAATTGGTCGGGTAAATAAACTATTATAATTTTAAATATTTCTTTAATATGTTCTCGATAAATGTGCTAACAAAAATAGTAGTTAACTTATATTAAGTCCCTAAACTATTTAATTAAAAAATTAAATGTTTAAATTGATAACATTCATCATTTTTTAGACATCTAAATTTCTATCAAGCATTGGAATCTATCTTTTACATAATTTTGTTAAAACAAAATTACAGCCTCTTTCGATTCACTTCATTCTCCCCCTCTCTCTTTGCCGTAACCCTCATTTGGATATATCTGTATTACTGTCGTCTGTCTCCTCTCTCTTTTTCATTTTTTCTTTTCTTTTCTCCCCACTCCCCTCTCATTCCTATATATAATTTCCGTTAAGTTAACCATCTAAATAGGTCATGGTTCGGTCACTCTTCCTACCCCAATATAAAGCATGCTTAAGAGAGATATGAAATTAACCCCTCCCTATACTCTACCTTGTCTCTTTAACTACAACTCTCACCACCCCCTGTTAAATTACAAAAATTACACTACCCATCAATTTCTAATCCCATTTTTCCTTTCATTTCGTTGTTGGAAGTGTTACCTGAGGATCCGGAGTCCTTTAAAAGGATTTTGGTAAAATAAATTATTGTAATGGTACTTTTAACTGGTCTCTTTTTCATTAAATCATATATATATATATATATATATATATATATATATATATATATATATATATATATATATATAGACATACATATATATTCAAATAATCAGGTTGGCAATGACTGGCCACTACTATTAGCTTCATGTGCTTTCACACAATCATCCTGTATACGCTATATACCACTGAGCGAGGTCAGTTTGAGAAACAAACCTAATCCGGGTGGTTGGGGCGGAGGTAGATCATCCAGCCAAGGTCTAAAATGGCAAAACAATTTTTGTGGCCTGGAACACTTTTCTGAAAGATGTTTTCGGGTAGACTCTATTCAGAACGTCTCAATTAAATCTTGGAATTATGTATATATATATATATATATATATATATATATATATATATAAAAAACAAAACTTACCTTAAACGATACTTTGATGTAATTTATCAAGGCAAACAGAAGGATTTTGTTTTTGCAACAAGTATTTATAAACAAAAGTTGTTAGTTTTTCATATTTAAAAATACATATAAATATCATCAGTTTAGATGTAAAGTCTAGGCGACACACACACACACACACGCACACACACACACGTGGATATATATATATATATATATATATATATATATATATATATATATATATATATATATATGTATGTATGTATGTATGTATGTATGTATGTATGTATTAATTATATCTAAAATTCTAAAGATACCCAGACATGATTAAATTTCTATCTTACATGCAAGCTAATCTTGTATACGATAGTTTGTCTCCTTTTCCATACTGCATTCGTTATACACGTCTTCAGTTGCCATACTTTTTTTTTTACCGACACCCCATTGTCTTTGCATGCCGCATAATGATTATATATATTGAAGAGCTTATAATTACTAGTTATTATGTGGGGTGCTCATAGATATATATTTAGGCCAAGAAATAATTGACCAAAGCACGCGACCACTGCATTGATATCGTCGAATTTCACAACTTTTAGTGCAATGATGGAGATACTGCTTCAAAATTTGGAATCCCCGATACTAGGTATTCCTAAACACAAAACGGCAAACTATCGGAGAGCATAAACACTGCACAGAAGATCAATAGTGGTTGTAGTTAGGGCAAGATAGAGCCTCATCGAGCCCTTCTCTCTTCAGAATTTTATTTGAAATTCAGATTTACACTCCTAGATTTGTTGCTCCCTAGATAACAGGAGAATGATCCATGTGTTTAGCAACATATTTTGTGCAATAGTGAAAGCAATAGATGTCTCTAAATTTGAAAGAATTTTTGAATCCACTTCTTACGCCTGTTTTCGTTACACTACTGCCATATGCCAGGTATTCATACTACAAAAATCAGAATGTCATAATTTCTCTAGAAAATACCACCTAATCTCAGATGTATATATTTTTATGATGTCGGGAGAAAATCATTATTATATGCAGTTAATCAATCCCAATGTTGATTTACATTGAACAAAATTGTTTATGATAAGAAAAAAAAAAGATATTTGTATCTTACGCCAGATTCTTTTGAAATGAAATAGGTTTCAAAATATGTTTATGGAAATAGAACAATGATTTCTCAATAAAAAGTCGGGGAGCATTGAATAGTGTGAAGATTAATTTGTTGATACGTGTGTAATTGGACTAGTTTATTGCACAATATCAAAGACACAGAGAATTTATATAAATTCTGTTTTTAGACTTAAGCAAGGGAAACATTTATGCTGATGTTGATAATAACCGCCTTGTAGCAGAGCATCAATATTGTTGCTAGAAGCATATTGATCCTAGAGTCGCTGTTTCCAACGCCATGAATAGAGAACGATGCATCGTTGAGTAAAGACTTTTATTGCTTCCCTTAACTTATACATAACAAGAAGAAAATAACATGTAAGTGTGAAAAGTTGGAGCTTCTTCTTGTAGGTGTCATGTCCTATCAGGTAGTAGGCGATAATAGCTCTCCAAAAATTCTTATCTTTTGTTGTTCTGACATTTGCCTATCTAGCATCCATAAATAAATCTCCTGTCAGCCATTCACTTAAACTCTTTAAGAAAGTTACGCACTGTTTTCCCATCTGTTTTCAGCTATGGTGAACAGTATCTCTTCATTTATTTAAAGCAGAGTGCATTATTATTTATTATACTGTTGTAGCAGCACGTTGCATTCCTATTGCAGTCAGGACAGCAAAACGAGTTGAAGAATATTCTTGGCGTACGGAGTGCTGTTCAAAGTCGCTCCATCACAGAAATTGAGATCTAAAGCTGTAACTTATCACACCTACACTAATATGCCAAGTATTGCTGCTGTGTTCCACAAGCAAATACATTTTCAAAGATGTCTACATTACCTGCGCAAACAACTATCACTTGCATGCATGTATGACGTAATCGCAACAGTGCGCAAATCGATCATTCCGATTAAATTCTACCAAAAAAGTGGAACGATCATATGGAATCAGTTGCTAAGTGTGCTGTTGGTGAATGTCGGTTGGCAAATATCGTGCCAGACATATTCTCTAGCCAGAATCTAACTTGCACATTTATAAGTCTACCTACCATTAATCCCTGCATTAAGTATTGCTGACACATCTACTCTGGTGCTTCTGCTATATATCTAAAGATTCTTGTTAAAATCTAAAAGAAAAAAAAATTGTTATCTGTCCTGTGCTGGCAACGCAGCTTCAGTCACTTTCCCGCCGGAATGAGGCAATTTTTTTGTGTTTTTTCTATAAGTATTTACGCAGTAATATTTCTGATGCGCTATCCTCGATGGTACCGTGACTTCACGAATTTCAGATTGACAACTAGGTCTTATTATTTAACTACTGAAATTGTAAGTTGTAACCGTAAATTGTCTGTTAATCGATTTTTCTGAAGCCCTTCCCACTTGTTGAAGTCGATTTCAGATTCTTGCTTTCCAGTCAAATTGTAATCATTTGAGACTTTGAATTCTTTTCTTCTTTGCCATTCTTTGTCTTTCACTCCCAGTAACCCCATTATCTTAGTGGCTTTTATCAGTTTTCCTTCGGTGAAATGAATATAACAAAGAAGAACATATGAAAATAAATAACTGGAGTTTAGCTTGAAGTACACGTCCCCGTAATCTTACTGTACATAAACTGTTTCCAAAGGTCTGGGTTGAGTTTCCTGAATCTATATTTGCTTTGATATTTGCTGTAGATACCATGCGGTGTGCGCTTTCTACAATTTAAATGTAACAATCATAGAGAGCATCTCTGCTGGATGGTCGACCGTAATCTAGTCTATGGGTGTATGAATCTTCATTTCACCGCTGTTGCATACTCAAAATCCCTTTTAAACCTACAAAATAATTCACTAAAACTACGACATAAATCAGTTCTTTCACAAACGTGCGCAATTCCGTAGTATGTTAACTTCTCTAAACGTAGATTTAACCGCATTAAAATTTATCGAAACTTTCTTCACCGACTAAATACATTCAACGATGATACACTAGACCTCTTCTATGTACTGTGTCCTTTCAGAACACTCATAACTCTATACAATGTCCTGTCATTCGTAGCTCTTAATAATTTTTGTCTTTTTGTTATCTATCCTAAGCCATGTTTTGCCATCGATTTACAAAAGGTCGCTAAGTAGGTTTTCACCTGTCCCTTAAAAATTTTAAGTATGTCTTCCTAATATTAATTATAAGTATCCTTTATGTTTTCATTTTCTCAAAAACTTCGTCGTTGCTCATGTGCTCAGTCTGTGGTGTTCTCATCATCATCCGGTGGAGCCACAATTCGGTTACCCCAAGTCTCTTAATCATCTGTCATGTAGGAGGACTGGTATCACGTAACAGTTCAGTAATTTTTTTCATTGTTTCTAACTACATTTCCGTGTTTCTTAATACCTAGCTTAGCTTTCGCAATCCCAATGCGTTTTGAGTATCCGTTCTCCGTTGACATACTTCCCAGATATTTAAATTGTTGTACTTTTGGCTTCTCCAATTTGTAATTTGCTTCTTGGGCTGATTCTTTTGCCAAAAAGCCAATCATTCTGTTTTCCTGCAATTAGTGTCTTGTACTATCATGCCAACAATAGCCTAATTCAGAAGGCTTATCAAAATATTTGCTTCACATTTGGCCTGAGCATATTGCACAAATTTCAATTAGGTGTCAATATTCAGGTTATTTTATATTAGAATTCAAGGCTTAAGAGACACTCATGTTACAGGCTAAATTTGAAAATGGTAATTATGAAAAATGAGCGATATAAATGAAGTTTGGTGATAGGAAGCGCGTATGCAGAGATAGATAGTGAGTCATTTATAAAAGAGATGAAGATAGTAGTGTTTCACAAAGTAACTGTTCTTGAAGAGAATTTGTCTGATTAAAACTTCCATGAAATTATTTTGCTTGCTTTTTGAAGGGTTGAATGTTTTAAAAAATGTTTTATTCCAAAGCTACTTCAGAGAAGAGGTCAATTTCAAGGCTCCAGTCATCCATATGTTGAAGCCAATTGAGAAACAGTGATATAATCTGTACAGAAACTTACTAACGATATCTGAATGTTCCTAGGTAGTTCATGATTAAAAAGTGTAGGATTGATTAGAAAGCCTTGTGACACGTCTCCATTGATCTTATGAACTTCAGAAAACATGCCATTCACATCGGCCTTTAAAGATTTCCCTGAGAAATAATGGTATTGTATTATTTTTCCGTCGACTTATATCGTAAATATGCTATTATGCAATACTTCTTAGGAAACTGGAGTCATGGATCGAATATCCTGAGTGAATTGTTTACTTAACACGTATATGAATTTAGGAAATATCTATACAACATACTAGATCTTGTATATTTTCCTAATACCTTCCTAGATTATTTATTATTTAGGGCACATTTTCACCGGGTTTATTTTTATATTAAAATAGGATTGTTAAATGTGATTCTGTCGATTATAATACAGGAAGTCAATTTTAAACGTACGATTACATTTTCTTCTGTAAAATGTATGCTTTTTATTCAATTGTCAGAGTAATATTATTGCATTAATTTTTTTAAAATTGCCAATCAGAATATCTGTTTTGGGAAAATACATTCATATTGTTGTTAATAGAATATAAATGCTGGAGAATTTAATAATATTTTATACTAGTTAATATCAATTTGATGGTTAAATATTTTTATTCAATATTGTAATTATGATATAATAAAATATTTTGCTGATTCGTTTACAGAAAAATTCACATGCTATTTAATAGTGGCAGGGATCTATTTATGCATAAGCGATAATGCATCTAATAAAATATGATATAATAATTTTCCTAATAATAAATGTATATATAATCTGAGCTCGGTGTGTATTATCATCTCTCTCTCTCTCTCTCTCTCTCTCTATATATATATATATATATATATATATATAGTATAGAGATTATATATATATATATATATATATATATATATATATATATATATATATATATATATATATATATATGTATGTGTGTGTGTGTGTGTGTATGTGTGTGTGTAATTTTAATTAATAAACAGTCAGCCTTACGGATACATTGATTATATTTTTATAAGATTTTTTCCCTGGTTCCTCAGATCACATTTCGAAGCATAAAAGAAAATGGTTTAAAAATATACACATTATTATTATATTATACAAGTTTAGTGGGGTAGTTATAAATTGATGTAAGGTGATATAGAGAGGGGGCGGAGGAGGAGGACAGATATGATCGAAATTCGAGAGGAAAGGATGAGATAGGAATAGGTTTAAATTTATCTTTATTAAGATACTTAAGATTAAGTGTGGGGGTTAAAGTGCCAGACATTTGACTTATTTTATAAGTCCTTATTAAAAAGTTTGCATATAAATTTACACACACACACACACACACACACACATACATACATATATATATATATATATATATATATATATATATATATATATAATTTATATGCAAACTTTTCATAGTGTGAATGTTATCAGAGTTATTTTCTCTCGGGCATTAAGAATATAAACTCTACATTTTCATAACCTATATTTTACTCGACTGTTTCCTGATATTTGCATAAATATACATTGAGATGCAGTAATGTCCTTTCCCGCAGTGTACAAATTATATTTTCGAGTTTTCGTTTATTTTTTTTAGCCTGCACAAAGTGTTGCGCGCGAATCCACATACACACTCACATTGAATCACGAAAGTAAAAGTGATTGTGGAGATCTCCAATCGAACAAACGACTTCCTTTACCGATTCCTTTCTACTAAAATAACTTTGAACTTTATTTCCGTGTTTAGGTATACATGTGAGCGGTCGAGGCAATTCAACGATACAGATCGAAGCGTTGTAAAAATAAAATGATATTGCCAAAAATATAAAAATAACTTTTTTGGTTGCTCAAGCGAAACTACCTGAACTATTGCTTTGATTTCATCGTAACAACTAATCGATAGCGTATGGCGCTACTGCAAATGCCGGTTTCATATTAGAAAGGTATATAGGCGAAGGGTGCAGAAAAGCCCTCGGCTATAGGCGCTTGCTAAAATGTAAGGAAATGAACAAGCAAAAATCTTTCTATAATCCATTCTTTGTTAAGCGGCATATGTCCATCACACCTTTGTATGTACAAGATTCGCTAAGTAATTGAAGACAAATTTACAATATACACATATTTAGTTTGAAAAATAATCAATATTTACTTACCGAACTGAAAAAAAATCAGAAAAAAAAGCGATATTTAGTAATAACAAAATAGATTCGTGGAGGGCTTTATGTGGGGTATTCATAGATATATATTTAGGCCAAGAAATAATTGACCAGACACCGCGACCCATGCATCAGTCACATTAATATAGTCCAATTTCACAGACTTTATGCCTGTATCAGGTGTTATTGTTCGTGTCATTAAACAGGCGTACATTGACAACATTAAATACGTCGCTGTGACAGTGGAGTCTGCGGCTCGACTTCCATCATTATAAAACCACATCCCTAGAAGTTCAGGGAATACAAACCAAGTAATATATGAGGCAATACATTGGTTATGACTACGAAAATACATAGTCAAGAATTCCTAGGCATATTCGTCATTAGGAGGTTTTTGTTGTAATGATTATGGATTCCGCGGACAGTTTAATATACTAAAATATTACTTGGTTGTTTATTTCTCGTGACCACATATAGCACTTCCCTAGTTTACTCATGATCAACACGAACACATGGCCTTATATATATATATATATATATATATATATATATATATATATATATATATATATATATATTAGGTTAAATTGTCGTCTAAATTACGCAAAAAAAAAAAAAAAAAATAATACAAACATTTCATTTTAACAGATATATTTACTAAAATTCAGCCAGGAATGGGATCTCCTGCATGTGTGGCATGGTGCAGTGTACTCTAGCCAGACATAGGTTCTGCCAACAGCCTGCCTCTTGACTCAAGACAGCACTACCTCCTCAAAGCATTTGATGTAGGATTCGTGTTGAGTCTGAGGCCGCACAAACAAATTCAGGAGTTATTTGCTTATCAGAACGATCAGAGTTACGAGATGCCGTACTTTCGTAATCACCATTAGACTCATCCAACTCTTTTCGAATCCCCTGCATTGTCTTGACACCCAAACAAACTGAAAGGTTCGTATTGTAGCTTCCCGCGCGAATGCCAAACAGTATAGTATGTCGTTTCCAAATTTATGGGAGAACGAATAGCGTCATAATACACTTTTTCGTATAAAATTTCCAGTTCGACTGCTTAAATGAAGTCAAGCTCAGGGACTTAAATTTTTAGATTTTTTTAAATCATTTCACCCCAGGGAAGGCGCGAATGCTACTAGTACGCAGGGGGGTTACAGGGAGTGAAAGTGAGAGAGAAGACGTAATATAGGGCGACTTAAGGAAAAGACAAACGATGGAAGCAATTAAATAGAAAGTGAGAAAGTGACTGAAGTCTTCATGCAAAGTCAGGATCGATTACATTACAGATCCTTCTTGGGATTTTATCAACAACCACGTGATGAAGAGCAAGAAAAGCAGACCTGATGTGTCAGGAGTATTAAATGCACGTACGAATAGGAGATTTGTAAATGTGCAAGATGGTCTCTGATGAATAAAATTTTCTGGCACATCACAGAGAACTTAACTATATATATATATGAACATGAACATGATATACATATAGATACAGCCATAAATATTATATATATATATACAAAAACATACACACACACACACACACACACACATATATATATATATATATATACATATATATATATATATATATCATGTGCATGAACATTACATGAATAGATTGATATAGACATACATTAAAATATGCATACATTTACGTACATTATATATACATTTGCATAAACAATATATCGATATATATATATATATACAAATACATTTGCATGAACATTATATATATGTATGGATACACACATTTGTATGAACATTATATATATATATATTTATGCATATTATAGAAACATATATATATATATATAATTATTTTTTTTAAAAATATGACTCCTTTGCTACATAAGAGTTCTCATGTTTCAAAAACAAGATCAAAAACCTCAATATAATTATTGAAATTAAATTGAATTTAAGTATCAAGTCCTGTTTTATCCTGAAGCGAAAATTTAGGAATAACCAATCGTGAAATTTACGCATTTTTATAAGTATGTTAATTCGCAAAATGAATAACTATGGAAACGACGATTTTGATAAGGGGCATACGAGTTAGCTTGTATCAAGATATCAGTCACCTTCGGAAAAAGGTCAAAAGGAAGAAAGAGGACCGGGGTGGCCATTTCAAAGCAAATGATGGCATTCATTTACGCATATCGTCTAGTCAGTCACAGCGACAGATAGCTGTTGGCGCTATAATACGTCTTTAACTGTCTGGAGAATGTAATTTAATTTTATTTATTTATTTATTTTTCTAAAGGGCTGTTTCTTACACCAACGCGCCGCACTGAACTACAATTTATTTTTTTTGACGACTTCATAAAGTGTTTTTCTATCTTATGATTGTGTTAAGCTTTTAAACATTTTATTAGATTAAGAAATTATTTTTTATGCTAATTATTTAATGCGAACATTTGTTGATGTCGGCAAAAAACCGTTAACTCTTATCTATGGTTTAATAAATTTTCATTATTTAGAAACTTAATAATGTGTAGTTTTTCATGTAGGCATAAAGGGCATGGGCCATCCCAGATTTTACAAGTTCTTGTTCTATTTATTATTTTTCATTTTACTTTTGATGTTTTATTCATTCGTTTTAAATGCCAAAAATATTTGGATAACGATGTCTGATTTCTATTTCTAATATTATTGAAGAAGCTTTTGTGATGTATCCATCTAACTTTAAATTCATTCTACGTTGATCCAATGTATATCCTTTCAGTGTTAGTGCTCTCAATGGATGAGATGGTGCATTGGTATACTGCAGCTTTTGTGCAGCATTTATTTTCTAACGACAGTCGTCAGGTTTTCTACAATCACATAATTTTTCATTATTTTTGTCTAATTTTAGTTTAGGATTTTTATTAATACTATTTTGGCATGCGGGTTTTCCCAGGATTTTATTGTTATGTTTCTTTATGATTCTTTCTAGATTTTCAGTGCAACAGTAACTTAATGTTATGGTGTTTTTAATAAAGATCTTGCTAAGTCTGCTTTTATTAGGAAAGTGTTTTTCAATTAAAGCTAGGAACTTATGTCCTAGCTTAATACTAACCATTTGGTTGAAAGGACGGGTATACCAAATGATTTTTCTTTTCCTGTTTTTCTTCTGGTTAGTACTATTGTTTCTATAATTTATGTTGACGTTTTTGTATCCGTTATTTTTTCGGGCTGTTATAAAACTTACTGTGTTGTTGGAATATTTCCTGATTAGCGGAGTTCATGCTGATTCTTTTCTCTATTAATGTGGGTATCTGCTTAATTATAGATGGAGGGTGGTTTGAATTAGGGTGTGCATACAAGGGGCTAGCGTTAGGTTTTCTGTAAGGCAGGTATATGTTGTTCATTAAGTCTATAGTTACATCTAGGATGTTTACCCTTTTTAATTTAGTATTGAATGTAGTTTTTCAATCTAGTTTCCTGAATTCACTATATATTACCTTTCTAATTTTATCTATTTTAAAATTTGTGGAGCTCCTCATTACCATGGGCCCGCCATCCCTGTATAGCCCGATGTCCTTAATGTCTAATTCCCGGTGCGCGGTTAGATTGTATAGTATAAATAGACTGACAAGGTCAGAAGACTCTGCTGAGTGTAAAGATGCCATGGTGATGTCAAAATTGTCATTAGTGTTTTTAATCCATTGGTCCCCATTATGAATGAGGACAAGATTTTTTCTCTAGGGATTATGTTCATTTCTTCCTTAGTTAAGTCGGAATATACAGTAGCAAACTCTAGGGCAGTTGTGAAGAGATCTCTTGTTACTGACTGGCAATAATCCACAATATCGAACTGTATTAGGGTGCAATCAGGCTTATTGTTGATGTTGGTAAACCAATTGATGACTTCTTTGGTATTAATCCAGAGTGTTTATCCAAGGCAGTTTTTGATTTGCCTAGTGGTCCTTTTTAAGATTCTTTTGCTTAGCTTTCCTATGTCGGGTCTGGTTGGGTTTATCATTCTAGTGAGTTTTCTCTCAAAATCTTGTTTGTGGTCCTTAAGGTGATATAGCATTCCTTTTCCGCTAGTTTGCCTACCCTATCTCTTCTTTTTAGTTTTTCAGTAATAATTTTACTAGTTCTGTTTATACTGTCTTCCATATTAATATTGTTATTATAAGCTTTTTTTTATAAGTCTTAGATAATTTTTTTAATTAATTTGTTGTAGTCGTCTGCCGTTAATTTGCAGAAGTTACCCGTTTTGTCGGACTTAATTAGTATCTCATCATTGTCGTTGATGCTTTTAACTATTTAGTCATGATGTTTTTGGAAGCTGCTTTTCTTTTTTTGAACGGAGATGTTATTGATTATATTGAGTAGGTCATTTTCAAATTCTTGTAGGTTTTTGTTAAATGGTGCAACTTTTTTACTTTTAAAGCCGTAAACCTCATGTTCTTTTTTTATTAAGTTATTCCCTCGAAGGAAGAAGAATTCTTTCCATCTCATTCTTATTAATTCCTCTGTTTTTTGCAAAAGTTTAACGTAATAATTCCGTTTGTTTGTTTGCGGAATGTTACATCGACATGAATATATATATATATATATATATATATATATATATATATATATATATATATTAGTTTTAAAAATTTAAAGCGTAAAGAGGTCATTTGATAAAAATCGCCTGAGGATGCCGTAATGTTGAAATCAAGGTAGCTGATTCAACTAACCTCCCGATTTTTAAAATATATATATATATATGTGTGTGTGTGTGTGTGCTCGCATTTGCGTGCGTGTGTGTGTGTAATGTATGCCTACACTTTTATTTGTTTAAACATGTTAGATATAACTTCTCTTTTTCACAAACATGCTGAGAAAACTTCGTGTTTTATTTGAACAACCCAAAAGTGGTTGATATTGCAAGTATGCTGAACAGTCTTTAGTTACAAATAGTGAACGTTTTGGCGTTTTTTGTTTAATTATCTTTTTTAATGGACACAGTAATTTAGCATTGCTTACTCTTTGCCTATCCTGATATTGCAAATTGTCATTTATTTGGATTATTAAAAAAAAACAACATAACTCACATCTTTCCTTCTCAATTTTGTATCTTGAATTTATTCCGCCGTTGAGAGTTAGGATACCTTGACGATATGTACAGTTGTCTGCCTCCGCATCATAGTCGTGTCACTATGGTTTATCAACGGTGAAAAGTAGTTTAAGAAATCTATTATTATATTGCCTACGATCCTTCAAAATCAAACAGGGAATGTCAATTCGATAAATTTTTAAAAGTATGACTGGAATCATCTGCATATAAACCGCATTCACTTAATAACGATTCCATTTTAGCAATTATATTGTCTAAGATACTTTAGCGGCTATTTTCGGGCACAATCATTATCAATATTTTCATTAAAGCCTTCCATGCTGCGCACATTCTCCCACATTGAAAGTTGGTATATACAATTTGTCACCGTTGAGTTGTCATCGTCGTCGGCACCTGCTCGCATATGATATGCACTTTTCACTCAAAATTTGCGTCATGCAGTGATAAATTTAATTTGCAATTCCATCTCAAGTAAGCAAATGAAAGGTTTCCATTATACGTTGATATGGTTCAGCTAAATATCTAAAACACATTTCCAATTAAATTGTAAGATCCTGGCAATGTGCAAAATGTAATATTATTATTTCCAGCCACAAGGATTTCGACTGTCTAAGAATATTTCATCCTAATAACGTATCACATAGGAATGGGACTAACGTTCAATTTTTGCGCAACAATTCGTATGGTTGTTTTTTTTTTTTACTCAGGTCTAGTAAATAGAGATGGAAAACATTTCAATGTAACTAAAATATTAGAAATGTTAATCAATTCGAATGCCAAACAAAATCATGCATTTACATCTATTTTTGTTTAATGTCGATTTCTTTTGGGATTCTTATGTCTCACTGATGTTAGAAGTAGCGTTGCTTAAGATTTATCAACATTTTGGTATAGTCGTTTAGAAACTAATTTCTTTTAAAAGCAAAGTGAGTACTTATTTTTAAGTAGCTCAGTTATTATATTTTTCATAATGGACTTTTATTGCCGTTGTTTGAAGTCATAAATAATATCTGATAAACTCCATTTTCATTACTTAATACTCCACTACAAATAAGGATATCGTCTTTGAATAAGAAAACAATTCAATTTTATAAAATAAGATATTTACACATGTTTAGTTTGGGAAAATGTCGGGTTTTATCAAGTGGCATTCATTATAAACATGTTTCATGTTGCATTAATTAAAACCCTAATTATGATTAAATTGAAAGTAATTACATTTATTGTGTTCCAGCAAAATCTATCTTTATTACTTGAATAAAGTGTCGTATTTAATCTTTGAAACTAATGCTTCTGTGGTAAAATTCTGGGCTTTAAATTGTTAAACAGAAATAATATTGTTTCGAGGAAGTTCATATTGCAAAGTCAATAAAATATTCTAAGTTTCCGAAAAGAAAAACCTCGTATATCTTCTCTCCCCTGCGATAATTTAATCAAGGTTACTATATTAAGTATTTATAACTTCCACACTGAAAACATACCAAAATCTTAAAATGTTATTTCTGTATTTTTAAAACTATTTTTCTCGGTCACCATTGAAATATTTAAAGAACTTACATTCTTGAACAAATCGGGTATGCCTTACTTTGCATGAGGAGTTATTTGTAATTATGAACATTGCTTTGCCTATCAGGAGGGATTTAATCACGTAAAACAACCAGAATTTATTGATATCAAACTAATATACTTCCAATGGTACACACAGAACAAAATTATTTTATGCAGCCAAAACATTCATCAAAACTGTGCACTCTACAGAAATCCCATGAGTAGGATGGATATCCTATCAGAAAACTGTGTCAATGACAGTGAAAATAGAAGAAAATCTGGATGCGTAGTTAAGCAACTAGTTTGATGAAGAATGGCATTTATTTTTTTTACATGAGTATACATTGTTAGCTAGCAAGTCAATTTCTTCAGAAATTTGAAACAACTCTATTGTATAACTGAAATAGCGTTAAGGAATTTTAGTCCATAGTATGGTGATTTCGATGCAAACTGATGTTAAATTTGCTCCGGTCAAAAATTAACAGGACAATACAAAAACGAACCACGGCACGATATTAACATTAAGGAACATTATATTAAACAATATACAATTATACAAGGAAGATTTGCAAACAAAGAGTGGTGTTTGCGGCTTAACATAACTGAAGTGCTATCTCTGTAACTTGAAGATATATATTCTCATGAATCTCCGATAAAGTCCTTTCAGGTCGGCCTCATGACTGATCAAATTAGTCGATTGAAGGCCACGGCATAAGAAGGTTAAGCAATTCTCTGGTATGTAGAAGAATCCATTTAATGTCAGACTTTGACGCCCCACCTATCTTGGTCGAAATTTGAAGCAAAAAAAAAAAAAAAAAGAGATAGAATATTCATCTTTTGGCGCCAATTGTACCGAGGCCTTTGATTGGCTGAATCCCTCAAAGCGTCGTCCAATCAAAATGGGTGGTACGAATTTTCTAGGAAACTGATGAACAAGCAAGAGAAGTAACTCGCTTAAAATAAAAAAAATGTGTTTATAATATTTCAATTGATCTGTCTTGATAGGTTTTTTTTTTCACACAAATATGCATCTTTTCATATACATGCATAAAGAGAGAAGGGAGAAAAGAATTGTAAATCGGATCACAGGGAAATCAACACTGCCTGGTACCTGCAGTGTTAAGGTTGCCTTCCCTAGTCTATCATTCCATTCCAGGCCGAGGCTGAGTGCCGGCCTCGGCGTGAGAAGTATTTCCTCAACGAGTATTGTCGGGCCTTACGTGTCACTTGGCTGATATGCATTATATGCACCGGTTTGATCGTGAGTTCGGGAGAGTTACCCTAGAACGCCTTCCATCACTGTTCGCTGCTGCGCCTATTTTAGAAACAGGTCGGGGTGTTGACTGCTCGTATCGATCCCGTACAACTTGTGTTGTTTGATACTCATGTATCTTTGGGACCAAATGTCGCCCCCATCGACTTGTGTTGAAAGGATTGATGTTTCTCACGTTAGAAGAAGGGCAATGTGGGTGGCGTGAACGTCGAGTATATTACGAAATGACCACTGTTCTCAAGATGAAAATCAGAACTGATAGAAAGCGACTGGTTTCGGCAGATTTCAGCAGAAACTGATGCGAGCTTCGCTCGCGTTAATCGGAAAAACTGCATTTCTTCTTTTAGTATTTTCAGGTTAAGCTAGTTTTCTTGTTTACCAATTTAATGTCAGTGATTGTCTTTGTTAATCTCCTTTTCAAGATTAACTACATCTTCATGTTTTTTTTCTTATACTTGCGTTTTTAATCTTGACTGGACCAGAATTTTACATTTTCCCAACCTCACATTTTTGCCCTTCTCTTGCCACTAGTGGGTTGTTTTTTTTTATTCTGTATCATGGCAGAATACAGCGACCCTTCTCATTTTTGTGTACACGGTACCTTTTATTTTAAATTGTTTTGTTGATTCTGTATTTGATTTAATAGGTTTACCCTCCCTAACTATTTTTTTTTTTACTTTTTTTGTATAAAAGAAAAAAAAATAATTGTACATATCATGGGTGCATTATTATGTCTCCAGTGAAAACACGGTATTTTGGTACGTGTTCGAAGCGAATGATGAAGGCTGCGTTCCTAAGGTTACTTCTGTCAATAGTTAGAATACATGGACCGTGCATCGAACTAGCTTAGAGTACGATAGTTACTGGTGACAAAATTTCCACCCATTCTCTTTGGCCTTGTGCCAAAATCATTTTATTTTGCTAAATAAGAATTTCTAATACTTTGATTTTTCGCTGTAATTATGTTATTACGCAAGATTGGCGGGCATGAACAAACATTGAGCAGTCAATGTTCGTCGTAATAATCATTTACATAATAATAAAAAATATAGTATAACCTTAATAATATTAATAATATTGATACAATTAGGATATTGTACGAAAATTAATAAATAAGCCATAATACAATTACAAGTGTAGGTAAAAGTTTATTTAAAACATCCGCAAATGTTAGGGATATACCAATTCATAGGAAAGAAATACCGTTATAAAGAACGCTGTCAGATTATATTTAACGGACTGCAGAGCATTTTCGACATGTAGCATCCTAACAAATACAAAAGAGGAAATATTCTTTTTTTAAGTACACCTTTTTTTTCAGGAAAATAGGCTGTTCTGGAAGAATGCTGCAGGCGATTCTTCGAAACTATAATTAAGAAAAAAAAAACAAAAAAACAAACTCTTAACTTCTTTGAAATACGACATTTTGAGTTTTCTTATTTTAAATTCACTCCTCCGTTTTCTTGCTATGCATTTAATCTGTCTTTTTGTTGACGCTATTTCATCATCGACAGGCTACTTTCGTTCTGCATCACATGTCTCCAATTTTTGTTTCATTTTTAAAAAATTTGATTCTACAATTCTTGGCATTTGGTTATATTTCATTTCTATCTTCCTTTTCTACTCTTCGCGTTTTGGGTAGAAGCTAAGCGTTTAAATCATCAGACGGATTGGCAAGAGGGATGGATATCTTTAGGGGGACATTTTCTTCTGTTTTAATTTGGGTATCATCAAGAATAAATGAATTTAAAGTAATTTAAAAATATAAGTGAAGCTAGTGAAACACTATAATATCGACAAAATAAAATAAGAAAATGTAAATACTATAAAACAGTATGTGCAAATTAAAGAAAATCAAGTTTTTTTTTATGTCGGAAGCTTTAAGATAAGGAATTATCATTGTTATATGACTTTCAACTTGAATTATCAAATGCTTAAAGTTTCGATAGGTGTAACCTTCAGACTTCTTCAGAAGTTTGTACGAGATAAAATGGTTTGAAGTTAGAAACGGACCTTTTATTTACTCCTCTTGGCTTGATTGCTTCATTGCGTATTCCTTTCTTACAATTGAGTGATATGAAATATCGCCTAAGCAGTATATACCAGTCAGTTATTCGTGTTTTCGACGAATCAAAGGTATGTGAATATTTAACACTACCTGACCTGAGCAAGAAAAGAAAAGTTACATTTTCACAAGCGTTTTAACCTCCATTTGCATTGGCTTCAAAGATCGTATAATCTGGTTCTGTGGAGGAAACGAACAAAAAAACACAAAGGCAATAATGCGGATGTGAAATTAAAAGGCGTATGATAGGACTTGTCTTTACATAAAGCTAATGAGTCACGTTCACCATTTTATCCATATAAATCCACCTATCAAGTAAAGATAAACGAGAATCTGTGTCTTCTAACGTCTTCTATAACGTCTTCTATAATCACAGCATTAGATCAATAAAATATATAATTTTACAAGTACATTTGCTAATTATAATTTAATTCGCAATTAATCCCATTTCTTATTTTAAACGAGTGAATTTTTGGGCTGTTGATTCGGGCACATCATCAAATTTATGACATATGTAAGCAGCATTCTTAATCATAAAACTGATGGGGTTGTGACTACAAAAATTCAAACAGAGAGAGGTTTACATATATATATATATATATATATATATATATATATATATATATATATATATATATATATATATATATTAGTCTAGCATTAACAGTAAGGCATTATTAATTCTAACCAAGTTTTGTTGTCAAGTTTTTTGAATTATCATATATTTGTTTTTGATTCGTCATTCTAACCGCCTTCTGAGTTGTTTTGGTTGATTTTAAACATTTGAAAAACTCTTTATTCTACATTCAACACCATCACTTGAGAAGACACCCGAAGTGTTGAAACAAAATGGCTATTTCTGTAGTGATATTTTAGCATGTTTATGCATAATTTTCGAATATATATATATATATATATATATATATATATATATATATATATATATATATATTATAATTTGGATAAACATAAAATTAATGCATGTATTTTTGTTATATAAGAATAAAGTGTCGCTGCCGGCACTTGAGTTTGAACATAGATCGCCAGTGAGCAAACACAGGCGATCTTATTAATGAATTAACTAGACCACGTGACCATAGAGGATACGCATGAGTAGGAAGTGGCGTGACGTCTAATTGATCTCTATTTCTACTCTCTAATTCTCTGTTACAATACGGACGTTATTTTCTACTCTATTATACTATTTCTCTATACTAATCACTATACGGGTTACTATTCGAGCAAGTATCATCAGTGCGAGTGATGTTCGAAGGTGCCTGACACCAGCGTTGTTCAACGGCGTACTATAAGTTGTATCTGCGATTACAAAGTCTCTAACGAACATTACAAAAGTGACAACGAGTATTCGTTGATATCACAATTTTTTTAAAGCTTATAATTAGGATTGTCATAGTAAAACATAAATAATATTCAAACTTTCTTTTTAATTATTCACGGATTTAAGTCGGATATTCGCCAAAATGAAGCTTTCATATAGATGTCATACTTCGCGCCCAAAACATCTGCTGTATTAAACCACACTTTATAATCAATGGTTAAAATGGCTTTGAGCAAATTAGGAATGTTTGTTTTGGCGAAAAACAACCTTCTTCTATTCTTGTGTACTGGTGATACAGAATCATAATCGAGGTATTGTACCACATAACAAAAATATCAAATAAAAACGATTGTACCGCATAAAGAAATATCATTTATAATATCACTGACATGATGAAGATGTTGACATTCCACACTATTTCAAATACAATGTTAGTAAGGAAACCCCCATCAATACTGAAAAGAAAGAAAGCAGCTACTATTCATGATAAATCTATTTTCCTGAAAAAAATTTTTAAGAGAAATATTTTATAAATTTCAAGCGAGTGTAATATAAGTGGCTTATTCCATGAAAGCCGAATGTTTCCTTATAAGGAAGCGACCACTATTACAATTTCCATTAAAAATAATGGGTTAAATAGTCATGACAATTTTTTTTAAACTAGTCTTCGCAGAAAGGGAAGAAAAATCTTTTATTGCTATTCGCTAAGTTCCTGTTATTTAAACATATTTTTAAAATTTGAATTTATGTACTCGTAGAAATAACACCCTAATTCCGTTCCTATTTCATTTGTAAGAAGAATAGACAATATTTGACTGGAGGCTCTCGTGTGGATGCTTCTCCGAACACTACAATTTTCACCTCAGCAATTCTAGTACATGTGCGTATATATATATTGTCATGGGTCCTTACCTATAACTACAGAATGAACACTTCCTAACACTATATATACTACGCCTCTCAAGAGAGAGGGACGAATCAAGCCGAGCTTCTCGACTTGACGGTCGAACTCTCTGCGTCTGAGCAGAAAGGAACCCGGACGGGGCTCCGCCGAAGGGCAGAGTCTTGTTCGGGGAGGTTGACCAACCCGATCCCGTTTATACGGGTTCTACGGGAATGTTTGGGCTGAGCCTACGGGCTCGAGAAACCCACGTAAAACTCGGCCTTGTGACACATCCAACCCTCGTGGGGCTGGCTAGATACCGAATCAAGCCGAGCTTCCCGGCTTGACGGTCGAACTCTCTGCCTCTGAGCAGAGAGGAACCCGGACGAGGCTCCGCCGAAGGGCAGAGTCTCGTTTGGAGAGTTTGACCAACCCAATACACTTTTTTACGGGTTCTACGGGCATTTTTTGGCCGAGCCTACGGGCTCGGGAAACCCAGGTTAAACTCGGCCTTGTGCCACATGCAACCCTCGTGGGGGTGTCTAGATACCGAATCGAGTCGAGCTGATAGTAGTTCTTTCCAAACCAGTCTGAAAGGCATACTAACACCTTCCATATCTTGTATTATTATTTCGTGTAATATACATTCATTATTTCTACTCTTGTCTTTTGTTAGTGTTGTTCTTCCTTGGTCCTAACCTGGACCATAATATATATATATATATATATATACATATATATATATATATATATATATATATATATATATGTAGTGGTTCGAACATTCGCTTTCTGATCACGATACCCAGGTTCGAATTTGTTAGAAAGAGACTTCCTGATGTTATCGCTAGGGGGGTACGATCCCAGCGTGCAGCCCATTTGGAAAGTGCCTGAAAACCATACCACGGGTTGACCCTAGCCTTTTGAGTGAAATTGTGTGGACGGAACATTTAGGAGACCGTTGATAGCTGTAGTAGCATGAAGTCACAAATATATATGTATGTGTGTGTGTATGTGTGTGTGCAAAATAATAATAATAATAGGTATTTTGGCTTGTAATGGAACAAACCTGTACCAAAGGGAAAATAATGGATAAAAAAGAAAGAAGTAAACCATGAAATTGAGTCGAAAACAATCGTCCAGAATCCAAGCTCAGAGTCCAAAGAAAAAAACCTCTTAAAACGAGGAAAGCAAAAGTGCCTACGTACAGTGCTCAATACACTAAGTGGAGCAAAGCTAAATATGAACCTAAAAGAGCCATATATATATATATATATATATATATATATATATATATATATATATACAGATTTTCTGTGGTTCACTGCTACTAGCAAGCAGAAATATTTCTTCTCCTGATGATGGCCATTTTGGCCGAAACTAGTCGAGGAATCTAAATGAAATAGTAATAAAAAAAACGAAAGAATATTAATCTACAACCCAGTGTGTCTGAAGATTTAATTTTTAATATTTTTATTGTTCAGTATATATATATATATATATATATATATATATATATATATATATATATATATATGCGTGTCTGTGTGCATGTGTGGGTGTGTGATGGAGCCATTGTGTAGCTATATTTTATAGAAACATGTAAATACTAATAAATATAGAAATAACAAGCACACAGATACATGCGCACACATATACAAATATGTATGAAACTAAATGAAAAAAAAAAACGAGACTATATACCCAAAGATATATTTTCGAATTGAGAAAAAAAACAAATTTCAGCGTTCCCTCTCCTTTTCACACATGTATAATCACATCAGCGCGGTGATGCCCGATAAAAGAAAACGGGTTATAGGAAAAAATTCCACTTTGTCAGATATTTTATTAGAACTGTTCGGATATACAAAAAAATATTTTCCCCATATATATATATATATATATATATATATATATCAGATTTGCCTCATGAAGTTTAATAACATGACTAAATAGATAATCCGATCATGGATACTCTCAGCGTTTGACATATTGCTACTTAGACATTTTTTTATCGGAGCGTAGTGTAATCGAATGGTTATACTTGTTTCACCAAGTTTCTTCATAATTCATCACATCTAGCGAGACACAATGAAATGGTAAGTGACTAATTAGTTCACTTACTTTAAGTATAGGTATCTTGATATTGGGGCACCTCGAGATGGTGTAATGGTTAGCAAGCTTGTCTTGCTAACGCAATTATGACTGAGTAGTGAGTTCGATCCTCACTGAGTGTCCCATAATTTTGGCCTCGTGCCACATCTGAGCTACGCTTTGGTAAATCACTATCTTGACATTGTAATTTTCAAGATATCTATTTTTGATGAGATTTCTTTCCATCTTCAGTGGTCATTCATTTTATCTAATTTACTTATCTTTCTTTTCATTTTTCGGTCCCTTTGTTTATTCTTTTCCTATTTATTTCCATACTCCTTATTTGGCGACATCGTATACCCAACCGAAAGTTGCTGTCTATAAGCAAATTCGTTCGTTTCTTGTAACTTTTTTTATCAACAGATTTTACTAGATTCCAATTATTATTCCTTTTTCAAGATTTATTTCTGTTAAACGCATTTACAGGAGTAGTTATTGTTGTGAGCCTACGACCATTCCCCATCTGTCCTACTAAATATTTAGGCGGAATTGTATTACGTAAGTTTACCTTACTTCCCTTTCAGCTTTCTTCACTGACATTTGACATAAATGTCAGGATACATCCGTTTCTGTCCAGAATCCGACTTACCCTCAAGCAAGGAGGCAAATTTCTAAGATTTGACATCTCATATATATATATATATATATATATATATATATATATATATATATTGATTGAAAGAAATGCCATCGTCTACCGCACCAAACTAGTTTGTTGAATGACCATCTTTCTTAGCCAACAATTTTCGTGAGATAATACAGAAAAGATTACAACTATTTATGCGCCATAACCCGAAGGGTGACGTGATCTTTGATATATTCGATGTTTTTCTCACCTTTACTCTTTTCTTTGTTCATGGTATTTACTTTACTATTGTTTATACTGTCACACGTGCAATAATATGAATTTGAGTCATAAGAAATTTCCGTTTTTAGAAACCAATTGTAATGATAATGCATCATCCCAACTGACTGGTTCTTAAATGAATCATAGGAGTTGAGGAAAAATTAGTTCCTTACGACAATATTCAACGCAACATGCATTCAATTTGCAAGAATAAATCTCCATAACAGAACTTTTTTTTACAAACGTTCAACCTATACAAAGCCCGAGCTTAACTTAATGGAATTCGTTACTGAGGGAGGTTGTATTAATGTTAAGAATAAGAGGTGTGAAGAAGGGTTTGTGAAGTTATTTGGGAAAGGTCTTATTCCTATAACGAAGAAGTAAATACTGCAATAGTCAGAAAACATCCGCTTGTGAGCCAGTTCAAACAAATTAGCGGTGAGGAAAGCTAATGTTTTGCGTGTGGTGGGATCGTTGAAATATTATTCCACTTAGTGTTCTTAAAACGCAACGAAACAATAAATGCACATTTATGCATTCAAAAGCTGCAAAGTGTTCATAAATCTTTTGCCCGAAAAACGTCAGAATGAAACATATTTCTCTCATCCATAATCATGCAAAACCGCATATAGCATAAATAACCCAGGGAAACAAGTCAAAGCCAGTTGGCAGTTTCAGCCCACCCGCCATATTAATTTGAATCTTGAAGCAACTAATTATTACTGCAAGCCGTTTTGATGGCGGAAAAGTTAATCTCGAGAAAACAAGATTTCAGATTTTACCATCAAACCTAAGGAATATTATTAAATTGGTATCAGAGTACTGACTAATAAGTGACAATTAGTCATTGCAAATAATAATCTATGTGTAATTGAATAAAATTTCATTATATTTTACATTTTTGAAAAATAAGGTTGATAAACAAAATCTGATATGATTTGTGACCAATGTGAAAACATAATACGTCCTACAGGACGTATATCTCTTTTCACATAAGCTATATGCATTTGTTAATTAAGTATAAATAGGATATATATATATATATATATATATATATATATATATATATAAAACTGACTGTGTGTGTGTGTGTATGTGTGTGTGTTGGCGAACTATACGAGAACCATAAGGGATATTTCCACCAAATTTGGAACATAGATTGTACTCGATACTGGGTGTGTCTGGGCCAGTAATTTTTCAAAAATCAATAACCGATGATCGATAAATATAATGTTTAAATGACAATTTCCATTAGTTCCATTTGTTTTTAAACTTTTAGACTTGAAGTCTAAACACTTAGGCCGATTTTAATGAAACTTGATAACTGTATGCAACTGACTGTCACGCTTATTATACGCTATATTGATTTTCGTTTCTCTCGACATTGGGACCACCAGGGTGCCACAAAGAGACACCAAAGAATTCAAATTGCTTCGATTTTGATGAAATTTTGCATGTTTGTTACGCTCTTATAATGAGATAGTAATTGGTTGTCAGATTTTTAAAAAAGCATGAGGTGGGACCCCAGGATGACCCCATAAACCCCTTAATGCCTCAATTGCTTTTCAAGTGTATTTTATAGCAGTATTCGCCAGTTTCAGCGAAAATTTCAGTACATATTGAGATTATATCGAGCAACTGATGTAGTCACTTGGAATTCACTGAAAATCAACATTTTACAGATTGGATGACGTTCGTGATCTTTTTTGAATAAACCTAGGCAACGCCGGGTAATGCTGCTAGTATATATATATATATATATATATATATATATTCATTCACCTTTTGATAAGTTTCATTTTTAATCCTACTGGATGTTTAGTTACTCTCTTCAATTGAAATGCCTGTTACGTGAACCAGTTTACTCGCCGATGTTCGAAACACGAAATAAAGTTGTATTGGGTTAAATACTAACCATATCATAGTTAATTTGACCTGGCATTATTTTTTTAGTACCAAGAAAAACAAATCTGTATTAAACGTTTGTCTTAGCACTGCCATTACCGTATAATTTCTCGTCCTTTTTTATTGTTTTAAAAAGATTAATAATAGCTTTGTAAAGTCGTAAAAATTAGCGAATTTTTAAAATAGTACAACGTATTGATAAGCAAGTATTTCCACCCTAAAACCTTCAAAATAAACACTTGTCAAAATCAAACCGAAAATTTAGGTTCCATAAAGTCATTGTTCCTGATTTTGGTCGGTACATTTTTTTAGCGGCATATAAAACTCTATAGGTTTTTGATACCGAAATCTAAATATATTATACATAATTTGAAGTTTTCAACTACAGATGTTTTGCACAAAATTGTATACTTTCTCAATAAGGTATGTTTTTAGGCATATATAGTTTGTATATCATAAAATGTATTGTTAATTTCAGATTTGCATTGACGTTTTGCTATAAAAATTTAGTCAACTCTATCTATAAAAGGCAGGATGTGTGTGTGTGTGTGTGTATGTGTGTGTGTGTGTGTGTGTGTGTGTGTGTGTGTAACGAATGCACGGCCGCAATTTTCGACGGATTTGCACCAACATTTACATGCACATGCTCCAAGTTATTGGAAAGGCCAAGCCCGACTTTGCATTCCCCAATTCCCATCGATAGTGGAAATAATCGATTTTTTCATGCTTCTGCGGCAGTTTACATGTAGTTTGCGGTCATTTTGTACTGGCCAGAGTGAGAGCCTATAGCTGGCTGCCATGAATAGGCAGGAAGATTCAACTGACCAGCGTGAGAGCCAACAGTTGGCTGACACGAATGTTAACTAGCATGCTAGCATGCAAAAAAAAAATCGATAGCTGCATTCGTCACAAGTGGGAAAAAAATTAAATCTGCATGGCACTACTCTACTTGGCTCATTCGCTTGCTTAAACTCAACGTTGATTCTGATTCTGCAGAACTGGGTTCGGTGTGAAAAAGTATTTGTTGTTAACATTCTTTTTTCATTCGGTTTTTCCAGTTACGAGTCCTTTTTTTAAAGCTGATCGTTTTGTGTTCATTTTGTTTAGTTCTTTTTTCGTAAAAGATTTAATGTTTAGTATAGAGGTTAGAAAAAATTCGCAGTGTGAGATAGGCAAGAAGTAAGGCATGTAGCAACATCAGCACGGCAAAGGGCACTCCTTTAAAGGCAAAGAAGGGCAAAAATATTTTAAGTCAAGTGATAGCGATGGCTGTACGATTTTTGAATCAAGCACGGGCAACGCCGGGCCATGCTGCTAGGTTTATTACAAAAAATGTATTGTTGGTAGTTTTATTATAAAAAATGTGATGTATCACCTGTTCTAATGTCTTTTGCTTTCTGTGTAACTTAGAGCAAAGAAGACAAGGATTGATAGTGATCAAACGGAGACACGTGTAGTAACAATAACAGATTTATTTACTCATCATTTTATATTCCATACCCTCTTCCGGACAGAAAATTGCTCCGCTTTGTCCAAGCGACATATATCCCTTTTGTTCCTAACAAAATATATTGTTGATTTTTTTTTAGGAATTCACTATGTGCTCATAGCTGGGACCCTAAGATGTGCTACCACCACGTGTCAGGTTGGACCTGAGAATAATCTTACTTATTATAAAAAACTGATTGTGTGTGTGTGTGTGTGTCTGTACGTTTATATATTGGATCGGATTTCCTACATTTTTCAACCGATTTCAACAAAACTTCAGAGGACTACGTAAAATTACCTTGCGGTGGTTCTAACAGCGCCAAAAATTGGAAAAACACAATTGTTTTTGCACGAAATCAATTTGAAAACACGATTAAGAGGCATCACGGGAATGAAAGGGGGACAACTCATATCGAGTTATACTTGTTATAAAACCCAGGTTGTTTATGTGTGTGTATATGTGTTCGTTTATATATGGGATCGGATTTCCTACATTTTTCAACCGATTTCAACAAAAGTTCACTTTTTGGCGGGCAGGTAGTGTTTCTTATTACTTGCACACTTTTTTTTATTTATTTTTACATTCGGAATGCTTTAAAAATTTCATTTACAAGACAATTGTTTATAATGAAATTCTATTCAATCGGTAGACTCATAATGATTGAAAACAATATTTTTTTAGTTTTCAGTATTTATGATGGTCGATAATTGATCTATCTCTTACTGTTACATCCCCTGGCAACGCCGGGTTCTACTGCTAGTAGCAGGTAAGTGTTGATTCGATGCTTTTTAAAACTTTGAATTACCGGATCAGATGTCTTACTGTCAGATGTAGTCTCTCATCATATCGTTGATGAATGTTTATAAATTAATAAAGATGTAAATAAACAATTGAATAAATAAATAGATTTTTTTAATATTTTGTCGCCAATTCGAGAAACAAATGCATGAATTAAATTATTTATGGCTTTCTTAAAATTCTAAAAATAGCCAATTCAAACAATATCATTTAAACAGGGTGTATAAAATTAGTATATGTCTATATTTCTGAGATGATGTATTATGTACACTATTTACATTATTCGGATTATTGTCCTTATCTCTGTTGTCATATTTGTCACAACGTTTCGGCGGTGGTACGCTCCGGACTTCTTCAGATGGTTGGAATGTTGAACTGAACCCTTGATTTCGCTCATTGGGGTAGACTATTCTAGTTCCACGTGCCATGTCTGACGGGTGTCTAATATCAGTTATCTCCTGTTAATTCACCACTGCAAGTTCTCCACTGCCTTAAACACGTATTGAACTCACAACACTTTGGGTCCTGTCTAACCAACGCCTATAATTGAGATAATAGGAAATAATTAATAACTGATATCCAATAGACATGGCTCGCGGAACTAGAACAGTCTACCCCAGCAAGTGAAATAAGGAGCCAGTTCGACATTACAACCATCTGGAGAAAGCCGGGGCGTACAAGGGCCGAAACGTTGTGATAAATATGGCAACAAAGATGAGGAAAATAGTGCGAATAATGTAAATATTTTAAATAAAATTATTAGTGTAGAGAAAAAAAAACTCTGTTCCTGGAGTTATGTTCTCTTTTTCCCTGTGTTAAGTTAAACTTTTTTGAATAAAATATTTGGGTACGTTTTTCTTTTTTGTCTTCTTTCCATCAATTTTTTCTCTTTATTCTGCTATCAATTGAATTTGGAAATAACCCGAGTATAACGAACGGAACATTTTATCTTCATCTTTTGCTACGCTAAGCTCATCACGTCCATTGATCTTCCTTTAAAATACCAGAAATCGGAACCATCAGTGATTCCATGTGATACCCTCTGCCTCTCTACTGACCTGGTGTATATTTCCACATCAGCTAAACCACAGATTTAACTCTCGCATCCAGGGAAATGGGTACATTTTTATCAGAGCTTTTTCCTACATAGAATCAGTAGAACACACATGTCATATAATTTTAGTGATTGAAGCATATATATATATATATATATATATATATATATATATATATATATATATATATATATATATGATTTTCTATGTACTAGAAAAAATTTATGACTCACTGCATAGTTTTTGATTAACAAATAGTTTCGCCTACTGCACACAGAACCAACACTAGCGAAAACCTTTTTTAAAATATCACAAATGGACTAAGTCACTGACGAATACAGAAACAATAAATACACTGTATAATATACATGCTAAAGAAATTACACACCTTCTGTCCACTGGGAGGACACTTCATGCACGAAAGCATAGATATTGCTTAGGTGAAGACAAGGTTGATAAATTTTAGCATCAAATAAGTGAATATTATATTATCAATAATATAAGCGGAAGGTTAGCATAACGGTTATCAGCGCTAGAAGCAGAATCGGCGTATCTTGTTCATATTTCATCAGTTTCTGTTGCCTTCACATTCGCTTTAGGACCATTGGAGAAGGCATAAATCTTTATCTTCTACCCTCCGTTATGGAGTAAATAGCATGGTACAGTGCTTAAGCGGCAACCAGTCTGGTGTAAAGAATACCTTGTACTGAAAACTGTGATATCGACCGCTAAATAATACACTAAAAATACTACTAAAACTACTTTACTAAAAATATACTGACAATTTATACATATTAAAACGAAAAGAAAGCTGTGCAGAGCCATGATCACGTACTTACTGCAAGGATATGGCGTTAAAATAAGTCAAATCAGATTGTGAAGTGAGTGAACAGTTCGCAAATTGTTTATCAGGCAGTTTCTGATTCAATATACTTATGAATAAGTCATGAACTTATTTTTCCCTTAATTATTTCCAATCTGCGGTTATCTTCGACAAAATATCTAATACCTATTATATCTCGATTTTCCATGTACGTGTGTAGAGGAGCGTTAAAGCAAATAAATCACCTATAGCCACTGTAAGTGTGCGGTAGCCAGTAGCAAATTGATACATTTGTATACACATACTTAGCAAAAACAAGCCATCAATAATATTAAATAGTTTACAAATGGACGCGCTATGTTAAAGATTTTGTATTGGTCGGGAAATTATCTTGTCAGTAGTCATTCACAAAGTAGCAATTCGCGGAAAGAAACTGCCTTATTACCAGGGATTGGGTGTCACTTGTATAGTGGATCTTAGTTATAAGGGTATGAGGTTTTGGCACTAAAGAATGTAGGTCGTCTGAACATTTAGCGTGGAAATAACGATAAAACGATAAAAGATTGTCTATGAAAAAGGATGTGTACGGTTGAAAATATTTAATCACTAGCAATCCACGTAAATGCATTTGAACTCAGTCAAGGCTGGCAAGTTAACACTATGGAGCTCCAGACTAGATATGGCAGCAATATTTGTTTCTTTTTTGTGTAATCACTCTTCTCTCGACATAGCATAGCAGAAGGACTTCAGATAACCTGATAAAAATAAACTAACCCATTTATATTTTTTGGAATTACATCATAATTGGAGGTACGGTGGAGTAATGTATAGCGGCACGGATTGAGGAATCGGAGAGCCGAGTCCGAATTCCAGTCAAATCCATTACATTCACTTACGTACTAATACCATTGGGAAAGGTATGAATCCTCGTCTTTTACCACCCCCCCCCCACACACACCTCAGCTATGGGTAAATAGCAGGACAGATCTTAACTGGTCTACCGCAGAAAGTAATGGCAACCTACTGCGGGTAAAAAAAATCTGTCTCGTCACTCATGTATCGAAAGATACATGATTGCCTAAGCGTGTATCACGTATGGCACGTAACTGACTGATCATAATTCATTATTGTTTTTATTGTACTAATTGTGGCATTTACTTAATATCGAAGGATATGCTGTCTGAAAAGATGTGAAATGATAACAAAATAAATCAGAAAATAGAATTTGTGGGTTAGAAATGCAGACAACTTTTGAATGAATTATTTAAGTGGTGCTATTTTTAATTACAGTGGATTAATGGATAGAAGCTTGGTTTGAGAAATCGGAGATCCGAGTTCGAATTCCAGTGGAGATCGTTACATTTACTTACGTGCAATTACACTTTTGATATATGTGAGTCCATCTCTCCCAACAAGCTTGGAGTAACGATCAGGACAGATTCCTGTAGCCTTGGATGGTAATCGGTCTAAGAGAAGGATAACTCTGAATTCAAACCTTCAGCTATGGGTTAATTAGCCTTGCCATCCCGAAATTGATTAAATGTTGGGTGTCCGGCTACACCACCGAATACATAATTAGTCATGGGGGGTGTTCCTCTAACGACGGAGAGGACCCTAGGCTACATCTTTCCTAGTGAGGTTTTTATTTCTGATACCTTATTTTATATTAAAAAGAACAAAAGTAAAATATTTTGACAGTTGACTAAAAATACGAAGATCGACTATAGATAAAATAAAGTATCGAAAATGGCGACTACAATCTTATACTTAATTCTCGTTCTCTATAGTTCTTTATATAAACCAATTTTTACATTTATTCATAAAAATGAATGGTGCAAAGAAATGCTTTATATTTTGAACCCATTATGAAGAATATAAGAGCAGAAAAATAACGTAAAAAATATTTTCTAAAATTTTCTTTCAGAAAAATATGTAAAAATAAATGAATTGCCTATTTCCAAAATAGCCAACTAAATATTGGTTTTTGATCTTCTTAGAAATCAGCGTTTCTAACACTGATTTACAAGGCAGAGATTTCCTTCCTACATGACGACTAGTATAGAATTTTCTTTTCCGCCATTTCCTCGATGTTCAAGTTTAATCTAGACTTAATTTATATCTAGTAGATTTGTTCATTTCGAGTCGTTATTTTCATTTATAAAATCCTTTGAGAATAACATCGAAGTGTACCAATGCATACAGGTATATATATATATATATATATATGCAGTTGAAAAAAAACAACCTTTTTCGGGCTACGGGCCTGAGACGTTGCCAATCCACGTGTACCTATTCCTTGATAAGCGACCATTGTGAGATGTGGGAAAGGTTAATGAAATTGGCATCGTTTCTCGTTCGTTTCTATAATCAATAGGTGCTGAAAACTTCCGAACGGTTCTCACTCTCCAAAATCTGGTGAAAAAGAGATTGGTGCCGGAAGAGCACGGCAAAGGAAACGTTCTTAAGAACATTTTGGCACTATTCCGAATGAAGAACGTGGAAAGTTGATTGGCTGCTTTATCACTGGACTTGAATCATGAGCAATTGTTGGATGCATAGGAAATGGTAAAATCATGCTCTATACTAGAGTTATTTTTCCTTTTCTTGTAGAAATGCAATATACTTCTAAAATCTGACACTTTCTATCCGCATATTCAAGGTTCTTCTTCAGTGGATTCTTCAGGAACTAAACGATAATAGCTGTATACAATTTCAGGATTTCTGTAGCTCTTAATAAATTTTGTCTTTTTGTCATCTCTCCTAAAACTTTCCCGCCATCCATTCACTGAAATTCACTAAGTAGTTTATGCGTTGCCTTCCACTTTCCATGTTTTGCATTCAATCAGCCCTGCTAGTATCAATCTGTCTTGCGAGATTTAAACATATATCACTACCATTTTTAATAAAACATGACCAATGAGAAGCATCAGGTTTTCGAGGGACAAAGGCCATTGAGACAGTTTTCGAAGAGTAGTGCCTGAAGGAATGAAATTCGATTCACAACGAGTGCCTTATTATTTCAGTCCTCTGATAAACTAAACCTAGACTATTTTAGCAAATAATACCCAATTAAAGTAGGCGTCAGTATCCTAATTTTACCAGCTGTATAATGCGCTCGAGCTTCACATGTTGCCAAGCAAGTGTGGTCTTCTGGGCTAAAAAATATTTTATGCGCCATGTTGCTTCAAGACGTAATCTATGGCTTTCCACAACATCAACTCCTGTGAAGCTCTTAGCAATATTTGTCCCTTTAGCATCCGACCAAGTCCTTTTGCTTCTATTTCCCTTAAAGCTTCCACATTAGTCGCATGTTCCATCCATTATATTATTAGCATCCTTCTCTATAACCAATCCTCTACTGCTTCAAGTCTTCTTGTCTGTGAAGAAATTGTCCCTCATTTTTCCCATATAGGAGGATGAATCGAAATGTTCCTATTTCTGGATACATTTGTAGCCATATCTATTAAAAAAAAATGTTTGAGGATGTGTTGGCATGGCTGATGTTAGTTAGCACCGTTGTCACTTTTTAATAGCACTACTCCACTTAATTGGTTCGTGGAGGGGTAAACAACGGCCATTTGTATTTCCGTCAACATGCATTTAGTTTGTTCAAGATTTTTTATTGGAATCTATACCCATTTACATTGTATACAACAGCATTTATTGGATCAAAAATAGGTAAATATTGTTTGTATATATTTGAAGCTACTCACATTTACTTGACAGATAAATAGTAGGTTTTTACATATGTAAATGTAAACATTTATTTGTTTCAGGCATACTAAAATATGTCATATTGGTAATTTAAATTTGGATCTGAAAGCATTTATTTAGTTAGGGTATAGTAAAATATGTCATATTTTCAGTCTGTTAGCATTTACTCAGTTCAGCCATAGATTAATACTGGTGGTTAATATTTGAGTCTGTAAGAGTTAACTTCGTACGTTGCCCCAGTTTTTGTTTTTTATATTTTTCCACCCCTATAGAGAGTACATTCGTGATATTTTAGACTCCCGGCTCATGGCAAAGACTGTAAATTTGAATATCTAAATAGGTATGACCTTTCGTCAAATGATGGCGTTATTTAGTCATCAAGACTATCAATTATATTAAAATAATTAAATAGTCCATTACATCTTGATTGAGTTCTGTTCTCGAGTGAACACTCTTCACTTCTTGCCTTATTCAATGAAATATCAAGTCCTCTTCTGTTTAACCTTAGAACACTAACCATGGGTATATAGTACCCAGCTCAAATTTTCCTATTTTAATTACAATTTTCAGTGCCTGATATTCTTACTTAAATAATATCTTTTTCAGTTCCTATTAATGTTAACTCAAAGTACAAAGTTTGAAGTGCCTGCATGTAAAATATTTCAAATAAACCTTTATATTTAATTTTTATGTTTTTTTTTACTTTTTGATATTTTCTAAATCGGGTATGATATACCCATGGTTAGTAGTGGTGTAACTTTAATTGATGGTTAGTTTTCTAGGGTAAAGCAGATTTAATCTACACATTCTTCTAATATGTCTTTTTTTGTTACTTTTAGAAATGTTAACTTATCCATTTTTTACCTTTCAGTCTTTTCCCACCTCGTTTCCTTTTGGTCGCACATCAAGATATGCAGTTATACTGTAAATGGGTTTCCTTGCTTTGAACGTCTGTTAGGATCAAAGTTCACAGCAGATTCTAAGTAGAACTCAAATATATAGGAACCCTTACCAACGATGATGGAAAAAATGATCGTTTTCTTGTACCTCTCCAGAAAGTATGTGGTTCCCCCTTTACAAGAGTTAAATCAGAACAAAAAACGTTTCTAGGATGGAGGTACCCAATCCTCACTTTCTTGTTTTGACAGACTTCAACGGCGTTCACTCCAGCATTTAAGCAATTAGTTTCGACCTAACAACCCTTTTCCCGTAAACGAAACGTTGCAAGACTAACGTTAATATATCGCTATTTCCATGGTAAATGTTCGGACGAGCTATATTAAGTAGTTCGGTTAGTTCGGATATTTAAAGCTAGGGCTCACCATACAATCTACACATTTTAAATCGTCCTCATTGTCTTTGTAAGAGGGAGGTTTCAGTCAGACAGTATATTTCCGAAAATAACTACATAATGGAATAAACCCCCAAAAGGATACTTCAAATATCACTATTATGTGAACTTCATGATGTCTAAGGTCAATTATTATGTATCATACTTAACCTCATAATCTGCACTTAATTCATTTTCTTACGTACATGTATTCAGTCAGTTATATCCCATGCGTGATACACGCGTAGGCGATCATGTATATTTCGATACATAACTGACGAGGCAGTTTTCCAGCAATAGATTGCCATTTCTTTCTGCGTTAGACCTGTTTCATCCATGGCTATAGAGCCCAGTCTGTCTTGCCGTTCATCCATAGCTGGGGATGAAAAAGAGGATTCATACCTTTCCCAAGAGTATTAGCATGTAAGTGGATGTAATGGATTCAACTTGAATTATTCAGTAAACCTATACGTTGGGTGTCTATTATACTTTATCTTGTACAAACATTTAGTGCAACAAATCCTTAATGGGAAAAAAATGACAGCTTTTGTCAAGGGTGGGAAAAGATGGAACAGCTTTTTAGATGATATTGTAGTTACTGAAATGTATTTTGCGAACGTTCGCATTAACTTACCCTCTTTTCCATTAAGCATAGTGCAATGTCGGCGAAAATAAATTGCCAGCACAATTTGCACAATTCAGAGTAAATAGCCATGGAAACATTTTATGTCTCAGTATATTAATAGCTGTCATTTTTGTACCATGAGATAATACATTTAATATTCTGCTATATTATATCTGAAATTCCATGGATAAAATCGTTCTAATACTTTTCTAAAAGTGATCTATTTTCTCTTGTAGCAAGCTCTACCCAACTACGTCTACAATATTTTGGTTGACATCCCTTTCTTTTATATCCTGAAATCATGGAATTGTTACTTCCTCAAACCTGAGTTTTGGATTTACATACTTTTCTTCATGTCGCTTCTGTTGGATATTCTATTTACCTTAATTATTCACTGATTGCTTTGCTTTGTGTAACCTGCGAAAACAACACAGTTTTTTAATATTGACAAAGCCTCTACGTTCTTCGTTTCTTTTGTAGGAATATTAATAGTGATAAAAAATAATGAACATAAGAATCAGAAATAAAAGAAAAGGAAATAAAATTCAAATCATATATTGTTTTAATGATGCCAAGGACTGTCTTATTAAATCTATCGCCTCGAAAATGAAACCGTTCTCTAGTAACCATCGTAAGGACCCTTTTTTATCTTCCATTGGTATGGCTGAGCTGATGGTAACCTCCAGGAGAGCAAATCAATGTGTGTTCTTTTTTTCATGTTTTCCAAAGATATGACGGAATATTCATAATTAATCCATTTAGTAAAATCGGTTCACGATGTTGTACTAGAGCATTCTTGCATTCGTCTGCGTATCGAAAATGGCTTTCTGTTTTATAGCTAGAGATTCTTAAAAAAAAAAGGAAAGAACCGTTAACGTTAACGGTCCTGATCTGACGTTTCGGTTTCAGTGACTTTCCTGTCGCTTAAATGTAGCTTTCCTTTGGCTCATCTTTAAATATTCTGTTCTGATGAACTTACCATTTTGGTACATCGGCTTACCCAATCTGTCGCAGTAGTAGATTGGCAGCTGCCTTTTATTATTTTACAGTTGAAATTGCAAAATGTAACCCTAATTTCTATGGCAACAGGTTATTCTTTCACATAACTCGCGTATGGGCCTCTTCTTCGGGTTTCTGCTTTCCTGTCAACTTCGATCTTCAGAAATTCAAATATGAAGTTAATTATCATCTGTCGTCTTCAATCCTATTCTTTTACTGTTTCTTTTCCCTTCTTTTTAAGTGTTGACCATATTCGCCACAGTCTATGAATATAGAATCCAGCTCAGTACATAATCTGTTCAATGAAACAACGTTAAAGATTAACACTCATGAGTCAGACACTCTACTGGATCTGACTATATCGCCGTAATATGTTCCGTAATTCTTTAGTCTTCGATATCAGAGGTTGGCAATGAATATTCGGAAAAAAAAAACATGGCCGCCTCTATACACGTTGCATTGAATATTTTGAGCTTTCTGATTGGTTAACCCTTCTATTGGTGATTTATAAAATAAGTCAGCTCATTTTGGCTGGCTCACTAGAACGAAGGTACCCAAAAATTCTAACATTAAGCCCTTTTTTTTCCCCGTATGCTTTTATTATCTTGCTTGGGGTGAAATAATTAAAAAAAATAATTAGATAAATCTGCAGAAATTTGAAAAAAACTGAACAATCAGAGACAGAAAATGTCATCATGGTAAAGGAAAATGGAAAATATAAACAGGCGAAGAAATACGCTCTTATCATGCATATAAGTGGGAGGGAACATCCTAATGGTATAACAGTAGAACAATCTGCATCTCAATGAAAAACTGGTCTTTTAACAGAAGAATAGAAAGACAGGATAACAGGAATTAAATTGTCGAGAACATCTGTTATGTACCGATCAAATGATTCTAAATGGAGTTAACTCAAGATGATATAATGTTGAAATCGGTTCAATTGACTTTAGTAAAATATGTGATACTATTCATCATACTGATGATGAGGATTAATGAAAGAATGGTAAAAATAATTTGTAACTCTATAAAAAACTTTAAATAGGTTCTGGTCGCGGAAGAGAAACATTTCAAACAACTATGTATTCACTTCTATTTGTCATATTCAGGTTGAGATTGAAATAATCAGCAGCCTCTGTAAACGAGAGAAATTCGCCATAACCAAGAAAAAGAGCATTTAATTATCGTTCTAAGATAATTAATTATTCAAATCTTCAAAGTGTTGTGGATTCCGGGTTGAAATCCGGTACCAATAAAATAACAAACGCCAGGAATGAATATATGAAAATAATGTTTCAACGTAATAATACAATAAAGCAGGTTAGTAGTTCCAGGAATACGGGTTAGTAGCAAAATATCTATACAGTCTTTGGTATTGAAGTATCGCTGTATAACTTCTTACTGAGTCTACGTGCTCGCTCACTGTGACTCCTACAACGCTGTTACCTCACCCTCACTCTTCCGGTTACCTACACCCTTTTACTCTGTCACTCTGGACTCGACTCGACTCTTGCACTCTCTTACTCTCGTCTCGCTCTTGCAGTAGTATATGTATATACTGGGTGAGTTCAGTTGTATAAAAAGGGGTGGACCCCTCAACACAGAGCAAAATAATAAACGCGTGGGCTTTGGTTAAAAGACATAAGAATTTATGTAGTGACATCGAAATGGTATTAAGGTTTGTAAAATATAATTAAAGGGCAATGAAACATTGATGATTATTGCAAACATATTTTATCGAGGTGGCAGGAAACAAAACAATAATGACATATGAATCACAAAATACTGATATAAATATGGAATGGTGAACTCTCCTGTTGTATTCGACGTATGAGGGTCAAGCAGTTCAGTTCCTAGAAACCGACAGCTCAGACACCAGCACATATGATTTGATTATAGTGGTGAAGGCTTTGCGCAGAACCAGGAGGACCGAATACAGAGACTTGGTGCACTACGGCCACAAGGTCCCCAAACGACCCTCCACAGGTTTTGTATTCAGAGTTGACCTTCTCCTAGACCAGTTGCCTGCTATTTACCCATAGCTGGAGGGAAAAGAGGAGGCTTAATAATTTCCCAAGGTTATTAGCACGTAAGTGAATATAATTGATTCAACTGGAATTCGAACTCTGCTCTCCGATTCCTCAATCCGAGTCGCTATCCACTACTACACCGTGCCTCGTCAAATATGGAATATTAGAAGGTAAATCAGTAAAAATTGAGGAAATGAAGCATAACCATAAGAAAATTATATTTCATGAGGATAAGAAAAATATTGAAAATTATAGAAATACTATGATTTTAGATATTGTGGAAAGGAACAAAATGAATGATGCGTAATCCCTTCTAGGCACGGAAAGAACATCTCCTCAAGTCATCTGATAACTGGATCAGAAGGTTACATAACATGAGGCAATTATTTGTCTATCAAGATATACAGTGTCGGAAGAAGCATAAAAAAGAAAAAAAAGCATGAAGTAATCATTCGCATTGAGGACTTAGTTCAAGTTGTCAATAATATTCAAAACATTACAGAAAAATGTTATGAATATCGTGATCAGTGAAACAAGAGAAAAAAAATACAACGAAAAAATACTAGAGAGAAAAACAAGAAAAGGCATATTTGAAAAATAAATATTTCTCTACGTAAAATTCAGAAGCAGACAGAAAATATCACAGAAGAAAATCATCGGACATGGATATACAGAAAGACCCTGAAAAAATCACATCTTGTTACTGGAGCCGACAATACTCGTAGATGCACAGAGAGTAATATGACAAATAGGAAAAAAAAAAGAAACATTAGAAGAAGTGCAGACAGAGAAAAATATTTCAATCATGAATGAAAAGTTTCAAGCTACTTCAAAATAAGATGAAACGTGTACGACACAGCAAGCAATAAAATAAAATAATTGTATCCTTTCCTATTAATAAAAATAAACAAAACACAGAAGCGGATCGACGAAGCCACCCAACAGAGAAGACGAAACTTGTAAACAAAGAGAATGTTATCGAATTGAGATCAGGTAAATGTCTGTGCCAGTGGACGTTAGGATGGGGAAGAAGAAATAGAAGAAAAAATGATATATCCCTGCTTCTCTTGCAAAAACTGAGACGTATACATAAAATAAAGGTTAGGATCTTTCCCTTAATTGCAAGCGTATTCTGAATTCTGAATGAAATCGAATCTCGATTTGATGTATTAAAAACTTGACGAAGAACTGAGATTGTCCAGACTAATGCGATATTTCAATCTTGGTGATTAAGGGTGAGTTGAAACGATTTGCACTCAGACTTTGTTAATTTTTCTATTCTAACATTCACTAAATACAAATCTCAAGCGCTACACAAGGCTACAGGTTACTGGATCGTGCTTTATAATCGTAAGAAAGGGCAATAAGTAAAATACGTGGGGTTATGAATGAAGGATAACAGTTAAACCTAGACTTACAGAGATCAAGATTTTAGTGAACAGAAAAAATATCTTGCGTGTAGTCTGTACTACAAAGCAGAGGCTTTTTAGCAAGAATCTGTCCGAATATGTTGTGAATTCCGGGATGAAATCCGGTCTCAAATGAATGACAAACGCAGGAATGAAATATAGCAAATAAATATATTGACGCAATAATACAATTGGTAATACGGTTAGTAGATCCAGAAATGCGGTTAGTAGCAATGATAATATATATACAGTCTGGGAAATTCAGTATCGAAGTATGACTTCCTCCTGAGTCTACGTGCTCGCAACTGTGACTCCAACAAAGCGGTGACCTCACACTCTAACTCTCTCACTGTATCACTGTCACTCCCAGGTATTCACCGGCAGCAGTACAAGTGCACACTGAGCGAGTCCACTTGTATAAAAAGGGGTGGACCCCTTAACACCCACTTCCTTAGATCTCTTTTTGGGGGAGTTAGTATTTCTTCTCTTATGGTCGATAACCAGAGGTTCGGTAAATTTTCTCTTCCTGTTTTAAATGATCTCTTGGGTACAATAGGTGTATACTGGTTTTTGTTCTTGTTTGGTAATAAGTTGTCAAACGGAATGTAACTTAACTCTTACTTCAGGAATACGAAAGGAATCTGGATGATTCACTATTTTTTATTTTTACATAGTATGGTAGGTCCAAGCTCTAAAATTTAGGGATAGTGGGACATGGAATGTATCTCGTCAGATTTCATATGTAATTATCAGTATAAAAACGAAGTAGAAATCTCGGAAATGTAGCACATGAAGACATCAGTGATTCCAGTAGTGGTTGGATCCCTAGGTTTGATTGGAAATCGTTCTGATGAACGTATTGAAGGGACCCCAGGCTAAAAAGAAATGTCAAAAATCTACATGACATCATAGCCTAAACAATAATTTAACTATGTAAAATATGCGTGCGATTATTTGATTTTTACACAAATACGTCATGAAGCAATTTCTGACTTAAGGTTTCTGTTTTGGACTAAGCGGGAAATGAGTATGAGAGAGATATTAAAAGGAAAGAAATATCAAACCGACAATAACAACAACAATAATTGCCCTGATGCTACGTCATACATGACTCCCTTGTCTCTTGACGTGATAACATGATTTTTTCTTGGCGAATTAAGAAAAAAATATCAAATCTTTTTAGCAAGAATCATCCAACAAAGAGACTACATTATCTGTTAACTAACTGCGTACGTCCACATAAAAACAGTTCAAAATTGACCCCAAGGATTTAGATGGTTAGTCAGTTAGTTGCTAGCAGGAAATAGCCCAGATTGCAGACCAGGGTTTAAGAGAGGATGATTATCACCCTTGCGCTAGACAGTAAAAATGTTACCTTAATTTTAGTATCTCCTTTTCGAGAGGTGAATAAACTAATTTCATCTTTATTCTATGTACAAAGGATAGGCATAAATATATAATCATTACATTTCGCATGAATCTGTTTGGTATTGTCAGCCTCCTTCATCAGGTATTGGTATTTAAACAACAGCTAGATAAACTAGTATGCCTTTGATTTGCACCTAAAGAGAACTGACATATGCAGAACGCGAATCTACTAATAACTATCATAAAAAAAGTATCAAAAGTAATATTATTGTGAATGGAGGGCGATTGTTTTATTGACACGAATAGATATGTTTTCGTTTCCGCATAGGATCACCGTTTACCTCGTTAATCTGTTTGAGCGTTACTACTGAGATTGATCCTCACCGAGCATCCCAATGCTTGTAGCTTTATGCCAAATGTAATTAAACATTCTAAATGAAGATCTGCATATATCCATATAAAATATACGGATTAATTTATAAATCTTCACTTCTTTCTCTCACAATAACACACGTATAATGTATAATTAAAATAATAATAATAACAATAATATATATATATATATATATATATATATATATATATATATATATATATATATATATATGGTTGGATTGACGTGAGTTTGTGACCCTGGGTTTCCTGCTTTTGCGTTTGTCTGACGATCGCAAAAGTGTGAAACCCAGGGTCCTAAACTTTATCTCAACTTTCTAATAAGTACCGAGCATATATATATATATATATATATATATATATATATATATATATATATATATTATAAAATTTCTTATGCAGTGTTACATTGGAACATGTACATATCCACTAAAAAATTGTACATTTTTGTTTCAACGTCAAAAGAAAAAAAAATTAAACGTATTATCAGGCGGGGAATCAGGATGTTACATCCATATTCCTCACCTAATGAGTGGATATGTGCATGTTCTAATGTAACACTGCATAAGAAATAAATAAATATTTACGGCTCTATATTTTGTATTGAGCACTGTTTTAAAATTAATGTTTTGAACGCTGTGATCTTGCTGTTTGTTCTTCTACACTTATATATATATTGCCAACATATCTTCATGAAATCATGTTTAGTTGAATAATTACGATATATTGTCTATTTATTTTTATCTAAATACTCTCAAATTCATGGATCGATTACTTAATGCTGTTACAAAACTGAGTTGCCTCCTTTACATATTAACTTAAATTGAATATAACGGAACTCGTTTCATGCGCATTCACAAAAAAAATTCACAACTATCAATGAGATTAATTTTTATATTAGTAATTTACTCCTGAACTTGATCTTGGATAAGGTTGAAAATACACGGGAAAGAAATATCCAAAAGTATGGCGTCTTTCTTACTCAGTATTATAAGAGCGGTATGAAAAATTTGAAAGAATTGAAATAAAAATAAATAGGCATAATATGTCTAGTTTATTTGAACAGCCCCCCCTCCACATATTTTATATATATATATATATATATATATATATATATATATATATATATATATATATATTTATATATATATATGAATTTGAACACGAAAACTCCGTGTCGTGTCTGAATTTGAATATAAATATCCGTGTATATATATATATATATATATATATATATATATATATATATATATATATATATATATATATATAGACAGAGAGAGATACATATATACATACATCTCTGTAAGAATGATGTTCAACAAAAACGTTTCTAAAATTTGAATATTTCTAAAAAAAAGAATCACTATTCCGGTATTTTTTGAAAAAAGTTGATACAAGAAAAGTTTCCCGTCTTCTTATTTGTGTAAATCAAATAATTTCTGCTCAACTCAATTTTCTAATAATTTTTGTACCACTTCTGCAAAAATTTTATAACTTAACGGCTTCAATTTCTGTCTCCTCATATCAAAGACAACCGAAAAGTTACGTGCAATGTGATGTGCTTCCTTCAAAATATTACGTTTTCACAAACTTTATATTTAATTTAAAAATAAAATTTTCCACCAACAATTTAAACTTTATTTTACATTACATATTTCATTCTTCACAGTCTTATCCCGCTTTAACATTTTCTTGATTGTATTATGAACATAAATTGAAGTGTATATTTGTTTGATGATTTATATATATATATTTTACTGGTTTTTTACGAGTGCAGGGAGGCAGACCTATGAAAGCAAGTGAGTAGCGCAATAAATTGTATCTCTCAAAATATACCTTATTTTCCGCTGAGATTTACTAGTCGAAGTTTATTAAGGTCCAAGGCCAACATTTCCGTGTCCGCCATTATTGAAATTTCTTTCTATCTCGATCTCAGAGAAACACGTTTAGAATTGCAGCCCTGGAATGATTGCCTTCCAGATTTAACACCTGCTTATTCCCAACGTCCGTATCATACGCAGTGACATTGACACAGGTGTGCCCATTTCCAAAATATTTCTATTGTGTTTGAAAAAGAAAATGATAAACAAATAAACGCGGGGGCTCTTTATAATTTATATCGACATCTTCAATTAAATAAGGCGAGAAATTCATCTTGAATAAAGGATGAACAATATTTTGCTGGAGGCTTCCCAAATTTCACGAGCGAAATTATTCTCACGAAGCAATCAATATCGACTGCAGTTTTGGGACGCGTTATTCAATATGATGTCAAAGTTCTGCTGCTGGAATGGTTGAAAAATTCATTTAAAAAATACACATATGATGCAAGAAATTGGTACATGTGCGTCAGAGATTAAAAAAAGAACGAGGTCATTCTTAGTCGAGTTTATACTGAATATAGGAAAAATAGTTTTTAAAAATTGAACATCGGGATGTTAAAAACATCAAACTTTGGAAAAAGTCATGACTAAATTAACTTATTGATGACCAAAATCATTACCGTAGATATGAGCTGATAAACTAGTTTGCTAAACTTTGCTTCCATGCTAAGACACAAACACAGTATCGAAATTAATGACTTTCTCCACGACAAAATTGTAGTTGAGGGAAACAAAGAGAGTTCGAAATTGCTACACCAGTAATTATATGGATGCGTAAGTTGAAGCATTCTTTGTTAATATATGAATTGGTACGAAAATATATAGCTTGGGTTTGGATTTGCAGTAGTTAACAGCTGTATATTACTCAAAATTATTTTGCTTTTTACATTTTGAATAATTTTATCTTATTTAATTGAAGTAAGTTTAATATTTATTACTTCCGTATCGTTCGGACTTGGGATATTATTTTTATGTTTTCATTGCAAAAACAAAATCTTTTTTGCGGAATTTACTAAAACAATGTATTTACAAACATTGGTCTTCTTACATGGAATTTACGTAACGTTTTTTTTACTCAATGTTAATTTAATATTACAGGGATCCCTCGATTAATGCGGATTCGATTAATGTGTTTTTAATTCGTTCGTTAGAATTTTATATACAAAACTTGATTGTTACATACACAGTGCGGTAAAAAATTCTTCAGTTCAACCATACTAATTGAAAATTGATTTTTTAAATAGTTACTAATGTACACATTAGCTACACAAATTGAGGGGTTATTGTATTCGCCATGAAATTTTTAATTTTAGTTGATCACTAATGATAATCTTTATTTATTTTTGGGTAATCTGTATTCATTTTTTTAACAAATTTTGAAAAATATTTTGAATTTTTAACACGCTTTTTACACCGAAACGCAGCATTTTAATTTTATTTTTTTTAAAGAAATAATTTATTAATACAATTTTTTTTCTAGTCAATCATTACAGAGTCTTTCTCATGAATGTTAATTTTAATAATGTTTTGTCATATTTAATTTTTTACAGATATTTTTCCGAACGCTTTTTTCTTCGATTCTGTTTGTACACAGGGAAAATTTAAAAAGCAAAACATTCTAATATTTGTCACATGAATTTAATTTAACAGCTTCCCTATGCGATTGTTATTCATAACAACACGTATAGTGATGATGACCTTTTATTCTAATGAAACATTTGTCTTTTTCGTTCTAATATGTATTTTCAAAACATCATAAGATATGAAGAAACGTCATATTTTCTACTACAAAACTGGCAGAAAATAAATTAAAAACGTTATGTAAATTTAATATCAAAATTAACTTCATTAAATTTATTTCGATATTTTTAGATACAGTAAACGACGTATACCAAACTTTAACGCTAAACATGCAACTAAACCAGTTTTTTTCTAGGTACTTCTACAATCAGAGGAACGTATATTTAGAAGAAAATAATTCCGATAAATAATAGTTAACTTATTTCTACACAATAACATCAATAAAAAGATGCCACTTTCATATTTAATTTTCTTGATGCTAAATATACCAAAATTCTAATATGCTCTTTATATAAAAAATATTTTAACGCGGATAATTCAGATATTAAAATGCATATAACATTTGGTATACCCTTTTTACCGCGGTGGACAATGATGGATCGAGGGCTCTGTCAAAATCTGTATATATATATATATATATATATATATATATATATATAGTTGTATATTTTGGCAGCAATCCTTCGTTTATGCATGTTTCATTAAAAACGAAGTCAAGGTACTACGTTTAAGTTTTTTATTTACTTTTTCTTGTGTTCGAACAAGAGCTTTCTTTTCTGGACAAAGAGTGTGTAAAAGCTATCCTAATGTTTTATAATTCCGAGCGCATTTGGCTATACCTTTAGCCATTATTAAGGATGATTCAATTTTTCAGATTAATTGAGTCTGTGCATTATGTGTATGTTTTAGTGTGTTATAGACCTGTTTTTAATTTCCGAATACGGTTAGCACATTGTGGCCTTGTTCGTAGTTAATATTGTTAAGAGTTGGCTTTTTTCTTTTTTCTTATTAAAGCTTTCATTATTTTTAATCTTTTTTTACAAGTGGATGAAGTTATTATATTTGTGTTTTCTACTAGTATGTTTCTAATGGAGTCTGGCAAGGTTGTGTGTGTGTTTGAAAGGGTTCTAATGGAGCTAAGATCAGATAGGCGTAACGTAAGTCGTCTCGATAAGGATGTAGTTGTTATTATCCACAATAGCAAATTCGTCTTTGCTTTCTATCGGCATCGGGACGAAGAGACAGTAATCTTTGATCGAATATCAGAGCGCTTATATCTGCTGTGTCTTCATTATCTGACACAAAGAGTGCTTAGTCAGAGAGTGGAGGGAGACTGGAAAATAATTCCTCGTCCACTCGGAGACGCTTCTGGACACTATCGAGACTGGAAACTGAGGACTGTGCAGCTCCCGCCCAAATGTGACAACAATACTCTATGCTTGATCTTGCTCCTGTACAATTTAGTGGTGGATATTTACATGTTCTAATGTAAAAAGATATAATAAATATTTATTGCTTGAATTTTGTATTGAGGCCTGTTTGAAACTAATGTTTTGAACGTTGGAATTTTATTCTTCGTTCTTTTAGATTTGTATATATATATATATATATATATATATTATAAAAATATTGCATACTGACAAACAAGTACTCACGACAAAGATGCATTTTTGTTTCGATGCGGACGCATTTCGACAGGTAAACGACAAAGATGGTTATAAACGACTCTATTAAAATATGTTTATCGTGAGTACTTTTTTATCCGAATGTAACATTTTGTAATAAATAACTATTACACTACTGTCGGTATTGAGCCCTCTTTTAAAAGTAATGCTAGGAACATTTGATTTAATTCATATTCTTTTCGTTCTCGTTACATTTTGTGTGTGTATATATATATATATATATATATATATATATATATATATATATATATATATATATATATTGTTCAATCATCCATTGCTAAATATAAGAGACAACGAATGTCTATTATGTTTGATCATGAGCCATTCTAAGCTCCGTATAGTGGCTTTAGTTTCGGGAGAAAATAAAGACAAAATCTGTCCAACATTTGAATAGTTTTTTTTATTTATTATGCTGTTCCTAGATCTAAGCTTTTCGATTCACATGAGCCATGCTCAGAGTGGTTATATGAACATTACAAGAGAGATGGTCACCATCAAATATGGCATCTTGTTATGTTTACATAGAAGTTTGCTATGCGACGATACCGGTCGCGGAAGAGGAGACGCAGGTTTTTTTGTCTTTATTGGTCTCAAGTACATACAATCCATCGCTAATAATGCAGGGCTGAATACAAAATTCGAGCAATAAATATTTATTATATATTGTTACATTAGAACATGTAAATATAGACTACAAAATTGTACATTTTGTTTCAACGTTAAAATCAAAAGTTTCTTCAGGTGGCAAAAAATGATGTTACTAAAGTACTTTATTCAAAACTGCGATTAGCGAAACACTAAATCACTTTCCGTTTTTGGATAATTTTCCTTAAAAGATAAAAAGTTTTATATAAAAAAGGAAACAAGGCAGAAACAGAAAAAGAAAAGCAAGTCAAAACAAAGCAAAGGAAATTAATCTTACTCCCAAGAGGAAAGACAAAAAAGAAAGACAAGTGAAATAGAAAAGTTTATTTAAAATTATCCAGATTCATAAGAAAATAGGAAATAGAAAGATGTTGATACGAATTAAACCAATGAAATTCTGTTGAATCAGAGAATTCACATTTGAACGGAAACGCGGCGTAAATCGACATACTGTATCGACATGTCACATTTACAATTCTATGGCATTTGTATATGAAGTCATATATTGAAACAAAATTATTCACAGAATATAAAACGGACACTTTTATATTATTATATTAATTATAAATTTTATTAAAATGCCAGAGAAGATTAATTAAAATAAAATAAAAATAAAAAAAATTAAATAAAAATAAAATTAAAAATAGAAAAATATAATGCAAGGCTAATCGTGCTACTAGTAAATTACAAATATTAACCAATTTAACGACTAAAACTGGGATAAATTAACGATTGTAACAATGAAAAATCTATAAAGATAATAAACAAACTGATTGATTCTAGGGTTAAGAAATTTAGCAAGATTGTAAAGTTAATTCCTTTCTGTGCTTACAACTTATCGCTGTTTCGTATCTTCAACAAAATATCACTATTGGAGAATTTAATTATTTCCATTTTCTCCTTTAGACAGAGGAAATGTGGTTGATCCAAAGACCTAGAAATCCCAGCTAGTTTTAGAAATTTCTATTTAACTTTAAGTGTTTTATTTTCGTTTTCCAATTTCCAAAAATATTTAGAAAGTGAAGTCATAATTCATTTATCTGCATTATTAAAGGATGAGAGGTGGTTACAGAAACTTCTTTTTAAATTCATTCATTGTACTTTCAACGTAAATTTGTTCAGAATCCCTGGTATTTTCAACTGTTATAATAGAACACATAAGCACAAGGGATTTTGTTAAACATTTGTTAGATAACGGGCATTGGTTGGGATTTCTACAATTACATAGGTTATCTATAGGAGACAAATTAAGATCAGAATTAGTATTACGGTTATTATTGTTTTATAATTTCAATATTTTATGCAATTTAATTATTTTCTCTAAATTATTAGTACAACTATAACTAAGTTTTAGAGTATTCTGATTTTACTTATAGAACATTTTTAGGAAAATGTTTATCAATTAATTTTAAAAAATTATGTCCTAGTTTAGTAAGAACTAATTGATTATACGGGGAAGTATATCATATGATCTTCCTGTTTCTGTTTTTCTTCGTGGAACAATCATAATTTTCACATATCCTGTTTCAGAAGATTTAAACCCAATATCCCTAAGTACCTTATCATGAAGTGGTTTTTTTTTCCAAATATTTCTTTGCTAGAAGAGTGTTGATCAATGCATCCTTCAACTGATGATGGAATATTTTGGATTACAGGCGGTGGGTGATTGGAACTAAGATGGATATAAAATGGATTGGCATATTTTTCATATAAGGTTGAAAATTATTTAAAACAAAATTTAATGTAACATCTAAGAATTCAACTTGTTTAATATTAGCATTGATAACTACGCTAAGACCAAAATATTTAAGCAAAATATGTATTAATTGTCTATGATTATCAGCATTACTTCTAGTATATTCATCTATAATCATGAGACCACCGTCTCTATAAAGCCCTATACTGTTCAAATCAATCTCTTTATATGCTGTGGGGTTCTACAAAAGAAAGAGTTCAACTAAAAGTGAACAATGAAGTCAACACTCAGAGGCGACACACCGTTTAATGCTAAACGCAGGCCTGGCGATAGCGTTTAGACTGAAACAGTCTGTCGCCTCTTGGTGTTGACTTCAATGTTCAGTTTTATATTTACATAAGCTCTATCTCTGATATTGAACACTCTATCCAATGAATATAGTATACCTGATATATATATATATATATATATATATATATATATATATATACGATGGAATGAGAACGAAAATAATATAAAATTCTAACGTTCACAGCAGTAATTCAAAACAGGGCTCGATACCGATAGTAGAGCAAAAATTGTTGTCGAAAAGGAATTCTTCCAATCTGGGCATCGTTTTAACACCTCACCCGTCCTTCACCAAACTGCTATCAACAAGCACTATTGTTTTCCACCGTCACATTTTTTTATGCATATTTTTTCTCAAACAAATGAAAAAAAGGAAGTGACGTTTCACATACGGCTTGCTTACAAACAGAAATGTTCATAACCATTTTGGTTCTCACCAGTCGAAGTGCAATTGAAATGCACTGAAACGAAGTTGCATCTTTGTAGTGAGTAAACTGTTTTGTCTATATGAAAAAATTATATATATATATATATATATATATATATATATATATATATATAAGTTTTGTATGTGTGTAGAAAACATTTGTAAAGAAAGAAATATATCAAGATAAAGAAGATTAATGTTATAGAAGAATGAATTGTGTGTTTGATCTCTGCGATTTTCTTTGAATTTTTAAAATTCGCTAGAGTAACAAGCCCAAACCGAAACTACTAGTCTTTGCTCCCTGGGGAACGATTCATTCTGAGCGAGAGGTTTAACTCCGACTTGTCTTTAAGTAAAGCATACTATGGTTGACACATGAATTAAAAATCAGATATCAGATCTAAAACAATAAGCTCTTGTGTTTGTCGAGTTATAATTTCTACGCATGAAGCAAACTTAATATATTATAGTTTCGATAAGAACAGGAACGATCTAAATCCATTTTAAACAGGTTTTCCAGATTTCTTCGCAATTTTCCTCCCGTTGGAAAACTATTGTAGGATTAAAATAATTTAAAAATTTAATTTGGTATTTTTGTATGCATTTATGGAAATAAAATTCGTTCTTTCTCCTTTCATAAAATAAACTCCAAAGAATTTGAACAGAAATAAATACATTTACTCGTAGTATCAAGGATAAGATTTAATAGAAGATACTACACAATTGTTATTCACTCTCACAGGTAAATACTAATATACCAAAAATATTCACTGTTTTCAAAGTTTATGCTTTAAATATTAATTTATATTAAACATTTCAGATAACGAATATAAAAAAAAATAATTACATTTTATGAAGGAGGTACATTTTTCTATGTAAATACGTTGTAAATTGAAACCAAAAAATGTGGTAATATCAAATAATTTTGTGGGCTCTTCGACGTGGTGTAATAGCATTTTTTCTAACTAGATCAGTTATAAATCAATAGCGAGTTCGATCCTCACTGCGTGTCCCACACTTTCGGCCTTGCACCACGAATAAGCTACGTTAAGTGAGTCCCCATGCCAAGTAATTTCGGAAAATGTATATATAAAAAATATATTAAACTTCCTGGTTAATCGATAGGATTATAGGAAAATATCTACATTAAATAATAGCAACAGATTTACATTTTAAAAAATCCTCTGATATTTTTTCTTGGCTTCCGTTAATAGATCTTTTTACATTGAATTCACATAAGTCAATCTGTTTATTTTATTAAATCTCTTGTTCTTCTGAAATTCCAGATCTAGTGTGCTTAATTTTATAGTAACATGAAAAGAAAATGAAAATAGAATAAGGATAATTTCTGGTTCAAATTCAGCAACAGTGATATTATACCGATTATATATCAGTCTTACTCCATTCAAACCCACAACAGAATAATCATGTCGTAGCCAGATTTGTGCTTTTAGTTCAAAACAGGCACTTTAAAAATTTCACTTGGGAATCTTCTCGCTGCTTCTGTGTCACGTTTGGCGAAACTCAAAGAATATAAACACAATTTCTTTCTAATTTGTTTGTCTACGTAACTTCATATCGAGCGCGGTTGAAAGATCAGTTCTTTAAACTTTTTTTCACTTGTACCGAATCAGTTGCCCGTCGTCGTCATAAAGTTTCATTTCCGTTCTGCCGTCATCTGATAATCCTAAAATTATATTTATTCCTGGTTTTTGATATTTTCAAAACGGAAATAGCTTGGTGCTATACGAACGTCAACACGCTTTCAGTTCAATATTTACTACATAGCTTTCAAACGTTCACATGAACTGCTTAAAGGGACTGTTCGATGTGTTGAGAGTTAAGTGCTGATCGTTGGCTAATGGTAAAAGTTATTGATATGATAGATTTAAAAAAAAACATCCTGCATAAGAACCACCAGTGGAAATAGATGGAGTTGAAAAAAATTAAAAGCACACGAATAATTGCTTTGACAGATCGATGTAAACGTAATATTCAGTTCACTGGTGTGTTACACACCCCGGAGATTTCACTTTGAATCAAGTTCATTGGATTATCTGCCTTTCAGACAATTCGTTTATATACCTGTCTCTCTGTATATCTATCACTGTCTAGTTTATATATATATATATATATATATATATATATATATATATATATATATATATGTGTGTGTGTGTATGTATAGATAGATAGATACATGCGTGATGGTATCTCTCTATCTGTACATATACAAATATATTTATATGAACATATCAGCCTGTTTTTATACATGCATCTATATATGATTCTGTCTGTCTGTCTGTCTGCCCCCCCTCTCTCTCTCTCTATATATATATATATATATATATATATATATATATATATATTCCACATCCAACGTTTGAAAGCACGTGCAATACCGTGCCCTCGTCAACCGAAAACCAAGGGAGGTAACACGATTTCTGTGGCTAAGGCGGTAGTGCCACCTCTGGCGCCACCACCAGCTATTTCGACCGGACATGGTATTTTTTTGTGTAGACCTGTCGCTCTGAAATTTTTATTCATCTGAAAGTTAGAATTCAAACGTTGTGTTGAACCATTTTCTTTTGATCGTTAACCAATACAAAGCAAGCTACTATCGACCATTATCAATAACATAGAATAGAATGTAAACAGATGTATTTTACGTTTGAAGGAGTATTGTGTTGCGAACATGGTTTTAAATAACTTTGTTTATTTTGAATCTTGACCAGATCCAACACGCTGCCTCTTGAGCTGTGGTCTGGAGACGATGTGAAGCACGATTCAGGCTTTGGTCATGATTCCTCACTTCAAAAAACGATTGATCACCCAAGAAATCCAAGACCTCCCCTCCCCGACCTCAATAGATAGCACATGTTATGTCTACCCCTTTTCGGAGGGAATCGTAGCGTTTTATTTTCGCTCGTGCGCCTCTTGAGTGTTCTCCTCCCATGGAACCGTTAATTTTACTAGGAAACACTTCTTTGTACCAAACATGGTACTATATCAGGGCGCGCGTCCGGCTGAATGATATTTACCGGGAACTGCAGAGGTATTCTAAGATCAACTAACCGCGTCTAATCATGGGTTCCATTCAGCAGCAATATGTTGGGATTTATTTTGGTCTTCTGCAAAGGGCATTTCCCTTCCTTGTGAAAACGGATCTTAGGTTTCCTGGCCGTTACATATTGTTTGTTGTCTGCTTCACACTGTGTACTAAATCTATGACCACTTCCAGAACTTGTCGCAATGGTAACATCTGCGGTAATCGTGGGCATACAGAGAGCACGTGATGTAAAGTGTTTCAATGACTTTCACATAATGCTTCCGATTCTTCAATCGGCATAGGTATAGAGTCCCACAGTGGAGAAGGAGGGGTGAAGTCCAACCCACTTGCGAAATTACTTTTTGATACACTGTTGCTTATAGTGAAATTGAGATAGAGTAATAGCATACACCTGGAACGACCACAGTCTAAACTGATTGAATGAGAAAAAAAATGTCTGATAATTTGTATTATTGAAGAGAGGGGTGGGGAAGCAAAGTGTTAACATAATGGGCATGGTTGGGAAGGGCATATACAAATGGCAGTTACTGAAATACATTGGAAATTAATCAAAATTCATATCGTCATTATCTAATTTACGTCAAATAATATAATCGTGATGTATAATAAAAAGAGTGAAAAATTAAAATATAATAATATAAACCCTCTCTCTCTCTCTCTCTATATATATATATATATATATATATATATATAGAGAGAGAGAGAAGAGAGATATATATATATATATATATATATATATATATATGTGTGTGTGAGTGTGTGTGTGCGTGTGCAAATATGCACATTCAAACAATCATATCAGTAAACACACACATATATATATATATATAACACATGCACACACTTATACATACATACAAACATATATACACACATACACCTCTATATACATGTACAAATATACATACATATAAATCTACATACATATAACTAAACTTATCCACACATAAACACCATACATATATATATATATATATATATATATATATATATATATATATATATATATATACGCACGCACAAATATACACATACAAACCCCATTTAAACATATCTATACATATACACTAAATATATATACATTCATAATATACCCGCACATACTTATACATACATACACATAGGCACACACATATACACATATCGAAATATACATATATATACATACACCCATACACACTAACATAAATACACAAAAACATATACATGTACATAAATCAAAGCATATAACTTCATATGTACTGCAAAATAATTTTATGATTGCAAAAGAAAAAACAAAATAAAATTCTATTTATAAGAAATATTTAAATATTTTTTATGGCGATATCTAAATATGATCTCATTCCTTTTGTTCAATAGCTGGCTAGTATTTTTATATTTAATTATTTTAATTTTTTCTTCTATGTTCAAATTATATTTATTTCTGAAGATGTTTAAGGTTTGGGATTTTCCTATATTCTTCCATTCTATCTGTGGGGGTGAAGTTTGTATGCTTTAATTCCCAGAATTATTTAGAAAGAGCTTTCTATGTCTTAGGTAAGAGCCAGAGGAAGAATTATTGTGATTGTAAACCCTCTCCTTACAGATTCAAGCGGAAATTCCGATGTATACTTTCTATTATTATTAGCACATTCTTTAGGGAAAATGACATTTTCGGATTATCATCTACCAAATGGACAGTTGTTTTTGGTTCTACAATTACAAGTGTGTTTGATATCTGGTTGGTTATTGATATAAAATGTGTTTAATATTTTATTATTATGTGAATTAATATTATTATAGATGTTATTTGCGCATAAGTGTGAAGTTCTTTTTTATTAAACATTTTACTTAGTGGATTATTTCGGTTTGTCAGTCAATTTCAGAAAATACTGATCGATATTTATACTAGATACGGGCACACATTTAGAAACTATTACAAATACAGAGATCAAGATAACACCGTTTCACAGAAGAATTTGTCAATTAGAAATCAGTAGTAAGTGACGTTTGCTTTGAACTGTCGTAAGCTCTGAGGACATAATCATGCAACATGGGCTCAGGCACGTAAGTTGGTGCAATTCATAAGAATTTAAAGATATATCCCTTTATCGTCCGCCGGTTCAAGTCAGACGGTATTTTCCCGCACTGTCATTTACTTATTATAATTAACATGGGAAGAGTAATGTTAAAAATCTGAATTCCATACAGTAAATATTTGGCATTCAGCGATCTAAAAGGCAGCGTTAGTGACGATTGAAATTTATAAAATCTTATTATTAAAAGATTTTTTTTTTTTTTAGGAAAAATAGAGGTGTAAATTTTATTATCAAGTTTTCTGTTATTGATAGAAGTTTACTTTCAAAACCTTTCTGTTTATGAGCGTGGACATTACGAATCTAAGTTATATCATTATTTTCCCTTCCAGTTCCACGTGACATCCATTTTAATTGCTGTTGGAATTATTAAAGTGATTTGGGGCTTTTAAGTGGCGGATGTGCAGGTGGTGTAAAGAGAAGTGTTCGAATTTCAGTCAAGTTCATTATATTGACTTACGCTCAAATAGCTTTGGAAAATGTATGAATCTATTCCTTTTCTAACCAGATACGGGTTAAATAGTAGTTGTATCTGGAAAAATCATTGTTATCTCAAAAGGCTGTTAATGCAATAAGTAAATATAACCAACCTGACTGAGATTAGAACTCGACTCTCAGATTTCCGATTCCGAGCTGTTATCCATTATCAAACAACCTATCTTACAGCACCTGGTATTCTCAAGCGGTCAGTCACCTAATTACTAAAGACGAAAGACGCTGCTTAATTTTGGTGATCATACGAGAACGAATATTCCAGGTGATATGTTGGAGGCATGGTGGAGTAATGGATTGCGGCACAGATTGAGGAATCGGAAAGCCGAGTTCGAATTCCAGTCGATCTATTACATTCACTTACCTGGTAATACCTTCGGGAAAAGTATGAATCCTCTTCACCCCCAGCTATGGTTAAATAGTAGAACAGCCCTAGTTCTGTAGCCTTGGATGGCATCTGGTCTACCGCAGAAAGATAATGGCAATCTACTGCGGGAAAAAAATCTGCCTAGTCAGTCATGTACCGAAAGATACATGATCGCCTAAGCGTGTATCACGCATGGTACATAATCGACTGAGGGCCGGAAACCATATATTATGCAAACGAATAGTTATGTCTATGACTGCCGTGTCATCAATAGTGAAAGATTTTTCTTTCGAAAATCATTTTTCTCAATAATATTTATAACTGTGCATATATTTTGAATGTAGGTAGATAAATGAATTGATGTATAGATCGCCATACTACCAACAATCTGATTGGGGTTTACATATTTATTTCAGAAATCTAAATTGGAAGACATTTATTCGGCCGTTTTATTGTATGAAGAACAGTTTTTAAATTAATGCCTGAATGATATGATTAATAGTTTCAATTCATCTTACTCAGCCATGCGCAGACCCTGTTTTCAAAGCAGCAACCAATTTACAGATATCTCTTTATTCATTTCACGATTATATTGCCTGGTAAAATCTGATTGAGAGAAAAAATGTCATAAAAATGAGATAAAAATAATGATTGAAATTTACGGCTTTGTAAGGACTTGTGCTTCTCTTGAGGCGATTTACTCATCAATTTTCTTCATAGTTTTCATTGTATTTCGTCTTTTTTTGCTAATATTTCGTTTCAGCTTCTATTGTGTGAATATTCAGACCCAATCATATTTTCTAAAATTTCTAAGATGGCCGTTTTTATCACCTCATAAATAAATATGCCGTATTGTTCATCGCATGTTTGACGCACATAATTTCTTTCTTTCTTTCTTCTCAATTGTCGTCTATTTTTTAACACGACAAATGCATAAAGTTATTTCCGTGTCACGTGTTTGAAATAACAAGAATGACCTAACCAATAGATATTTATCACTTTACTGCAAATCAAGTGCAGAAAATAAAATAAAAAACAAAAAAAACAGTGAACCAGATAGAAAGATTAATAATCTGTGTAAGTTTCATATTCCCAGATCTAAATGATGTATATTAGACACATGTCCAAGTGCATGCAGATTGTAATTAGTTGTAATACAACCTTGATAAAATAAATTGAAAATATTATGGCGTCACATCGCAGCAGTTACACTAAGTTTCCAATATAGAGGATTATTTCAGGAAATCGTACACTAGAAAATGTCAAACACTCGAACTTCGAGTTAATATCCGAAATTTTAGAAGCAATTATTTTAAAGTTTCCATTTATTTTAATACCATGCTTAAACTGCGTTGATGAAAATATCTGCTGAACATTGTAAAGAATTTCACACCGAGGAAAGCCAAATATATCGGTGAAATTGCTATGCCAAGAAAAATATTAACATTAATTGAATCTATCCCTATAAATCTTGTTTTTCAAAAATTGCTTAATAACACCAAAAATATCTCAAGACATTTAAGATTGTACATTAGCTATATATTGCATGTATTGCATATGTAACCCCCAAATATTTACGCATATAGTGGTAAGCTTTCTGTTGGTCATCTTAAATAAAAGTAGGTACTAACAATGTTTCACTTCATAGTAACGGCCACACAGATTCTTATTAATGTATTAATTAACCCAAATAATATATTGGTGCAATTGTTAATACAAGGAAATGCTATTAACATTAGTTTAATCTCTCGCTATATAAGTAACAGACCATTGCTCAATAACCTAAAAATGGTTCAGGCTCTGCCACAGTGTAGATTCGCTATATATTCCATATATTGCATAATTAACCCCAAACTATTTCTGCATATAATGGTAAGATTTCTATTTGATCTTTTAAATAAAAGGAGGTACTAAAATCGTTACTTATAGGAAGGACCACACAGATTTTTATTAAGATAATTATTTTATTAATATATTCAATATACACTGTGTTAAATATATGTACCTCCTAAAACCGGAATTTAAATACATGTACATCTTAATTTATATGTATGCAAATTATTGCATTGTTTGTTTTATAGTTTTAATTGAATAAGAACAAAAGTATAAATTTAAATAATAAAAAAAAAGCGTTTGGAATATTTAAATAAGATATTTGAATTTTTTGTTGTTTTCCGTCCGTGTCTACTGAGTTTATTCAAACAATATAATTCTTCTACTTGTATGTCACTCTTATATAAGAGAAGTGATCTAAAAAAAGTTATTCTCATACAATACGTCATTGTACAATTAAATATTTCAATTAATTATTATACCTTACCGCGTTTTCAAAACCATTTTCATTACTATTACCGAAATATGCTTTTTAAAAAATCTAAAATATGGAATACATCCTTTCATTAATTTTAACAATTTTTTCCTTAAAAAAAACAAAAAACAAAATAAAAATTTCTGCTACCGCTTCCAAGGACAATATACATAGACTGAGAGTGGCTATGTCAATAACAGAGATATTCAGATATGAGATAAGAATGATCCTGAACCAAAAAAATCAACATCCTCTACCAAGTGTTATAAAAAGAGGACTCAAGATGAACCTTTCCAAAACAGAAGTTATGATCTCTGATTGGAACGAAAGTAGTGACGGCACATATCCTGAATCCATCATAAAAAAATCACGATGTGGAATTCATAACTATTAGACACAACAAATACACGACGAATAGACAACATATAAGTAATTTAGTATAGGAGACAAGAAAACTGAATACATAATTGGCTGTGTTAAACCTTGTTTCACCTGACACCTCAAATTTCTTCCAAACCAAAACATTAACCCAAAAATTCGAGTCATATTCTTAGATAGTCTCGTCAGATCGAGAATTTCAACGGGGCGCGTTGCATATCACCAAACTATTTTAGAAATAAGTAAACTGCCAGTTGTATACAACTACTTTCTCAGATCAATGGTTAAAAATAGCTTGTGGCAGGTTTCAGAGAGGACCATCTTCTTTGACTGGCACTATAGAATCACAGACTTGTATCAGATAACCGAAACTACATCACTTGAGGACATTCGTCGGTGTAGTGTATTGCTGCTGGGCTCAAATCTGGCGACACACACACACACACACACACACACACACACACACACACATATATATATATATATTAATTGTTCGTTGGTGAAACTATAGCCACCCTCTCTGTCCAGATCAAGAATCGGACCGGTTAAATAACATTTGGTCGCCTACGAAACTTCACGTGGCTACGTCTTATTCCAGCATGTCGCCTACGCAACTTCGTGTGGCCACCCCTCTTCCCGCATGCACTTACGCAAACACGCATTTCCTTTCATTCAGGACATATGTGCGCCTTATTTATTCTAGTCTCAGGACACCTGTGCACTCTATTTATTTTAGCATTCGGATGCATTTCTTGTTTATGCTATCACCAGTACCGTTTTCCGCTCACACAATGATGCAGCGCAAATAAGGCTAAAGGTCTTCCCTCAACCAATATGCAACACGAGCAACAGCCACTGAAATGGATAGCACAATTAACTCGAAAATATATTAGGGACATAATGAAGATGTTCGCATTAAATACTTCTTGATGCAAAATAATAGGAAAGAAGTTACAAAAAATACCGGAAAGATCGATAACAGCTACTGGATTTGTGTAACTTATTTTCCTGAAAAAAATGTTTTAAGAATAATATTTTATAAATTCCAACCGACAAAACCACTGGCTGATTGGTCAGTAAATGCCAGTTGTTTTCTTATAAGGAAACGGCTAATATTAACATTATCATTTGTCATGTATTTTATTGTCAATGGCTGTCATCCAAAATTTCTAGTCAACAGGTCTGATCCAAAACTTATCGTCAATATTAATCAGTTAACTTCAATTACAACGTAATTACTTTCTGCAGACAAAAAACATATATCTGTAATTAAAATAATTCAAGCCTGAAGCTAATGTTAGATAAATATAACTTCTATGTATGCACGATATTTTTTTTTTTACTTAAGGAAGAAAGCTATTAAGTGGATCAACAAATTAGAAATGTTGTGAACCATCAGACAAAAATCACCTGAAAAGTTTTTGATCCATTAAGAAGCCTGTAGGCTCGGAAAAAATGACACTCTCCTGACATATTGATATCAAGAGAAACAGAGAATAGCTAAAAATAACGCAGATTTGAGCAAATTAATGAAGGAACAAAAATGTTATTTTCCAAAACAGGATGACAATACCTGTAGCCACAACGGAGGTTTCTCTAGAACAAATTTACTATTAAGATAATTATTAATTTGGAAACAAAGTTCTCGAACAACTTTTGATAAAATATGCGCTATCCGGCAGGATTCTAACCTGTGTTAAAGGCAATATCCAATTTTGCTTAGTCATCGACGTACTTTGTAGCCGACAGGTCTAATTTTGGTTTTGCCTATGGGAACTCAGATTCAAATATTCAGGGCGGTAAATGAAAATAAATAAACGAAGCGTCTACTGAAACACGAGTATCTACTAAAAAATAATGTTAAATAAAAATCTGTCGGCTTAATGAATAAAATATCGATCTTTTTCGTTACAGATTGCTTTGTTTAGTTTCGGAGACGAAACTGAGCAGATGTGCCTATTTCAGCAGTCAGAGAATTATCTGTTTATAAAGACAATATTCATCTTTGCTATGTCGTAGCCGAATGGTCAAAAGACGTCAGATATAATGACCGTTTCTCTTTGGGGAACGGCAGATTCAAATCCTGCCGAGAGCTCACATTTTCTCTAATA
>CAHIKZ030005506.1:4912500-4965000 GCA_903632075.3 Acanthosepion pharaonis
CCATATTCCCCAAAAGATATTTGATGTGGTGGATTAGAGATTAGATCACATTCAGAAACAATACAAATTAAAAAAAAAAACATCCGAAAAATTGATATTTCCTTAATTTTCTGGTCTGTATTTGAGAGATTTAGATGGCGCGTGATTTGTAACCCACATCACCCTTTTAATGATGCCTCTGCAGATGTCTACACATTCTTATCACAACTGTCATCTTTTATCAATGTTTTCCGTTATTTTATGTAGAAACATAGTTCATACTTACGTACTGATTTATCGGATTTTGCAAAAAACTCATTTTGTGGATTATCAGATATTGCAAAAACAAATACACTTTCAATTAAAATATAATTTTACAGTAAAATACTAGATTTGAAATTTCGTGTTTTATTATCAAATATATATAAACACACACACACACACACACACACACACACACACACACATATATATATATATATATATATATATATATATATATATATATATATACACCGTGTGTAATAGCAAAACTTTCTAAATCTTGCAACAAGAAATTTGTCCAATTGTTAGATGAAGCTCTGAACCGTTGCATCTTAGGAATGATTAAATATATCTTACTGGAATTCTCCGATGTTTTTATAACACTACTGGACTCTACTTTGCGCGAAATAAAAATGTATAATTATTCTCTAAGCTTAACAGAAGTATCGTGATGAAATCGATCACCAACGAAAATGACATGTTCTTCATTAATTAATCATAGCTAAGGATGGAAAGCTCAGGAAGTATTGAAATCAAATTCAAATATATATTTATACTATTCCATGTTCATTCTCCAACTCATCAAAGATGATTTTCGCCTTCTGTAACCTTCTAACTTTCTGTCCCCGAGTAACAAGTTGTCTCACATATTTCACGTACGATTTCATTTTCACTGCTCGTCGGACTCTCATGGCTGAAAATTCCTCTCTCACGTGCCAAACGTCTTATGAAATAAGTTGGATCATTTCTCATTGATCTTTTTAGCTCTAAGTTGGCATGATGATCCCGCTTCCTGTTGTGACCACCTGATCAAGTTTTCCTCTCGAACGTTACTTGTTTTTGTTTTTTTTTAACTTATTCACCGTTCTCTTGATCTTTGTTGAATGGACTATGAAGATGGACGCCAGTGTATAAATGTTGATACCATTTCTGACGGCCTTGATCTTTTTCCTTTCACCATTGCTCAGTTGGAAAGACAGTGTGTCTGGCATAAATAAATTTTAACCTGTTCTCTTTTTGCTCAATAACTCAAAAATCTGTCAGTGATTCTTACGAAAAATCATGTCAAGTTGACTACACGTCATAAATGAAAACCTGGAAAAATGAAACTCAATTAGTTTAATGGTTTGTTAGATATTAAACATAATGGGTAATAATGCTGTTAAACGATTTGGACAATTTTGCTGTCATACTAAACTAAAACTACACACACACACACACACACATATATGTATCAGAGAGAGAGAGAGATGGACTTCTTAATTATATATATATATATATATATATATATATATATATATATATATATATGTATATTCCATATAATATTTAAAAAAAATATATACAGCGAGAGGGAGAGTGATAGGAAGGAAGAGTAGGGTAGGAGAAAAATGGACAAATGCCATTTAAATATTTCTCCTCTATAGATCATTGGATTTATAAAAACAAATTTTAAATGACATATGTAAGGAATGTCTGAATATATTTTTTAAAAAGAAAGTGACAAATACAAGTAATATTCCATTTTCAATCCGCGGAGCAGATTGAACGATAACAAATATCAGGATTAGTAAGAAATGGATAGACAGATTGCAGCTCGGAATGACGGAAGCTTGAGCAAGTTTGGTTAACACCCCTATTTGCATCTCCGGCAACGAATAAACCTTTGTTGTCTTAAAGTCGTTTCCCGAATAGATACTCCCAAATGATCCTGAGGTTCATGGACGTGAGATCGTCAGTAAAACAGATGAATGTCTTTCGACAAATTATAAGGACCAGATGAGATGCGAGAAGGAAAGCAAAATCCACCTTACCAAGTCGATGTAACACAAGGTAATTCACCCTAGTAATAAGGAGGAGGAGTAGCATGGCCCGGAGACATAGCAGAGCCGAGTCCCTCCATGTGCAGGTCACTCGAAAACCAGAGAGCGTAATTCGAAAGAGGATTAAATGGATCACTTCGCACAAGAAGAGTGAATGTTCGATCAGGATGTGAGCAAAATTTTACGCACTATATCGAAAAGGGTCACAGATTATATTTAATGAGGATTATCATCACCAGTTATGTGACAAAAAGAATCGGCTATGTTCAATATATTTCAAGAAAGAACCTCAAAAAATAACCACCAGGAAAATAAAATCCACTAATCAGACTCAAGCTTAGATCCCTAACGAAACAATATGAAAGATGAAATACGTTAGAAAAAACACCCCATTCGGAACTCTGAGTCAATTTGAGAGATAAACTTATAGCATTTCTCAGTGCAGAAGGTCACGGAGTACTTGCGAAAGACAGGGTTAGGTAAAGAGTCGTTTTTATTTTGGTTTAGCGAAGAGATTAATTAGCGATAAAAGAAATGAGAATCTTGTGTTTAGGGTTGTGGAAGTGTTATGGTACAGTTTAATACCAAGGATGAACAATACGAACACAAGAGTAGAAATAACGAAGGTATATTACACGAAATAATAATACAAGATGTGGAAGTCTGGTTTGGAGGGAACTACTATCGGCTCGACTTGATTCGACTCTCTCTCTCTTGAGAGGCGTAGTATACATAGTCTTAGCAAGAGTTCATTCTGTAGTTATATGTAAGGGCCCGTGACAGGAAGTCAATTATTTTCTACAAAATACGCCCAATGATCAGGATAGATAAAAGGATTTCAGAGAAGATAGTGCAATAATGCTTCCTGAATTGCTGACTGTGTCTTCTGACATGCGGGCACCGATCTTGAAAGAATTGAATAAAAGTTATATTTGGCAGTTAGATCAGCTTCGGCTCCAGGTCCCAGCGGAATGTCCTCGTGTATATATAAACGATGCCCAAATATTTAGGCACATCTGTAGAAGATATTAAAAACGATATACTTTTGAATTAGAATCGTAAATCATTGGAGGTTCGCCAACGCAAGTATGGATTTCAAAAGAAGAAAATTAAAATGTCATTGAACACTTCAGAAAAATTTCTTTGCTAGACATGGAGAATAAAATCTTCTTCAGCATCCTCTTCCAACAAATGTGGAATAATATTTTTGTCAATAACTAAACAGATAGTTCGGTACAGAAAGGCTGGATTGCGTGTATCCCAGGTTGCCTGGAGAATATAGGATTAATTACGCAGCTAACAGAAGTCAAAGGAAAGGGCGATGGAAATGTACTCTAGCAGAACGTTGCTAATGCTTATGGATCCGTTCTATAGTCATTTGTTAGAGAAGCTCTAAGATTATGCCAATTTTTTGTTTCGATTTTTGATAGGAATAGTCTTGCCCGTTTAATATCTTTCAATTGGCATCGGGTGAAAAGGCGGATTATCATTGGATATAATATTTCAGTGATATTATTCATCCTAACCATAGACTTGATATTCAGATTAGTAAAAGTTGAATGCCGATGTTCACTCATGAGAAACGGAGTACGACAATCTGCGATCCGCGCTTCAATGGATGACTTGAAGGTTATTACATCTTCCGGTCTTTGATTTCGATGAATATTACATCTTCCGGTCTTTGATTTCGATGAATATTACATCTTCCGGTCTTTGATTTCGATGGATTTCAAAGTGTTTGGAAAGGATTAAGGTTTGGACAAGAATGTAGTTTAAACTGACAAAATCGATGTCATTAATATTGAAAAGAGGGATTCTGATAGAAACTTTTCATTTTAAGATAGCAGGAAACATAACTATTTAAAGAAAAAAAAATTAAATATGTCGAAAACATTTAAATTGGAATTTAAATGTCGTCTCTTTGTATGACGAAGAACTCTGATCAAGACGTTTGGAGGAGCGTGGACCCAAAAGTTAATCGCTGTTGTTCCCAGATACACCCTGACCCGAGGTGGTAGCACCTGTTACGGCTCCAGTTTTAGGCAAATAGTTAACCCCCCAAACTGAGGTCAAAATACTATGAATGTATAAATATAAATTTTCATCGTAAAAATGCAAGCAATACATAGTAAAAACAGAGTAAAAGATTTTCCAACAATACATTTTTATTAAAAAAAAAAAAAAAAGAAAACTACCAAAAAATATCACCCGGAATACATTCTCGAAAAAAGAATTAACAGCATTACATTTTTGTAAATAAACAACAATATTCCCACCAATAAATTTTTATAAAAGAATTTAATAATGCTTCCAAGAAAATTAAATTTCGGTTTTAAGAGACATATAAAGAATGTAATGCCTCGAAACAATCAACCAATTTAAAAAATATAACCGTTATCTAGGAAGCTTTCATCGATATCGGAGTAATGTTGAATGAAGTGAACAAATCAGGGTTGCCGAGGCATTTTACTCTTAATGGGAATCGGGATATTAGCCGTTTCCCTATAAAGAAATATTTGGAATTCATTGGCAGAGGAATGATTTCGTTTTAAATTTATGAAATCTTTTCTCAATACTAGTAACCGTTATCGTTCTGTCCATTATTGAATGTGGTTTTCGTCCTAACGTTTTATTTGAAATGGTGTTCAATGTTAACATGATTATGTTATTATTTGTTCTCTTCGAGTTACATATGCTATCCATTTTATTTCTTATTGCTGTTAGTATTACTCAAGGGATGCGGTCTTTGTTCCCTGGTGAAGATTTGTTTGTGATTCTGCATTAAAAGTCCACAATGTTCAAAGAAATATATTTTTTGCCCAAACTCTTGGGTTTTAATCGATCAACGCCTTTTTTTTCACCATTGCTCTTAGGAAGCGGCTGTATACAGCAGCTAAATATTTTTGAACGGGTTTAGTGCCATTTATGTCATCCATAAGACTGTCGATCTTTAAGGCTATTTAAGAAAGTAATTCGTGATATCAGCTTGATGTTTTAGTTTTGTCGTAATTTGCGGTATTGGGTCAAATTACCTCTGGCAAAACCTATTCTATGTTCAATTTATTTAACCACTTTCCCCAGTTTGTCATAAATGATCCATACGCTGAAGTCTCAGAAATATTTTGCATTCACTAATTCTACATTCTGAATTTTCTTGATTGATTCATGGTAGGTGCCACCTCGGCTTTCATTCCAATTGCCGATCATATTTTTTGTTTTGGAAAGAACTCCAAATATAATTCCCGGATAGATCAATGTCCCTGCGCTATATGTAGTAGAATTGACAACAGTTGTGACTGTGGAAGGCACTTTTATATATGTGAAGATGAATCGGCCCACTGAGGAGTTTTACCAATGCAGTTTTTAGGAATAATTGCAGTTATTGCAACTCTCCCTCAGATGATGACTTGAGGATTTCAAATTGTCAAGAACAAAAGAAGAGATTCTCTATCGGAATTCAAATAATCCTAAAGTTGCAGTTGTGGGAATTGAGATTTGAACAGAGAGAAAGCGAAAACCATCGTGGTAGTTAAGTATAACTGATTAAGACAGAAGGATATGCAAAGCAATGTTTCAGTGGCCGATGAGGCCTAGGCTTTAGTGCCAATCCCCGAAATAGAGGCCAGAAACACTGCCTCCAATACGAAGTAAGGATAGGAAAGGAGGAAGTTAGAACCAGCCTAAGTTCAAAAGGGATCTTGGACAAAATGAGAAGACATAGAAAAATTGTCAGATATCTGGTATGCTAATCACAGAGATATTAGTTGCCATGTGAAGACAGTATACGACATATTACATAGCCCTGAAAACTGCACACATATCCGATGTGTCTGAAGAGAGGATCCCTCTAATATGTATTGAACAATCTCCACAAAATATTGTGTGTAAGGTGGTACCGTTGGCGCAATGATCAAATATTACGAAAAATTACAGCAATAGCCATGAGGAGTCTCCAAACGAACACATGTAAGCCTTGTCCTAAGGTGATTAATTTGGTTAGAGGAGAGCAAAGATAAAGACACCACAGAAGCAGAAAGCTTCATTTTGGTTCTGTTTCTGTTTCCCTAATGGATGAAGATATAGGTATGCGGTTAAAATTCCCAGAGCAAATAGTACAAACAGCTATGACCTGACATAATTATTGATTCGGATAAAAAACATGCAAGTAGTCATGTTAGAATTAACTATCCCTTTGGAAAAGAATCTGTACAAATCACACGAAAGAGGCTTGGGAAATATGAAAAAAGTGTAGAGGAATGCAAATGTCGGTGTAGGTGAGCTTCTTTCGAACCGATTGAAATCAGATACAGTGGCCTCGCTGGGTGATCACTTTGCAAGATGATCTCAAGATTAGTAATAACGGACTTGAATCCGGTCACTATGAAAGGTCGCAGCAGAAGTGTCCCGGTGATTATGGCTTAAGAGATCAAGTGATTGACAGTATAAAGAGTGGGAAAATTCTGTTAAATATTTAGAGTTGTGAGTTATTTTTGAAACGGGTTGGAAAGTTGTTCTTTGGTATACCTCTGACATTTCAGATATTTATGAACATATTCGACAGCAGACATGATATCGATCTGAAGTTCTAGAGGTTATTTGAGAACATGATTCGATTTTTTGTTAATGATTTCGCTTTGTAGCAAATTGGTGTGTTTGGTGAAACTTCTGTAAAAAAAAACTTTAAGAAGTTATTTAGCACAGGAACAGTTCAATGCTACACAATATTTGCAAAGGAAAGACCAAAAAATCTGGACAAGTCTTGAATCACAACGATTTTGAGGAGGTATAACAGAAACAGAAATTGCAGAAAACTCAAAGACTAAAAAGATCTGGAAATTGACTGAATGAATTATATGGAGAAACACAAGACAGGCTTATATGAACTACAGTTACGGAAATTAAATGAATCAACTAGAAAATATTTTAAAACGAATAAACTAGAAAACATTTTCAGCTGCTTCGCTTATGTGGGCCTATGATAATTGCTCGCTAATTCTGGAATCCATCTGATAATGAATTTATGAATAGCAACGATAATATACTGTTGCGGAATTGGTAAATAAACCAAATCTCTTAAAACAAATTCAAGATGGACAAGTGATAAGCGAAATAAATATATATATATATATATATATATATATATATATATATATATTAATTTCTAGTAAGAAAAGAAAGAACAGTAAGATATATAATCCGGAAAATATTGATGTTTTTATTTTTACAAAACAGTGATCAATATAAATTTACAGAGCATAAATATTATAAATCAACTGATTTAAAATATGGCTTCATCGCTACACAGGAATTACCTTGTTTCAAAAACAGAAACTAAAAACTTCAAATTCAATTATATAATTAAAGTAAAAGCATTAGTTCTGTTTCATCTTCAAGCGAATTATGGAATATTTTTTTTTTGAAATTTACTGAGTTTTAAAAGCACAAACATTCATAATTTTAGTTTCCAAAGATACAAAGAAATCATTTAGACAGGGGAGTAGCGTGTTCTTTTTTATTTACTATTATTGTATGAATTATGAGTTACATGCAAAAGTCTAGGTAGGGTAGGGGTGCCTTTTTCAACGAATTATGACATCCGTTCAACGCAAGTCGTCTGTTTTTTTTTTGTTTTTTTTAAATCTCCAGCAAAGCTTTTCGGTATATTATTCGCTAAATTTGTATTTGTTAGATACAGATTCTTTCTAAAATGGGTGTTTGGATTAGAATACGTTGTATTGAACTACAATTTTGAAATATTATTTTTACTTTTAATTACTAACAGATTCTATTTTTTTTAAAACAAATAAATGTAATAGAATTACTTAAATTATTTAAAAATTATTCTTACATATCATATATATGTATGTATATTACCAGTTACGCTTTTTCTAAAATATTATTTAAGGAAAGTTTTTGGCAATATCGGCAAAGAATAGCTATTTCATGCCAATGATTGAGTAAATTTTTATTTTTTATAAACTAAGTAATATATAGTTTCTCATGTATGCACAAAGGATATGGGTCATTTAATGATCTACATACTCTAGCTTTTATTATTAATTTCCATTTTACTGTAGGTGTTTTATTGGTTTCTTTTAAATGCCAGAAATATTTCGATAATAACGTCCGATTTCGGCATGTACTTATCCTAAATGAACTTTGATGTTGATTGAATATTTTCTAGAACTCATCGCTTGTGCAACCTATATAGACTTTTATGTTGTCTGGATCTTCAATAGATGAGATATTGCAGACTAATGATTCCGTGCGACATTTATTTTGTAGAGGAGAGTTATGAGGATTTCTGCAGTTACATAATTTTTGTTTATCTTCATCTCTTTTTATTTTTATACTGATAGTGAAACAGATTTAAGTTCCGAAACATAGAAGTTTCTGTGTAGCGATGTAGAATATCTTTTTTAAATAAAAAATATTATAATATTATGCTTTTAGTTGTATCAGGCACTTTAAAAGAATAATTGCTAAAGAACTGAGGATTCTAAACCTGGCTGTTCTTTCTCCCTATTTGGACACATGCATACATTGTATATTTTTTGCACATGCGCGTTGTTTTTTTGTTTGTTTTTTATTATGTCAACTGCACAGTATAGTAGGGTCAGTTCGCGCACCGTGTGAGAAAGAGATCACCATGACGAAATTCAACACGCTAGAAATTTAACATTACATGCTTTACTGCATGGCATTCGCACTGGAAGCTCGAATACGAACATTTCAGAGTCTTTGGCTGTCAATCTCTGGACAGTACAGAGGATTCGGAAAGCGTTAAATGAAGGTACGATAGCTCGGAAAACTAACTCGGATCGTTCTGTTAATAAAATAACTTTCTAATTTGTTGGTGAAGGCCTCAGACTCAACACGGAGGCATATATATATATATATATATATATATATATTTATATATATATATATATATATACGTGAGTCACACAATTATTTCGTTGCGTTACTTGATTACTTTTGCATTATTCGGACTGTTATCCAAATCTTCATTACCCTACTCACAACTTTTTGGCTGATGTACGCTCCGGCCTTCTTCAGATGATTTGAATTTCGAACTGAACCCTTTATTTGATGCATCGGGCTAGATTGTTCTAGTTCCACGTGCCACGCCTCTTCCAGATGTTATTTTCCTTTACTCAAGTCTCAGGTTTTAGTTCACCATTTCTGTATCCTGGGACTGAAATCACAAAAATTTGGGTCTAGTCACGGGATCTAACCTACGCCTTTATCCACTGGGCCGTGAATTCTTGAGGCATAGAGCAATGGAGATGTGGATAAAAATCCAAATAATATAAATAATGTTAGTAGTCATTCGATACATGATTGACAAGGCAGGGTTTTTTTTCCGCAGTAGGTTGCCATTTCTTTCTGCGGTAGACCATTTGCCATCGAAGGCTATATAACCCGGTCTGTCCTACTATTTGCCCACAGCTGGAGGAGAAGAAGAGAATTCGTGCCATTCCCAAGTGTATTTACACATAAGTAAATATAATGTTTTCGATTGGAATCGGCTCTCCGATTCCACACTCCGAGTCGCTGTCAACTACTAAATCGTGACTCCCCGAAAACGAAGTAGATATATATAAAGAATAAATACATGTGTCATATACATGCGGACTTGTTAAACTGTTTTTTCAAATATTGTAACATAGTTTATCGATATATAATGAAGAAAAGTTTCATATTTGTGCCAAAAAAAGAATTACCATCATGATTTGTAATTGATTGGTTTATAAGCTGATCTGACAGATTATTAATACTATGCAAAGGGAAACTAAACTTAGTCAATAATAAATGTCCTGCAATGAGGTGAAGTACCTTTTTTTTAATGAGCTCAGTTGACACTAGCTTTCCCAAGACCCTTCCATCTTGGTAGAATAAACAACATCCACAGTGTCAATTAATTCTTATTTCCTCTGTAAGATGAACAATACTCAAAGATATATTTTTTATCAAGTTGTGTTTCTGGAAATGGCTCCTCAGTGGATGCTTCCCTTATACTCTAAAAGCCAAGTTTCAATTATCATCTACCTTGCTATTTCTCATAATTTCCACTTCCTAACGCGCCCTCTTACTTTTTATATCAGTCATGTTACTCAGTAAAATTCTTAGTGGCCTTCAAGCCTTCCTGAATTTATGTAAAAGAAAAAGATTCTGTTTTGCTGAATAAATACTTTTTGCCCTAAACTGTGAGGTTATAATTAGTAGACACTTCTTTTTGTCATTATAAGAAATCAAAATTACTTTATTCCTAATATTAATGGTATTGTGCCAGACTAGATACTTTTTGTCTAAAAATGAAACAAATAGAAAAATAAAGAAAGGAACAAACGCTAAAACGGAGGAAAAATGCAGAAAAGCAAAATATATTTAGTTTATCGCAAAATCAAAATCAAAATGGATATTTAAATATAGAATTTCTGAAGGCTTTCGAAAATAAATAGTTTTTTTAAAAAACGAAACGATGCAAAATGAATATGATTGAAAAAGAAACGAGGAAATTAAGAATTTATTGAAGGCACTGAACAAGAATATGTTTAAACGATAAGAAATTATCCTCAGAAATAATAATATATCTTGAATTGAAGAAAGTAAATTTGATAATTGCAGCCATTTAAAAAAATGACCGAAACAAATATCGAAAATGGACAGAAAATCTGCAAGAAAATGAGAAATTTTCAATGTTGGATGTGAAAAAAAAAAAAACTTAAGAAAGATATCCGCGAATCTTTCCGCAGATAGTAAATTAGTGGCATCGTCCCTCAAAATAATCTACAAGATTCCAGTGACTATTTCCAGAAAGGTGACAAAGGCGTGTAATTTATTTCCTGAAAGAAAAATAGATAAAGAAATAATTAAGTCAATACTAAAATTAGTGTTAGAAGAATCTCATAAAACTATTACAAATTATAGAAGGCTAAACGTATCAAATTATATAGGGAGAAAATATCAGAATGGAAAGGGAAAGAGAGGCAGAAGGACGAACATAGATAATAAATTCTAAAGTAAACAGAAAGGTAAATAAAAGAGACAAAGAAAAGAGAGAATGTATCACTTGCTTCTCTGCCATTGATTTCTAGACGTGATTAAAATCTTGTTCAAATTTATTGAAGCATATTTTAATCAATTTACTCGAAAAAAGTAACCTCTGAAGGAACAATAAGCGCTAACAGATATAGAAGCGAAAATGAATGCAGTAATAAAGAACTTAAGAAGAAAAAATAAACGAACTGATGAATTGCTAATCTTGAAAAACATAAGAACAGTAAGAAGAAAACTCTAATGAATTGATAAAGAAATGTTAGGTTAATGTAATAGTAATATTATCCGTTTCCATAAGAAAACATTCGGCATTCATTGAGCAAACAGCTTATACAACTGCCGATTGAAACTTTAATAATATTTCTTTTAAAACAATTTTTCAAGTAAATAGCTTTCCGAAATCGAGGAGCTGTTATCGTTCTTTCCAGTATTGATGATAATTTCTTTCCTAACCTTTTGCTTGACGTAGTGGGGAAAGCAAACATTTTGACTATGTCATTATTTTTCGTCGAGTTACATGTGCTATGTATTTTAATTGTTGCTGCTGTTGAAACTTGATGTAGATACTGTTATTTGGTGTAGTTCTTTGTGATTCTGTAGCGCCAGCCCACAAGGTTTGAAGAAGTATGGTGCTCGTCATGACCCAGTGACTTCACTTGCTCAAAGCCATTTTTATGCATCGGGGAGAATTTTAAAAGAACATAGACATAGAAAACAACTAAAAGTTATGGTGGAATAGATTAAGGCAGATAGATGTTTATAAATATTCTTAGAAATTAAGAATGGTAATATGAACTAAAATCAGAATATTTTGAACAGAAAACATTATTGTACATTTTGTTATTCGTACCGGCATATTCATCTTGGTGTCTAATATCTACAACGCTTCAGCCTTTCCATATTCCAGCCCTCTTCAGGGAACTATCGTCGTACACACTGACAATCACGCAATTCTGAACCGAAACTGATGCATAATCCACGGTGTTCTATAATTATAATCTATTTTTCATGATTAGGAGATATTTCATATCATTTATTACTCTTTTCGTCTTCCATTTGTGTTGCTTCACTGTTTCTTAGACAGAAATAGATTATATGACTTTTCAGTAGTGTCAAACGCGGGCATTGATCACACAAATTCCAGAGAAAGAGATAACAGATTTAAACAACTTATTAACCAAGTAGGACATGCGTCGCTTTAAGCGATGAAAAAGACCGTAACAGCGATGTAAAAGGCTGAAAACAGCTCCGCAGAACAAAAAAAGTTAAAAATCCTGATCAAAATATTTTACATATATTGATTACTAGCAGTAGATCCCGGCGTTGTAACAGTAAGAGATAGATCAAGTATCGACCATCATAAAGACTGAAAAATAAAATTGACAAAGATTATTGTTTAAGGTTGACGGACACGCATGTCTTAATTAGTTTTGTTTTTTTTACGAATTGGTCAAACCCAAACTCAAACAAAAACATTGTTTTCAATCGTTATGAGTCTATCGATTGAATAGAATTTTATTATAAATAATTATCTTGTAAATGGAATTTTTAAAGCATTCTGAATGTAAAAATAAAGAAAAAAGTGTGCAAGACAATAAGAAACACTACCTGCCAAAAAAAAAGTGAAGATTTGTTGAAATCGGTTGAAAAATGTAGAAATTCGGTCCCATATATAAACGAACACGCACACGCACACACACACACACACACACACACACACACACACACACACACACACACACACACAACCAACCTTTTATAATAAGTATAACTCGATATGAGTTGTCCCCCTTTCATTAATGCCTCTTAATCGTGTTTTCAAATTGATTTCGTGCAGAAACAATTGTGTTTATCCAATTTTTGGCGCTGTTAGAACCACCGCAAGGTAATTTTACGTAGTCCTGCGAAGTTTTGTTGAAATCGGTTGAAAAATGTAGGAAATCCGATCCAATATATAAACGTACAGACACACACCCATATAAAATATGCGTTTTATAATAAGTAAGATTTAACATATATAGATAATTCCAACAACAAGCTGAAAGGACAACGGAAAAATAACTCTCACTAGCACGCAAATCCTCAAGTTCGGCTCGCACATGAATTAGCTAGTGAGTCGATGGATTCATTTCTGCTAAGAAATTATTTATTACTGAACTTTAAATACGTCAATAAGTTGGGCTCAGACCAGGCTGGTAAAGTTTTGCATATTGGAGATTTTTTTTTAACGCATGCAAAAATAATTACTGCGAATTTGAATAGTCAATGAAGAAGACCTTCACTAATTACACCAAAAATAATTCTTATGATGTATAGGAAAATCTGAATGTGTAATTGGAACAATTTTTGAAATAAATGTAAATGATAAGAATACCATATTCTTGGAAACAAACTGATGGCCAAACAAGAAAAGGGAAATGAATTAAGTAATAACATAAAGAAGAGAGAAAAATTCTATCTGACGGAATGGGAAAGAGGAATCCATCTTTGTACAGGAAATCATAAAGAATAAATATCATTCATTCAAACTCTTGTGTATTTTTATTTAAGTGGAATAAATCATGATTGCTTGAAGGATAATTTAACATAGGTATATATTATGCTATTATTGTTCTTGTTCAGTTGTATGCAAGTTGGAAAAGATGTGATTATACAAATAATGTTTATATGTATTTTTTTTACATCTTTTTCTTCAATGTACCGTGTTCTTTCAAGATGTTGCCGACCATGTCTCTCCACAATTTCCTGTTAGGCAGCACTTAGAAAATTTTATCTTTTTATTATCTTTCCTAAAACCTCTTCTGCCATCTATTTACACAAAGTCATTAAGTAAGTTATACATTGTTTTCCCCTGTTCATCTAGCCTTCAATACATGTAGTGAGTGTCAAATTTTCCTAGCCATCTTTCTTCATTTTTTGCCCCAGACATTCAACTGTCTCTTTCTGATGTTAAGTATCAGTGCTCTTATTTCCATTTTCATTAACTTTGGATTACTTCGGAAGTGTACTGGTCAAACTCTCTGCCTCCTGGCAGAAAGGATACCCGGACCAGGCTATATCGAAGGGCAGTCTCGTCTCGAGAGACAGCTACCCGACTCCATCTTTTACGGGGTCTACGCGGAATTTTTAGGCGCGCTTACTGGCTCGGTTAGTGAATATCTCACTAAAACTTCTTCGTTGCTCACGTGTTCAGTGCGTGGTATTCCCAGTGTTTTTTTCTCTGTAGAACTACCTTTCATTTGCTTTAAATGCCTTATACTTCGTGAAGAGGTTTCCAGAATTCACTACCATATACAAGGACTGTTATTACATAGCTGTTCAGTACTTTTTTTGTTTGTTTCTAACGAAATATTTCTGTTTCTTAATATTGTGCTTAACTCTTGGAAGTCACATTTCGCTATCACAATACGCCTTCGGATCGCCGTGTTGCATTTTCGTCCTTTGTTAAAAAAACTTCCGAATAAATTTAAATTATTTTATTTTTTTTATTTTAGTTCTATTTGCTTGATTTTTGTATCTCCACGTTGGAATTTCGATATTGGACTGTTTCTTAAGTAACAGATTTTGTGTATATCACTTTATGAAAGACTCTTTGTGTTTTGCTTATGGGGATGTGTGCGTCTGAATGTGTGCGTTTGACAGTACATTCGTTGAGTCGCATATACCTAAATCACCACTGCACGAACAGAGCGGTTTCTTATTTCTATAGAAATAGTGAAAATGCAAATCGTAAATTGTTGCTTGTAACGTCCATCTAGAATTCAGTTCCATGTCGTACAAGAATTTGGGTGGCAACACTATTTATCCATAGACTCCAGTGACCCCTTGGATCTCTGAATCTTAATAATTGAACAGAAAAGGTGGAATCTATGAAGTGATTTTGAACAAATAAGGTTAAAATGGACGAGAAATAAAGTTAAAACATGTAAATGGCCTGTAATAAAAATAAGGAAAGCGTTGAAGACACGATAGAATATTGAATAAATAAATGAAATGAATATAATTAAGATTGTTTTAACAACATTATCAATCAGCCCAAGTAAGTTAATTGAACTTACTTAAGGGATAGACAAGTACGTTTTTTGTGTTCACCCAATACAAAGCCTAAAAGTTACTCAGAAGAGGAGATTGTTGTAAAAGGTATAACAAGTGCATATTGTGTTGGATATATAAAGGTTGGAAATAGATTCAAGAGCTTCAGAATATAGTGATAAGGAAAGACTCCTCTCGGGAATATGCTTCACATTGTAACAATTCTGGGGAAAGAAGCTGCATGAATATAACTTTCTCCTTAACAACATAATACGAAAGAAATGAAGGTAATTCGTTTCTGGTACGTGCCATGGCGGGTCATTGTGAAAATCTAAACTAGTAATACTAAGGAATATAGGTCATTTGAATATTTGCCATGAGAATAACTATAAAGTTGCTCTCATAGTCTTGTCTCTGGTTAAGGAAAGAGTTAGTATGTGTAAGATTGTTCATTACCCCAGGGGTCCGCGTAAATGCTTTCAATTCTGTCAAGGCTGCAAAGTGAGAATTGTGCAACCTCTGCCAAAATACTGCAGCAATAATCCACTTTTGGTCTGATATGACGTTTGTAAATCCAGAGTAGCACAAGAGAAAACATAATCTGGAGCTGTACTTGGAACAGGCCATTATTTTGTAGTAAGATCGTATATATAAGACCAACAGAATTTCAATGCATGTAGCCTCATTGGAATTACAACCGATCAATATGATTGAAAGAAACTTAGGGTCTCCACGGCGAGATTGAAATTTTACTATCTTAGTTATGAAATCATTGAATGTTACAAACCATATTTCATCATCGACATGTGATATCTAGGTAATAGGCTATATCAGCTAACATGGCGTTGGTCATCAAGAATTTTGAAGGTGCACAAATAAACCATGAAATTATCTTCATACATATTTTTACTAATGATCTGCGAAAGCTATTAGAAAGCAGAAAGAAAGAGTCGTTTATGGAACATACTAAATTTGCCAAAGGCCATGTGTAATGTATTAGATCATCACTCCATACTTTGTTATAATTAAATGTTTGGTTAAATGTAGTGTGTGGTATAATTCAAATCTAGTAGTAATACAATTCTTATTTTTTATTTTTATATATAACCCACAAAGTGATTAAAAGCATAATGAAATAATCACAGAGTTATCTTCACTCTTCCTAAAAATATATATTTTAAAACGTCTGCCTCTCTGGACACACATAGATCATTACAAAGTTGTCATAGAATTTCAGTTTTTGGAAGGATAAATTGCTGCAAACGTTCACCTTATGACTACATATGAAGACTGCACAGCTTTTTGGCTCGATAAAGAGATGGGTTACTTCAATTAATGGCAATTTTATAGAGGTAGAATAACTTAATGGAAGTCCAATTGATAGAGTGAATAACGATATGAAAATACCTCATTATATCATTACAGCTGACTGAAGAAAAAATTGTAAACATCTGTAGAATTAAATGAGAAAAAAGTTGTAAACATCTGTAGAATGAAATGAGAATAAAATTTGTAAACATCTGTAGAGTGAAATGAGAAAAAAGTAGTAAAAATCTGTAGAATGAAATGAGAATAAAAGTTGTAAACATCTGTAGAATGAAATGAGAAAAAGCTGTAAATATCTTTAGAATGAAATGAGAAAAAAGTAGTAATCATCTGTCGAATGAAATGAGAAAAAAATTGTAAACATCTGTAGACTGAAATGAGAAATCATTGCAACAGCTGTAAGTTTAGATAAATATTCACAAGTCTTGTATTGATAAACTTGTTTCATCCACCCTTCAAAAATGAGTTTGCATTTAAAGACTTATATCTACTTGGCTCATGAAAGATAGAGTCACAGCACAGGACTTCTTCAGTATGGTGAATCTTTTTCTTGATTTGACTTGTATCGGTTTTCACCCTGGTCGGGTTGAACCGGCTTTCTCCCGTGCAACTACAGCATCACGGACAATCGCTGCCCACGCTCGCCGATCCTGAGCCAGGTCACACGAAATGGCGAGCCAATCGCGATTACATCGTTGAAGACCAACCATCGTGAACCCGATAGTACTGCTAGGTCATCCTTGATTGTGCTAGCCCACGTCTTCAGCTGCCCACCGACACGTCTTCGCGAGCCAGGAAGAGAAGGAAGGAGGAGTACATCACGGATGAGCTCTCCCTCCAGTTGTCGAGCAGCGTGCCAGAAACATCGGAGACGACGCTGGAGTAGGACGAGTGGAAGAGGGCACACGATCGATTCGGCGGCATCGTAGAATGCAGCGAAGGCTATCGTTGTCGAACACTTCAAGCCTTCGTAGGTCAACCGCTCTAAGTGACCACGTTCCGCAGCCATAGAGAAGGATAGTCCGAACAATAGCCGTATAGATGCGCCCCTTCGTAGCTGTGGAAATCTCCCGTCGCACCCATAGTGACCGCTTGAGACGAACGAATGCGGACCTTGCAGCTCCTACACGGCGTTCACGTCTATCTCGGTTCAACCATTATGCCCGGATGGCATAATGGTTGAACCGAGATATACGAAAGACTGCGCGTCCTCCAGATTGACACCGTCCAGCATCAGTGGCTGCCAGTTGACTGGATAAAACAGGGTCGACATAACTTTGGTCTTCGAGGCATTGATGATCATACCCACATCCTGTGCTGCAGCTTGCACACGGTTGAGCGCAGCTTGGACATCGTCACAGTTCGATCCGACCAAGACAATGTCGTCCGCGTAGGCCAGATCAGACCAAGCGGTATTAGGGCCGCAACCCGGCTAAAGAGGCTCTGGTGAAAATCCAGGAAGTGTCTGTTTCGGCAACCGGCGGCCTCGAGTCGCTCTGTCAATGCGTCTGTGGAAAATCTGCGGCAAACAGGGTGTTTTTTCCCTTTCCCTCGGGTACGACATCGGACCCTTCCCTTAATCAAATCCCAATGAATTTTCCTTTATGAGCGATACAAGCAGTATGGTGAATAAGGTAGTATGGCTACGAATGAACCAGAACGTTTCTTCCAAGTAAGTATACAATCCCTCATTTAAAAATTGAATAAAACTATAGAAAATAGATGTTTATTGCAGTTAGATTTGAAATACTGATTTTTGTTTATTTCCGTAGACACTATTTTTATATAAATTACAAGTGGAGACTGGAATAGTCATACTAATGCGAAGTTTTCAATTTATAGAATAAGTATGGCTTTTAAAATAAATTTCGATCGGTAAATTTTATTAAAGTTCAGTCAAAGTGGAACGTCATAATTGTGCTACGGAAAATATTTGAAAAATAATAAGTGTGCTGTACTAAATAAACCGGGCGAATATTGAAATAATTTAATCGTGGCAGTGTTTGTATTTGGTTCACAAGCGGACTGTGTTTTCTTCTTTTTAATCCGTTGTAATTGACGAAGAGGCATTATCTTTTGAATGACGAATCCAGGTGGGGAAGTGTAACCTGGTGAATCTGAAGCAAGTCGTTCGCCTGAACATATGCCATGACAATCCTTTGAAAAACAATCGTTTTCTCTCACGTCATTTGTACGTATCTATGTGCTTACGAATGAATATATATTCTAACTTAGTTCAATCTAGCACAATGTTAAAATTACGTTTAACACACTGGGGATAGAAAGCGCGAGACTAGATAACGATCCAGACAATTATCTTCTTGAAACTCCGTCTTAAATGTAGTTCCCATGCATTTGCATTTCTATGCAGTTAGGATAAAATGAAAGCAATATAGGAGTAAATAAGAGAAACCTGTGTATGCATCTCATTTATTTTGATATGCAGTTTTTGAAAAACACTTTGGACATGTGTTTTAAATATCTATGCATGCACATCTATGAATAAATTCATTTTCATAAACTTCATTCATATTATCTTTACAGACGTATTTTATTTATGCCTTATTTTTCACATATTCTCCTGCAGTTTTATACCCTGCTTTCTGGGTTTTTATGTCTGTCTCTCTCTCTCTTTCTCGCCCCTTCCACGCACACGCATACACACACACAGACAGACACACACACACACACACACATATATATATATATATATATATATATATATATATATATATATCGATAGATAGATAGATAGATAGGTACATAGATAGATAGATAGATAACTTACAGTCACATGACTTTCGTTGAAGCACCAGTTCCCTTTAGATCATTGAAGTTAAGCAACGTCTATCTTGGTCAGTACCTAGATGGATCACCGCGTCTGTAAGCTTGGATGTGCAGTTGTACTGGACAATGGATCGAAACTGTTAATCGAAGAGCCGAATACAAATTCAAGCGTGTTTCGTTAGATTCACTTACGCACAAATACCCTTGAGAAAGTTATGAATCCATCTCTTCTACCCTCGATATGGGTTAATTAGTAAGACATTTGTCACTAATTCTTTATTATTCTCCCCCATCAAATCGTACAATCTAATAATATTTTCTGGCTTTAAATAACCTGCAAAGAGTTGATAAGCAATAGAACTAACTGAATCAATCAATATATATATATATATAAGTATTTTTCTACGGTTCAGATTTATTTGAAAATAAATTGTCCGTTATCGTCTGAGCAAGTTTTGGATTTCATAATCCATTTTCAAAATAACTCTGGGTGTTGAATGGGGTCGTTGTTATGCCTAAGCATTGTGTTAGTTTGTATTCTTAGGTCGCTTCTTCACCAGACAGTGGTTGTTAATTCGTCATTTGTCAAGTATCGCGACTTCATGCGTCAGTATTCTTTTCTTGATTCCAAAATATATTCTTCCTATTCAATTCGAGATTAATTAAAATTTATTGATATCGGTGTGTTTAATTTTATGATTAAATCTTCATACAATTTACTTTCCTTAATTGTCGATTAAAGGCATTTTTATAATATAGCGCCAAAAGTAAAGTTATAGGTTCCTATTTAATGCTTTTAGAGCCTTGATGTTATAGTTTCTGTGGTAGAATAATGATTTTTATTAATTTATTTTTTAATCTTTTCGCGCCAGCAAGTTGATAATGTTGCTAAGACGCAAGGGTTTACAGAGAGTGAAAGAGAATGAAAAGAGTGCGAATAGGGGTGAAAGGACAAAAAAGGAATAGCGTTGAAGAAGACAGATAATAGCGACTGACATAGCATTTAAATCTTTGAAGATTGTAGTTATCAGGGAAGAAAGAAATCGGAAGAGAGTTCCACTGGTGTGAAGTGTTAAAAAAGAAACTGTTAGAGTAGAAATTGTTGTTGTATGTAGCTAGTACAAGAGTAAAAAGGTGATATCTAGTTGACGACCTAGTAATACGCTTATGTATTATTGCTGAGAATTTCATAAGAGCGATAAAAGGAAGCATATTAGAAAAGTACTTTTTAAATAAAAAAACCCCCCAAAAAAACAAAAACAATTCATATCAAAATCGGATATCAGAAATATATGTTACTGCCAAATAGTAATACCAAAATATAATAAACAATAAATAAAAATAAGTAAACAGATAAGTATTTTTCGGAATTTTATTGTGTTTGCATGTTGTCTTCATTGGTGATATGCAGTTTAACTTTTAGCTTTCTTGCTTTATTTAGCAACCATTCTAACCTAGGCAAGAGAGCATAGTCCACTCTGATATTTAAGCCAAAGTTGGTGGGAGGATAAAAATAACATTCCTTAGGCTTTACGCACAAAAGTGAACGTAACTTACGCGGCCTAATTCGAACTGGATTCGTTGATTTCTCTTTTCGAGACGTTAACAGCTACAATATCAAAAGAGATGTGTGTGTGGGTGTCGGTGACTGGTACTGAGTTAAGGTTTATTATTAAACGGAGTTTTAATTAATTAGTAAAAAAAACGAAAAGGAAAAACAGAAAATTAGCGAGTACAAATAAATGATTTTATTTGTGCTTACGTGTGCTGTTGTGCATCATGGGAAAATAAGTTTTCCTGCGCATGTGCATTGCTTGCGTGTGCTCCATCTAGTATGGCACTCAAATACTGTCTATTTGTGCAGTGAAGTTCGGATGAAGGACTTTTTTTTTCTTTCGATAGAAGTGTATGATTAGGCACTGTCAAAATGTCGACATCTTTTTGTGATAGCGTGCGAACGACAACGTGCTCTTCTTTCTAAGTCAGACGTGCGTGCCTTCAAACTGGTTGTAATGGGCATTTCAAATCTCCTTCATTTAAAGAATATTATTACATGAACACATACGAACATGCCTGTCATCTTGCACTCTCCAGATGCCAGATGAATACAAAAACAAATACTAATAATGTCCACCATATGATTAGCTTTTGTGGAATGCTTATGCAGAAAGAATACAAGCACTGACATAATAAAGTGGTGGCTCACCCGCATTGTTCGCTATAAAGGAAATATGGACTTCAAGTTGACGAGAAATAGTACAGCAACAGCCTGAAAAGGAGATCGAAATGGCCAAGTCAAAATATTCTAGGATTTGCACATCCAAGCAGGCCACTTCTCTGAAACCACTAACTTAGATATTACCGTCTGACAAAAAAAAAAAAAAAAAAAACATCGCAAAAACTCCCAATCAACGTGAATGTGACTTGCGATGATAATATCAAAGTTAAAGAAATTGTCAACTAAAAAAATCCAACAGCTACCAAATTGAAGTTGCCATAATGTGGGAGTTTGCTACTGCTATTGTCTCAATAGGGTGAATGGATCATACCACTGGATTTAGTTCCATATTGAGAAAAATATAAAGCCTATTATCCGATGACTTCAGATGTTTACGCTTCATGGTGCTACATATATTCAAGAAAAGTTGTTTTTTTATCTGAGGTCGTGCAACTTGATGAATAACGTCCATGATGGATGCAAGATCACCGGTTGTTCTCGAAAAACGTACAGGAGAAGAAAATATAATAATAATAATAATAATAATAATGATGATGATGATCATAAAAATAAGCGACTCGTCCGTATGCCTTGAGAAGAAATACAATATACTTTCCTTACTCGTGTGACACTATTTAGGGTTGCGTGGAAAAAAGAAAAGGCGAGAATTAATTTAGGTGATAAGAAGCTATCACGAAAAGACACTGAGCGATGTTATTTTTTCTAACAAAGAAAAGTGGTAAAGATTTTATTTTCATTAGCGAAGAAAGTAAGATACCGGATTTAATTTGATTTATGTTACGACAGAGCGAATAAAAAATAGCCGTCTGCCCATGGCAATAATGAAAAATTCAGGTTGGACAAGTGGCCTACAAGGCAGAATGCTATGAGATAAAATTAATTAGGTCATACACTGACCGAGAAAAATGTCCGCTGGACCACCCACAAGTTAGAAAGAAAGAAAGATTAAACCGTTAACTATCGTCGGAGATAACATTGGTTTGAAAGAAAAACACCTGTTTTATTGTCCAAACCTGGACATGTTAAAACTATTTTTATCGGAACAGATAATTGGCGAAAATCTCGTTGACGCATTCCAGTCGGCGTTCGGTTAAGATTAGAGACCACACCGCGAGTCGTAGGGATCTGTTCGAGGAAAAGAAAGAAAAGAAAAAAGAAGATGATTTTTTTCGTTGGGAGATAATTTTGAACTGAGGCCAGTCCGACCGCACCCACGCTGCTGAGCGTTCATTGGCTGAAGGGTGGCGTGAGCGGTAGGCGAAGGTAAACTATGAAGAAGGAGGGGAGGCCTGTTGACGCCCCCTGAGGGGATTGGGTGAGATACACATATCAGAAAAGAAGAATTAGTGAGGACGATTCCCTTAAACTAGAAATTAAAGTTTTCCAAAAATGGAAAGTAATACATTTTCCTGACCGAAAACAAAGAAAATCCTTATTATCAAGGAACCTCAAACCCCGACAAGCCCACCCCGGTTTTGGTCGGCGTCCATATAAGCAGAGTCGCAGCGAGTGGACGGCAATTTGCAGTTGGGGTTGAAGTAAGACAGGCAAGCAGTTGAGCTGTGAGCTCTGAGACCCGCCTCGCAGGAAACTGAATGAAAGATCCACGCAATCACGACCTCAACTTCTAACCAAGAACAATTTATTTTTGAAGAACGACATAGACTCACACCACCAAAACAAGTTTTACGAATATCGCCTGAAGATACACCAAAAGTAGTTTCTTAAAAGAACAATTTAAGATGTTAAGACTCGCTTAACAAATACAAAGTGTCAAGAATCCATATTAGCGGTTTGGGAGAAAGACTCAATCCTGTATTCAGCAACCAGATATAAAATATTTTTATTCTTTTTTAAAACATTTGAACTTTTCGAGTTGTTACTTTATTTTTTTTACATATACTTGTGCGGTATTATCCTTGTTCGGACTCGAATTGCGTTACGGCCCGACGACTTATTGATTTCGTCTACCTAAGATCAAATCACAACGTGGGTAGGTTAGACTAGAAATCAAAGCAGTTACTTCGGTAACCAGACGTTGGAGGCGAGCTGGGAACGACAAGGCTGATGCCGAATCTAACCAGATTCCCATCCGAATCAGCAAAAGGTTAGAATGTCACATTTGGTGCCGCGATCAATACCAAGTCAGTTGGTCCTCACGTCGCAGGATAGAACGACGACGGGGCAGAGAGGCAGACATCACAATTGGCGCCGTGACCAGGACAGCACGGCGGGCGCGGCCAGGCAGACTCACATTTGGTGCAGCGACCCCGGGATGACGTCACACTCGTCGATTAAAGTCATGTTTATACTATGGTGCCAAACGTAACGTTACAGGTTCCTATTACAGTGGAGGAGATTCTCTTTTCCAGTGAAATGCAGCGCCTAAACGCGCTATCAATTCCAAATGTTCTCGGAAGATCTCCTGAGTGATGATGAGATATATCGTCTTAATAACCGTTCGCATCTACCTTACATAATTATTTATTTTCATATACGTGCCTGAATGTTTGAGAAATCGTATCAAAGAAATATTTGGCCTCTCAGGTCAGACGAAACTATCGTTAAGCCCGGCACGCCGTAACCTTCTTGGCCAGGATGAGCAGTCGGTGAGGCGAGACCTTCAAACGAAATTTCTCTATTCATAGAATCTCTCTAAGTTTTTCATGTCTGCAAAGTTTTGTACCCGCGCGCGCGCGCGTGTGTGTGTGTGTGTGTGTTAAATTTGACAACCCACTTCAGGGTAATTTGGATTCAGAAATTTTCCTCTTCTAGATGGTTGCCAATCAGCCTATCCTACTATTTACCCATTTGCTGGTAAGTGAATGTAAGGAACACAACTGGAATAAGAACTCAATTTCCATCTTATATGGAGACAATATCCATTACACTATACGCACATTCAAGCTCACGGCATCTGGTATTCCCAAGTATTTATCCACTGTATGTATATATCTATGTATATATTACATACTAGCAGTAGAGCCCGGCGTTGCCCGGGGATGTAACAGTAAGAGACAGATCAAGTATTGACCATCATAAAGACTGAAAAATAAAATTGACAAAGATTATTGTTTAAAGTTGACGGACACGCATGTCTTAATTAGTTATTTTTTTGCGAACTGGTCAAACCCAAACTCAAACAAAAACATTGTTTTCAATCATTATGAGTCTACCGATTGAATAGAATTTCATTATAAACAATTGTCATGTTTTTAAAACATTCTGAATGTAAAAATAAAGAAAAAAGTGTGCAAGACAAGAAACACTACCTGCCAAAAAAAGTGAAGTTTTGTTGAAATCGGTTGAAAAATGTAGGAAATCCGATCCCATATATAAACAAACAAACACACACACAAACAACCTGGGTTTTATAATAAGTATAACTCGATATGAGTTGTCCCCTTTTCATTCTCGCGACAGCGATGCCTCTTAATCATGTTTTCAAATTGATTTAGTGCAAAAACAATTATGTTTTTCCAATTTTTGGCGCTGTCAGAACCACTGTAAGGTAATTTTACGTAGTTCTGTGTAGTTTAGTTGAAATCGGTTGAAAAATGTAGGAAATCCGATCCAATATATAAACGAACAGACACACACACACACACACACACACAACATGGATTTTATAATAAGTATGATTACTAGATTTTTTATTTTAATCCGACATTTTTATTGTTTCAAACGTTCTTACAGTGGATCATTGTATTTGTAAAAAGGCGTCATATTTTTTTTATTTTTAATTCAAACACTGTGTATTACGTCTATCGGTTTGTGTCTCGAATACGCAGGTCGATACGCTGTGTTTGAAGTAAAAATAGAAATAGCACGTCTATTTCCACTATGAATATCCACCAATAATATTTGAAGTAATATGTATGTATGTATGTATATGATGTGTGTGTGCGTGCATGCGCTCAAAAAACGATAAGTTATGAAATAATCAACACGCGCCAAATGCTTTTGGTAATAGTGTTTTCGCTAAACTGTGAGCAACACCTTTACTCTTAATTGCAATCATTAATCATTTAATACTTATCTCACTCTCCCAATAGTAAACATAAGCAATATATTAAGAGATAATGTTTTCGTAGTAGATACTAGTGTTGTTATTTGGTGTCCGCTATCAGAAAAATTATAATAGTCTCCGAATTGAAGAATTTCAAAAGATAAGCAAGGTCCTGAGAAACGCATCAATTTCTTTAGGAACAAAGAAAAGAGTGACGGATTTTTATGGGATATCCATCCTCTTATATGACAGTAAGCAGCGAATGTTGGACAGTCTCCTCAAAGATGAAGAGGAGACTAAAGGCGACGGAGATGTGGTTCGCCAGAGGGATGCTGAGGCTATTATGGACCGGGCGTGTGAGAAACGATGAGGTTCCGGAAAGGATACAAACAAGGAAGAGGCTTATACTTAACATCAGGAAGAGGCAGCTGAAGTTTCTGGGAAAATTAATGAGAAAGAAAGGCCTGGATAATTTGATACTCACAGGTAGAAAGAAAGAGAAACAAGGGGAAGCAACTTGTGACATACCTGGGTGGCTTGAGCAAGTGGATGACAGAACGGGATCTGGGAGAGGTGAAAAGAGAGACGAAACTTATTGAGAGCCACAAGAGATATGGACAAGTGAAGAGCCATTATCGCCTACGTCTTGAGAGAACACGGCACATAAAAGAAAGAAGAATCAACCACTAAAACGACAATAGATAGGACACATACTCCCAATCAAGAAATGTCAGCTAAAATTCCATGTATCCTCGAGGAAGGACTGTTTGGTAACTTAATAACCGTTGGACATATAGAAGGCAAGAAAGATTGATGAAGTCAGAGAACCACTTATTTGATGAGCTTGTGTAAATGGATGGCTGAACGGGGGGGGGGTTTAGAAAAATATTAAAAGTGGTATGACGTTGTGGAGGGCCATGATCACTTACGCCATGAAATGATGTTGCACATAGATTGGTTCACAAGATAATTTCACTTCACCCAGTCATCAATAAATGTAAGTCACAATAATAAAATTAGCGCTTAAATAAGTTATTTGTTCATTTATAATCTAATATATATTTGAACAAGTTTTTGCATTATTTCCTTAAATATACAGGGTGGACCGAATGTCTTATCACAATATAATTTTCTATTTGAAATGGCTGCCACGAAAATGATATTCTTCATACAGACCTTCTCGATGTATGACAGCGTCAATGAAAGTGAATAAATTGAATCAAGTACATGTGTTTTGTATTACTACATTACATGTGTTACTTTTCTCATTACTTTTTTGGTAGGTGAGGCAAGACTTTTGGACAACAACGTACAGTGGGAACTAAAATAAGGAATATATTTTTATTTTTATGTTATATCTGAAAATATTATTGAAAAAATATATTCTGTATCCTTTTCGGCCATTGATAATAATGGCTCTCCACATTACCCTGCCATTAATAGCTCTTAATAAATTGTCTTTTCGTTATCTCCCCTAAACCTTGTTCCGTTTCGATTTGCTCCAACACAGTAGGTAAGTTATGTGTTTTTTTTCCTCTGAGATTTTTTGCCGTCAGTCAGTACTGTGGGTATCAAATCTTCCAAGCCCTCTTTATTCACTATGTACCATATTAACTATGTGCTGGTGTTAAGTAGAAGTGTACATTTTGTTTACATTTTCTCTAAAAATATATCGTTGCTTACATATTCGGTCAATGTTATTCTCAGTATCCTTCGATAGAATCAGATTCCTGCTGCTTTATGTCTTTTTATGTCTATTCTTCATCTGTGAGGAGATTGTCCAGTATTCACTTTCGTATACCGAAATTATGTAACAGTTCAGTTCTATTTTTCTTTGTCGCTAACGAATTTTTCTGTTTCTTAATATTTGCTTAACTTTTTGGAAATATATATAAATATATATATATATATATATACAAGTAAGCACAAATACGCACACACATATATATATATATATATATATATATAAAAAAATAAAATAAAAGGAGGCACGGTGGAGTAATGGATAGCGGCTTGGGTTGAGGAATCGCAGAGCTGAGTTCGAATTCCACTCGAATCCTCTACTTCTCCCTCCAGCTATGGGTAGCAGGACAGACCGGGTCCTATAGCCTTGGATGGCAACTGGCCTAGGAGAAGGACAACTCTGAATTCAAAACCTGCGGAGTGTCGTTTTGGAGACCTTGTGGCACTTAGTGCACCAGATCTCTGAATTCGGCACTTCAAAAAGTGTGGCTGGTCCTGCACGAAACCTTCACCACTATAATCAAATCTCATGTGCTGATGTCAGGAACTGATCTGCTTGACCCTCATACGTCAAATTCGACTATATATATATATATATATATATATGATAAGATATCGTTTTAAGGTATGCTATAGTTATGGGTTAAAGTGCTCAATATCAGTGATAGAGCATATACAAAATTGAAGTTAACACTCAGAGGCGCCATCCGTGTCCTGCTTAAATGTAATTGTCAGTTATCTGTTGTCTTCAATTTTACGTACGCTCTGTGCCTAAATTTTCATAGTTTGATATCGTAGTTTCTTTTGAATTTTAGAATAATCTGGTAGACTATCAACTTGCAATGGATAACACAAATCCTAGAGTGCACTTTTACTTATAAGTTATACAGAACTAATTTGATAGCATCGACCTTTGTACTTAATAACTAAATATATCGTTTTTTCTGTAAATTTCATTAAATCAATGGTTAAACGTTATGCTTATCTACAAATCTGCTAAAAAAGTATTTTGTTGCACCGTCTCCATCGAAGGAACATTATACATAAAAGACAAGTAATTCTTTATCATTGTTGATCTTTATATATTAGCGTTTCTTGCTGTTTCTTTTGACCAGCTGCGAATCAATTGTTATTCTTTTAAAAAAATACTAATTGCTATTCGCAGTTCCCAGCCAAAAAAACAAAAAAACAAAAAACAAAACAAAAACAACAAAAAAAAAAATTATGGTAAAGCCAAATTTCAATTACTAAAAGGCATTCTCGCTATTTCATTCAATTTATGACACATCTTTCATCTTTCCGACATATCAGAAAAAATAGCTGATCATGAAGGGAGATTAACAAATCAATTAAAATACTAATTACAAGTTATATGACTTCGCATATAAAAATTGGAGAATGTATACGATAGGATATTTAAATAGTTTTTGTTTTAATTCCGTTTCAGGTAGAGATATTATCGGCATTCTCTTCTGGGTAACAGGCTATAAGCATATTTTCAAACTTTCAAAATTATTACTTGAGATAATTTCAATGCCTTTAAACTTTTGAACAATACTGGAAATTTGTAAATTGTCCATCGCATATATAATTTTTAATTAAGTAATATAATCATTTTTATATATTTATTGCTATTATTATATTTGCTAAAAAGCAAACTCACTTTTGGTCATTACCTCATCTCTGGTATTCTGCTGGACAAATGATTCGTTTTTAATATGTAATATATTTAAGAGATGCTATCGGCAAGTTCCTGTAACGTACATGTTGCCACAGTACGATGCACTGTAAACGCTTGCACAATAGCCCTACTTTAGAACTTTGAAAATGTGTCTCTCTGACATTAGATTTCTGGTTTTGTATTTGTTTTGGATTACTATGTCTGTCTTGAAGCGGTATTACGATTACTAAACTGAATGAAGATTTTAAATCAACTTGACTGCACTAATTCTGATGCCAAGTTTCTTGAACATTTTATCAGGTTTTTAGAACACATTCTTGAATTTAGCGTCGGAGATAGATATTAAAAAATCACTGGAAGAAAGGCTATAATGCCTTTAAGACGTTAGTTTTTTTTTTTTAGAGTGAACAAGAAATGACTTTAGTGAGGAAAAAGTTTTAATGGGGAAAGAAGATGGTAGGTGATAGATAATTAGTCGATAAGTGCAAGAAATGGAACTGTTATAATAGAGCTTACGGTTACACCAAGCTATGTTTAATGATGTTGGATGGATTCGCTTGTCACTTTTGCTACGTCAAACGAAAACTCACCACTTCCAAAAAATGCTCTTTATATTCGGGACTTGTTATACGTCGTTAGTAGTAGTAACGCCTTCCAATAATATCCGCACTAGTAATACTTTTTCAAGTAGCAATCGCCAAGTAGTATAATGATCAGAAGGGAATCGTAATCCGTAAAGTAGCAGAGTAGAGATGAACGTATAGAAATAAGGCATAGACAAGAAGAGTGAACAATGATCGTACAGTCAACACACTACTTCCGTGATCTACTTAATAATGGCTATCTAGTTTCGAACCTCAATGTCGTCAAGGACACATACTTTTATACAACACCAGGTCGAATGTAAAATTATGAGATTTGCTTGTCAGTTTAGTACTACGTCTAAATTCATGAGGGGGGTTATCAAAGAGAAGGAACTCTCACTATAACATTTACCATGTAAATATTCGTAAAAAAGACCAGGAACCCCGCTTTAGAGACGGAACGAAGCTGAATGAAATCGAGATACCATGTAAGGACCAATAATATTACAGATCTCTTCTTTGTATTTTGTCGATAATAATAATATTAAGATATATAGATAGATCACAATAGCAGATAGGTTCAATGTAGAGACCAATGGCAATTATATTTACAAACATGCTTACTTCTACTCGCACAAACTTCTCCGTATAAACTATAGAATGCAGTAAGACACACACACATGCGCACACACAAATATATATATATATATATATATATATATATATATATATATATATATGTGCAAACATATATATATATATATAGAGAGAGAGAGAGAGTGTGAGAGAGACAGATAAATAGAAGAAGACAGACGTATATTCTTTCAAGTCTTTACTTTTAAAAATCTATAATATATCAAACATACTTTACTAGTTAGTAGCTCAGATACCTTTTAAAAATCAGTTTAATCAAACCCTGTAAGCCGATCTCTTTTCTGATCAAAGTCTAGCAGTTCAACTTGCCTGTAACTTTCAATACGCACGAAGCCAATATGCTTTCGCTTTATTATCAGCGTCCAGTCATTGATTGTTCTCCAGTAACGAGGAATGTTTGAACTCTTACGTATGTTTCATAACTTAGTCGTCTATTGTATCTCAAATTCAACTCAGATCTCAAATACAAATCCTTTACAAATGATAATGGAAGATTTTAGTCTCATTCTATCGTTCCAGGAAGTACCTGACTCAGTCTGCCATGCAGTATCTTTGAAAGAACCCAGATGAGACAAAATGCAAGAATTGCTGACAGATATAGACTTAAGCTGCCGAATATTCACTTTCCAGCTTTGATAGATGTCAAAACCGTTTACGCGTTTTTTTTTCTGGAGAAATACTTACACTGCGCACTCTAACAATTTAACTACAGAGTCAACGTTGTAAGTGTTTCGATAATTTCGCTATTTCCATCATAACTATTCAGCTGAAGTCCATTCTATAAATACAACAGTTAAAATATTTGTAGCTCAGACGTGCCATGCTACTTCCATGGAGTAGTATAATCTTCATTTTTCCAGTGCTCAAAATCGGAGAAGTAAAATTCGAATCAACTTTTCCAAAGAATAGGCAAACCATTTGTGTTTTTCGGGTTACAACATTATTAACCTATTCCAGAAAAATGTCAAACTTTAAATAGCCTTCTTCTCTACGTGAGCTTGATTACTTAAATCACACGCCACATTCATAAATATTATTTTAATAGTATCCTTCTAAGAAGACCACATAATAGGTTATTTCTAGTCCTTTTTTGTTTTGTTTTTTAAGCATTTCACACCAAGCAGAGGCGGGAGTGGCACTAACACGCAAGGGGTTACAGAGGTTAGAGAACAAGAGTACTCTTTAGTCTTTACCCTTGTTTTGGATAAAAAAGAAGGACGGGGTAAAAGATCACGGTATCAGAAGATGTCGATTGACATTACAATTAAATATTAGGGATTATAGTTATAAGGGAGCAAGTAAGAGGAAGAGAATTTCACAGACAGAAAGTGCAAGGAAGAAGCTGTTTGAGTAGAATAGACCGTTACACTTAACCGTTTCGACAGTGAAAAGTATGGGACTGAGATTCCGACCTAGTAGCTCGCTTAAATTCATGCAGTCTGGGAACCAGAGAAAGCAACTCGACAGAACAGTTGTCGTGAAAATACTTTTAGAAGAGATAGAGGGAAGCCACGGTATTTCTGTGAGAAAGCGACTGTAGAATAGATGCCAGTTCAGGACCTATCACATTTCATATCCGTCTGTCTATTTTGTAGAGGACCTCAAGACTTACAGCGGAGGCACCAGACCATATATGATAGCAATGTTCCATGCAAGGACGGATAGTTCATTTATAGATTTCAAGGATGAACTTTCTGGCACGACACAGAGAAACAACTTTACTTGCGATAGATGAAGCTAGTGAGTCTATGTATTTGTTCCACCTAATATCAGCGGACAGCGTGAGACCAAGAAGACGCAACGAGGAGCACTCGTGGAGTTGGGCATCTGCCATTTTGATGTGAGACAGGGAGGGTTCTCTGTGGTGGGTAAATGAGAGCAGTTTCGTTTTCGAGGCATCGAATTTTACAAGCCATTTCCTGCCCTAGTCACAAACATATTGGAGGTCCTTTTCGAGACCGGCGGCCAGGTTAATTTTGTCAACGATACCAGATTGGCTATCGAGGCAGGAGTAAATAATAGTTTCGTCCGCGTAGATGCCGACTTGGGAACGAGTGACATAAGAAATGTCGTTAATGAAGATCAGCAATACTTTAGGACCCAAGATAAATGTTGCAATTAAGAGGTAGTTCCACGCTCCCCAAAACCTCCTGATCAGAGGCCTTGCTGCTGGACGTAGTTTAAAGTCTTACCCAGGACGCGGATGTAGTTTAACGTCTTACCCAGGACAATCTAAGGAGAGGAAGGCAACCAGAATAGAGAAGTCAGAGGAGGGGGATTGACGAATTAAGGTTGGTCTTGCAGAGGGCTAATATATCAGGAAACTTCTCAACGATGTACGATTCCACACTTATATATATATATATATATATATATATATATATATATATATATATATATATATATATATGCACATTCGGCTAATGCGTTTTTGATTCGATTAGGCATGCATAATACTCAATTAGTTCGGTAATACATTCTTCAATTCAACCATATTAACTGAAAATTTATTTTATAATTACTGATTAATTAAACATTTTCTAAAATTTAAAAATGGAAAATGGGTAACTAATTTGTTTATCAATTTTGTTTATGCACGATTAATGGTTTTTCGATAGTGTGTATTTTTTAATGTACACATTAGCCGCAATAATCGATGGATTCCTATATATATATATGGTATGGCTGAAAAGTAACGGAACTGGTGTCAAAAAAATATTTCAATTCCAAACAACAGACTACATGGTCTCCCCTTCAAATCAACCTAATCGAGTCTAATGCAGTTTTCCGTTCTACTCTGCATTGCTTCTATGAATTGCTGGAAGGATTATTCAAGAATGACCCTTATTTCCGTTGTTACTGCTCTCTTGAGGGCCTACACGCCTTCAAAACGTGTCTCCTTGAGTTTGGAAAAAAAAATGTCACCCGGAGTAAGATCAGCTGATTAAGGAGGTTGTTCCAGTAGGGCGATGTTCTACTCGACCAGGAATTACTGGAGAATCTGGGATTTCTGAGCATGTACATTGTTGCGGTGAACCATCTACGATTTGTCCTGCCACACCTCTCGTCTCTTTTAGTGCACTGAGCAATGCAAACGCCACTGTAACTTTTGTAGGCTTGCTGATTGATCGCCTGTCCATTTGGGAAGAAGACACTGTGAACGATGCTTCTCACGTTCAGATATACCTCGAAAAATATATCATATTACATGACTGCTTCCGAGAATAAATAGTGGATATTAATGTCTGCAAAATCGCCAATTTATTAAAATTGGTATATTTTCTGTTTTCTAGGTGTGTCACGGGTGAATGTAATCCTGTGTATCAAAAATTATATTGTAGGAATTTTCGCTAAATGAATTAACAAAAGGGTATTTTGCATTTCTTTTGACAAGATTTTTACTTGTGATTATTTTAATCAATATAAAAACGGTTAGTCAATAGGCATAATAGATTATTATGGCGCTTAAGGCCATAAAACGTTGCAACACTGGTTCTCGTTCGAGCACCCATTTTAAGCAGGATTAAGTATCTAGATTTGTGACCGCTCGAAAATGTCAGGTGTTGTAAGCTTGGATATGTTATGAATTATAACAACTCGGAAATTTAAATAGGAAAGACGTTCTTTACACTGACTTTCGCGCAAATAGCCTTGGAAAAATTATGAATCCATCTATGTTATACTGGATCTTATAGTCTTGGTTAGCAACTTGTCTACCGCGGAAGCTAACGGAACATTAATGCGGAGATTCCTCAGATAAGTCAGGCATGAATAACACCACGCATAGTACATAAAGAAACAAAGCAAGTTGTTTATGGAAAAGCTTTGGATTCTTTTAAAATTATCTATTGGAAATAATTCAAAAACTTTCCATAATTATTAAGAAAATATCTTATTACTAAACAAGTGAGAAAATCGTCAAAACTAAAAACTAAAAAAATTACCAAATGAAAAAAAAAGGAGACAAATGTGACTAAAAGAAAGGTGAGAAAGAGAAAGAAAAAAATAACTAACAGGGAATATGATACAAAAGTAACAAAAATATATTTTATTAAAAATTTGGGAAGTGATCATAACATTTCTGTAATGTAATATTTTGGTTTTGATTTAAATGGAATACAAGAGAAAATGAATGTATTCTAAGAGACGATTGAAAACATGAATAAAAAATAATAGAATTAAATAATATATAAATGAATTAATGAATGTCCAAAATTGTGGAAAATTAAATGAATGATCCAGATGTGAATGAAAGGATAAATAGAAATAGACGATTCAAAAAAGAAAACTTAATATAATGGCAATTTTGATAGAGCGGATATAAAATGTCTTCACTTTGCACAAGAGAAAGAAAAAAAGTTTCAAATATTAAACTGAATCCTTTCAAGTTTGAAGAAGACAAAATTTTTTTTCGCAGCTAGCAAGTTAGTTATAGGAATAAAATTCTGGGAACACAGCTACAACGCCTTTAAAACGTGACATGGAGGTTGCAAAATCATCTTTGTAGACTCCGCACACTTTATTCGCAACTCTCCATTGCTAGGTCAGCTGCTAAGAAAGTTGGTTCACTTTGTCGTGCTAGACAGTTTTCTCTCCAAGATCTACCTTGCATATCTATAACTCTACTATTCGCCTATGCTTAGAATATTGCTGTCATATATGCCCCGGTTCTCCTACTCCTTTTATATATCTAGACCTTTCTGATAAATCCAAATAAGAATCAGCGATATTATTCGACCTGATCTGGCGTCTCGGCTTTAGTTTCTTTCTTCCCGTTCTAATTTTACCCCTCAATAACTTGTCTACAAAGATTTTCATGGTAATTATTTGGATGACCTTATCGCTATGTTACTTAATGAATTTAACGCATTACTAGACTGGAGACAAGGTCTCGTCAATTTACAGTTACGGTGGCTAGATGTAGTTTTATGCTAATTGTTTTTTCACACCTCCTTGTGGAAATCCTTTCTTTGATTTTTCAGATAATTTTAATCTTCAAAAGTTTAAATGCAAGTGTAATCGCTATCTAGTATATTCCTTATCAATCTTCTTTTGTTCTCGTTCATTAGTAAATGTTCTGTTTTCTAATACTTCCACACACATAAACCCTTTTTTTGTCTTAGTGGCTATACTCCCTTGCTGGGGAAAAAAGCTGTAAATCCGTTGCTTCACAATGTTAAAGTAAAATAAAATGGAAAAAATGTCCAGAAATAGATTAGAACAACTCCAAATTGGATATGAATCTCACCTGGCAAGTTCTTCTTTCAGATAAATTATATGGATTTTGCTTCTGTGGGAAAATAGCTGAAAGAGTCTATCAAGGTTTAAGCCAAAATAGTGAAGCTCGCGCTGTTGCATTAGAAATCTTGAAGACATTTGGCAGGTATTGGCATACTTGTCTTCTTCGCAAGTTGGAAAGTCATAGTATTTCTGTAATAATTACTTTTAATTAGTTCAATCTTTCTTATCTAATCGTGAAAAGAAAGCTGTCTTGAAATGTCACTCTCCTAGATATTTCTTAATTGATGCAGGTCTTTCCCATTGCTATACTCTTGGGCGCATGCTGTTCCTAATTTTCTTAAACGACCTTCTTGGTGTCATTAGTATTCAACTCTGTATCTATGCTGATGACAAAACTACTTAGTCCTCTCTTAATTGTAATTCTGAACTGTTCGTTAAATTCAAATTAGCAGCTAGTCTAAAAAAATATCAATATTCTATTGTTAACTGGGGCAATGGATGGCTTATCGATTTTAACGAAACTGCTCTCTATTAATAGTCTTAGATATATCTTTCTACCTTCCATCAGCACCGCTAATGCTAACCTCCAGGTGTATGCCGTCATTTTATTTTTTGCTGAAATAGATATATTATATTAAAACTATTGCTTAGTCTGCTGCTAGGAAATTTGGTACTTTCGGTGGTTCTAGTCAATTTTTCACGCCTGAATCTATCTTACACATTTATAAATCTACCATTCGACCATGTTTAGAATATTGCTGCCATATATGATCTTGTGTCCCTGCTATATATGTAGAGATCCTTGGTGAAATACAAAGAAAATCTGCAATGTCATTGGTTCTGGCCCCGGCTCTCGGCTTCAGTCACTTTCCCACTTCGGCAGTGTAGTTTCCATGTATATTTTTCTAGACTATATGACTTCAAGTTCAGTACGAGATTAACGACAAAATCTCATCATTTTACAGTTGACATGACATGATGTAATCGTAAGTTCGAGGTTAACATTTACTTTTCTCGCAATTCTCGCTTTTGGAACTCGATTACGACTCCATGCATTCTAGCCAACTTTAATCTTCAAAAATTTAAATGACAATCGATATCTTCTGTCTTCTGAATTTCTGTCCCTTTATAGTTCCCGATCCTTATTTGTTTTTTTCTTTTTCTTATATTCTTCCGCCATCAGTAACTCTCCCTGGGTGTTATTTGGATTCTTGCCTTGCTTGGCGCAAAATCATTAAAAAAAAATGAAAGGCCTGATATTAATCATCTAAATTAGTGATTCTCAATTCTAAAATATAGGGAAAGCAATTTTATACTTTCTATACATAGTATTAAGTTAAAAAAAAAGAAGTATTTTTCCTTGTTATTTGACCAGAGCGGAATCATTCAGGCTTCCGCCCTCCGCAACATTACCATGGCGTTTGGATGGACGCCCAGAGTTTGATCAGAAATAATGGTTAAGTCCAACGTTGCAGTAACGTCATTAGAATATAAACCCCGCATGAAAATATATATATATATATATATATATATATATATATATATATATATATATATATATATATATATATATATATATATATACAACAGTCTACCTCATTGCAAAAACGATCAGCATTAGCTGAGAAGACATCATAGAAGAGTGTCAGGTGAATTCAGGTCTTCTCTAAGTGAATTAGTTCCAAATTAATAATAATAAAAAAGCAGCTTCTGTTGGAATCGGAATACGGCTCAGCTGGTACAGTTTTCGGTCATTGTAACAATTCAGTTAGACACCGTAAGCTAGTCAAACAGTAATAGAAAAATTGAATTAAATTGAAGTGCAAAGGCGGGAAGAGAAAATTTTGATAGCAACATTAAGAATTCAAAGAGCGTAAAGGTGAAAGGCAATATAAAAAGAAGGGATTTTTAGAAAACAACAGCGTATAAATGGATTGGAAGTGAATAGAGAAATAAAGGAATAAAGACAATGTGGATGAAATAAAAAAAGCAAAAATTAAAAAGAAGATAAAAAACTTAAGGAAATCATAGAAAGTTAAGAAGAAAGCAGAATCAACAAAAATACATTAACACATAAAAGTGGAATGTTGAAAGAAAGGAAGGATGTAAAGAAGAAAGAAAGGAAGAAAAGAAGGAAGGATGGAAGGAAGGAAGAAAGAAAGGGAGAAAAGAAGGAAGGATGGAAAGAAATGAAGGAAGGGAGAAAAGAAGGAAGGATGGAAAGAAAGGGAGAAAGGAAGAAAAGGAGGAAGGATGGAAGGAAGGAAGAAAGGGAGAAAAGAAGGAAGGATGGAAAGAAAGGAAGGAAGGGAGAAAAGAAGGAAGGATGGAAGGAAGGGAGAAAGGAAGAAAAGTAGGAAGGATGGAAGGATGTAAAAAAGAAAGAAAGGAAGAAAGAAAAGGAGGAAGGAAGGAAGGAAGGAAGGGAGAAAAGGAGGAAGGATGGAAAGAAAGGAAGGAAGGGAGAAAAGAAGGAAGGATGGAAGGAAGGGAGAAAGGAAGAAAAGGAGGAAGGATGGAAGAAAGGGAGAAAAGAAGGAAGGATGAAAGAAAGGAAGGAAGGGAGAAAAGAAGGAAGGATGGAAGGAAGGGAGAAAAGAAAAAAAGGAGGAAGGATGTAAAGAAGAAAGAAAGGAAGAAAAGGAGGAAGGGTGGAAGGAAGGAAGGAAGGAAGGGAGAAAAGAAGGAAGGATGTAAAGAAGAAAAGGAGGAAGAAAAGGAGGAAGGGGTGAAGGAAGGAAGAAAGGGAGAAAAGAAGGAAGGATGTAAAGAAGAAAGAAAGGAAGAAAAGGAGGAAGGAAGGAAGGAAGGAAGGAAGGAAGGAAGGAAGGAAGGAAGGGAGAAAAGAAGGATGGATGTAGAGAAGAAAGAATGGAAGAAAAAGAGGAAGGATGGAAGGAAGGAAGAATGGGAGAAAAGAAGGAAGAATGGAAAGAAAGGAAGGAAGGGCGAAAAGAAGGAAGGATGGATGGAAGGGAGAAAGGAAGAAAAGGAGGAAGGATGGAAGGAAGGAAGAAAGGTAGAAAAGAACGAAGGATGTAAAAAAGAATAAAGGAAGAAAAGGAGGAAGGATGGAAGGAAGTAAGAATAGGAGAAAAGAAGGAAAGATGGAAAGAAAGGAAGGAAGGGAGAAAAGAAGGAAGGATGTAAAGAAGAAAGAAAGGAAGAAAAGGAGGAAGGATGGAAGGGAGAAAGGGAGAAAAGATGGAAGGAAGGAAGGAAGGAAGGAAGGAAGGAAAATAAATAAATAATTTAAGACGAAAATGTATGAAAATTAAAAAATATAGAAACAGTAAAAAAATGTAACCTGATGGACTTGCAAGAATAAATTCCATTAAAATGTAATAAAATATAAATAATAAAAAATTGAAGGGAAAAAGGAAACGAATAAAGGGGAAATGTGACGAAATGGAAAAAAGAAGAGAAAAAGAAAGATAATTAGAACAAAAACTAAAAGAAAAAAAACTCATAAAAAGGAAGAAATAGAAAATCATTCGGAACAATTAAAGAATTAGTCGAATGAATCTAAGAAACTGAAAACCATCGACAAAAATTAAATTAAAACGGAAAAAGGAAATCAATCAAAATAAATAGTGAAGGAGAAAGAAAAAAAGAAAGAAAGACAGGAAAACAGAAAGACAAAAATGAAAGAAATTTAGTATAGAAAGAAAAATCAGAGAAACTTTAAGAAAAGAAGGAAAAAAGAATAAAACTCTATGAAGTTAATTTACAAAAGTAAAGTAATGATCAAATTTGCCGGACACAAAAAGAAAAAAATAAAGATAATAATTTAGAGAATGATAGAAAAAATATAAAGAAAAAGAAAAAAATTATGAATAAAAATGACGGGGAAATTTTTAAAGATAAATTGTAAACGGAACATCAAGAAAAAAGAAAGAAAAACAACAAAATAAAAATCAAACGGAAAATAAAATAAAATAAATAGACAACATCAAAGAAATAAATAGAAAACAAATAAGAAATAAAAATGAAGGAAGAAAATACATGTGTGATATATGAAACCAAAGCTGAAATAATTCTCATGGATAATTGGAATGCGAGAATAAAGTGAAATTTAACTGAAGGCGAACGCATTTAAATTGCACAGAAATAATGAGAAACAAACCAAGAAAGAACGCATGATGAAAAAATCAAGGTTACTGAGTCTAAGTTTCTACTGGCCAGCGAATCTGGGTGGATATTTGTTGCGTGCTTTCAAAACATCAATGTGAGGTATTTTAAGATCCTGCTGAAACACCTGCGCTTCATGTTTTTGTCATGTTCTCGGATAAAAAGGAACCTTGCCAATCAGATATCGACGGGCTACAAAACACACAACGCTGTTCCCGTGCAAAATTCTCGTGTATCAAACGTTTCCACATGAAAAATTTGACAATGAGCTATGAAATATCTGACCTGCCCCAAGAATCTGACAGGCAGCCTTACCTCGCAAGACAATGGAGACGCGTTGAGAAATCCATTTTCAAACGGCATCACAGGAATTAAGAGCCGATTGGCATTTGCAACAGAGTTCAACCAGCCATTCACAGACATCATCATTAGGAAAGCCTCATGCATTATTTAAGAGTTTGAGTAGCAGGCGCCGACCAAAGCCACATTGTGTTATTTGAAACGATTCTGTTTAAACATTGAAACTCAAAACACAATGTTGGCAATCCGACTGAACGGTATAAACTTATGTACTTTTAATTATAGAAGAAAGTATTTTCAAATGTGGCAATTTTCCAAGTAAATTTTCAGTGCAGCTCTCGTAAACAAAAATTAAATTAAATTTAGCCTTTCAGAATAAATTAATTTTATATTAATATAAGCTTAATTAATGATAATAATATTCACCTTGAATTTAATCATTTGAAAATAATATATTAAATAATAATAAAAGATAAAATTAATTAAATTAAGTATTAGTTTAGTTCTTTCGATTTGTATTCTTCGTAATTCCGAGGGTCTATTCAATCGCTCACCCATTCGCATGGAATGTAGAAGAAATCGCCTTATATTGAGAATCCGATGTGTAGATTTCTCCACCATGGACGCCATAGGCGCCAAGATATTACCCCTATTTCTCACTCTTGCTCTAACTTGATGCCTTCCCACATTTGGACTGAATATATTCATTTTAATTCCGATTGGGGTTATAGTAGATACAGCAGATATGCTTCGAGTTAAGGAAAGTTGGAATACAGTAGCAAGCGTTCTCAATTTGTGCAAGATAACTTTCCAGAAACTCATATATACCCATTTGAAATCGTGATGTAATGAACTTATCCACGAATATATCAAAAAGTAGTATTGAAACCAAAGTAAAACACATGATATTAAATACTAATAATTTAATAATCAATAAAACGATCAAAGTATTAAAACAACAACAAAACGAAAATCATAATAAATAAGAAAGTCGACAGTATAACCAGTTTCAAAACCACAGATTTGTATGCAAACGGTCTGACCTTAAATAATTGAACATCTTGCTTATAGTATGATGGTTTGGTTTAACGGCATACCAACTATTTATGGGTCATTTAATGCCGAAATTTAATTTCATTGCAAGCTTTGGTATTTTTTTTTCAAAAAATGGATTGCTGGTAATATTTCTCCTTCATTTCCAAGAATGTATTTTTATACTTTCATAATGTTTTGATCCCTGTTTGGGGATTAACTATTTTCCCATAGCTGGGAACCTAACAGGTGCTACCACTCTAGGCCACGGTGGACCGCGGGACAGCAGCAGTTAAGAGGTTGTCACTCGTTTCTCAAAAACTTCCTGGCTGCCGGATGTAGTTTATCGTCATACCCATGACGCAGATACTGGTGCACTGTGAAAAGACATGGGGAAACATAAGGCCTGGTGCCGAGATGCTTGGTAACTTGGAAGTCACATTTTAATATTTGGAACACTCTTAATCAGTGAAGAGTTTTAGATCACCTGAAACGGTGAGATAAAAAGTACACCTTCACACATTCAAGTTATGGAATACTTTTATCAAAACCATAGACAAATCGCATATTTGACTTAGTTGTATGTTTTTGAATCGAATGAACAAAAAAGAAAAAAGAAAAAAAAGAAAAAGCAAAAAGGGTTGAAAGTTTAGTGAGACAACAGCAACCTCATCTCGTCACCGTCAAACTGATAAAAATGGCATTGTTTGGAACATTACAAGTTAAAAAAGCCTGTGCATGATTATTATGCAAGACACCGTTGAAGTTCGACATAGAAGAGGACGCCAACGCAAAAATTGGTGGGACAATCTCAAACAATGGACATGTATGATTGTACCAGAATTGCTGATGGCTGCCCTTGATAGACTGTTGTGGAAAAGGGTTAGTGCAACGTCTACATTCGGATCCTCCTTACGATTGCAAATGTCAAAGGGATGGTGATGATGATGATGATGATGATGATGCTGAATATGCTTGGTACACCTAACCACACTGAGTATGATGATGGGTATATTCGGCTTTATATATTTGTAAACTCACATGATTTTCTTAAAGAGTCGCTCCCACATTTAATAATAATAATAATAATAATATTCAGTGGCTACGTCGTGCAGATTTAAAAGCTGAGACCAAAGTTTTTATTCTTGTTTGACAGGAACAATGATTGCTAAATAGAAATTACAAAATGACACTGAATTACAAACAGACACTGACAAAAATGTGTTAGACCCAAATGCTGATTCTATGGTAAATATCGAGAAACGATTCACCATCTTGTGTCAGGTTGCACGGTATCGGCACCCAATAAATATAAATGTGGGTATGACAGAGTGGGCCAATATCTTCACTGGAAAATATGCAACTTTTATGGCAAGGAACCTGCAAGAAATTGCAGGCCCGGTTACAGAGACAGGAACTATAACAATTTTATGGGACTTTACAATGCACACAGACAGATCAATCGAAGTTAATCACTTAACAGACTTTAATGTATATTTGAAGATCCCCAAAAACTATCAAAATAAAAGGATTGTTAAGTGGAAATTTAAAAAATGTGGCACATGAGAAAATCAATAATTCCATCTGTAGTTGGAGCACTAGGATTGATTGAAAAAGGTTCTGATAGATTAATTCCTGGAAGCCCAAGCCTTAAAGTAACAAAACATTGTACTCACATGTACAGCTTACACTTTACGAAAGGCTTTTACCATGGAAAACGTGTGTGATGTTCGTTTTTTTTTAAAATGTTCAGTAGAAAATTCCATGATACCATTTCTGACCTTAGATCTCTGGTTCAGACCCGAAAAGAAATTAGTATACAAGAGAAATCAAAGGAAATAAAATAATAACAATAGTTTGTACTGATAAACATAATAATGAAAATCACAGTTAAAAAAAAATCATATATAATATTCTCAAAGAAAAATATCCTTGGGATGTCTACTATAGATAAATGGTCCGTAAACATGTTTAGCAAAACATTCACAAATAATGTGAGTTCCATCCCCGATGGCTACCTCTTTTTGCTCTCTATCAAACAAGTCTAATCATTCTAAAATATTTATATCGAGGTTTCCTCTGTTGTCGATTTTTCGCTTGTGTTTGTACGATCCGCACGAGGTCTGGACTTTTGCACTGTGTAAAACATAATTAATACAGGTTGTGGTGGATATATTGTCGCCATTGTATATTTTTAATTTCCCGCATGCGCGTTGTTTGATTTTGTCGACTGCACAGTATAACAATGTCCTTTGGGCAGCGTCTGTGAGAAAAAGTGCATCATGACACAATTTACTCCCTCTGAAATTTGGAATTGGCATGTAGTACTGCTAGGCATTCGAACTAGAAGTTTCAATACGAACATTTCAGGGTATTTGGATGTCAGTTTAAGGACAGTGTAGAGGAATCAAAAAGAGTTGAATGAGGCTAATGGTGATTAAGAAGGTACGGTAGGTCGAAAAACTCTCTGATCTGAAAGAAATCTTGAATTAGATAGTGAGGGACTCAGGCTACGCACGGAGGTCTACATCAAGTAGCTTGAGACGGTAGTGCTGCTTGAATTGATATGGTGGCTACTGAAAGACCCTATGTCTAGCAACAGGACTCTGCTCCATGCCACACCAGCAGGAGAACCTGTCATGGCTGTCAATTACTGCCACCCTTACATCTGTCCACCAAACTCTCCAGACTGCAATCCAATTGATTATTATGTAGGGCGCAGTTGAGCAACAAACATGAACAGAAGGCAATGATTATGGCAGTACTCAGCAATTTCAAGGAGAAGTTTAAAAAGAGTTACAGGGGATTCCGATGTCGTCTGGAAGCCATGGTTGAAGCCAATATGGATTTTATTGAATAAATATAGTCTTTAGTATTCCATGATATTTTAGTGTAATGTTGGTAAATATATCTATTCAAATGTTATGTTAATTTTCTTGTAATTTAGGCGACAATTGATGCATCGTGTCCAGTATATACAATCGAGGGTGGCTCAGAATTTCTCGACCTGAATAAGAAGCCCTTAAAAATGGAATATTTGTTTATTTGGTCAGATTATAGGAAATTGGTTCGACTAATGACTTTTCTGCAAATGCTATATTTTTCTTGTGTACGTATTTTTTCTATATTAGTTGATATACATAAATCTTTGTGTGTATGTGTGTTTGTATATGAAAAGTAGTCTATTAAAAAGCATATTCACGTGCCTGACATGAATATTAATCGCTTGTAAATGTTTTATCCCAAAGTGAATGCATTCAATTTCCCTTGCTTTCAAACCGTCATATTTTTCTACGGCGAGAAAACAAAATTGAAAATTGACAGTCGTAATGTGATGGAATTAATATATATTCTTTCTCCACTGATAGTCTACGTCTGGACGTATGAGAAACTGTATTAATGAATGTAAGGCAGCGTATATTCGCTTGCGTGCATTTTCACCTAACAAAGTGATTATACAAAGAGAGGTGATAATGGGTTTTACCGAAAAAAGTATTGCAAACTAATCAAATGAAAGTAGCTAAATCTTTTAACACGCTTATGGGTTAAATGGTTTTGCTATATAAAACACATACTTAGATTTAAGGTACAACTACTAGGCATTAATGTCGTGTGAGATTATTGCCTTAAACAAATACCTATGCCGATTGAAATGTGAGAGAATATGATAAATATATTTTATAAGTTTAAAGGTGGGTAACTGAAAAGCCCATCTTTGGACTAATTTTTTTTATTAATAGAATCATATATATATATATATATATATATATATATATATATATTGAACAATAAAAAATATTAAAAAATTAAAATCTTCAGACACACTGTGTTGTAGATTAATATTACTTCGTTTTTATTATTATTTCATTTAGATTCCTCGACTAGTTTCGGCCAAAATGGCCATCATCAGGAGAAGAAATATTTCTTCTTGCTGGTAGCAGTAAACTACAGAAATGAATGTCTTGATGGAGAAAATGAACTTTTATCTGTAGTTTTCATTTGTTTTTTTTAATTTTTATCTTTTTAACATGAATCTTTTAACATTCCTTGTGTTGGTTAAACAGTCTCTCTCTCTCTCTCTCTCTCTCTCTCTCTCTCTATATATATATATATATATATATATATATATATATATATATATATATATTTATTGGGGCAGCTTATCAATATTTAAACATATATTATTGTGTATAACAGACAATGAATATCTATTGTGTCTTATCATGAACCATTCTAACGTTCGAATGTTTGCTTTAATTTCTGGTAAAATTAAAGACAAAAATTGGCCGACATTTGTATATTTTTTTATTAAGTTGGTCCTAAGCTTTCGGCTCACATGATCGATCCTCAGAGTGGTTATAAATAGATATTCACCGTCAAAGATTATATTTTGTTATTTTGACGGAGAAAATTGCTATGCGACGACAACGGTCGCTGAATAGCAGGCGCAGATCGTAATTTCAAGATGGTGTCCTATGACACGATAGACCGAAGTATTACAAAAGAATCAATGTCTAGATGCAATTTAATGTGTTGTGTCTAGTTTGAAATTTGTTGAGTGCGGGTTGCTTCGTTTTAATGTAGATGACCTCAAATGTCTGAAGGTTGTTTTTACTGCATGTATGAGTGAGTATTTTTGTTTATTGTGTTATGAACTGACATCTCTCTAATATTATTTACATGGCTACAAACACACACGCATATATATATATATATATATATATATATATATATATATATATATATATATATATATATATATATGAGAGGATTGAATTATAAACAAGCTTTGATTATAATTAAACATCGAGTGAATCGTCGAAGACGAAGTGACGCTTAAATTTAATTTAAAATTTCTGGTGTCCAAAATGTTATGAGAAACAGCCTAGCTGATCGCATGCAACTTATAGTCGCTTTAGTTTTTTTTTTCTTTCTTTTTAGTCGCATTTTTCTTTAAATATCCCGCATTGTTATATCAGTGGATTTGTCAATAAATGTGAACTGCTGTATGAATCCTTGATGTAAATTCACCCTCAAAGACGCAGATATTAATTCAATTTATTTACATATTGTCTCTTTAATAGTCTTGATTTAAATTTTAATTACCAGAGAAAATAACATATTGCATTTAAAGATAAGCGCCATTTTTCTTTTCAGAATTTTTCTCGATATTTAATTAAAGTTAGGATAATTGTTCAAGTTCTTTTTCTAAAAATACATAGGATTCCGTCAAAATTAATAAAACAAACATCATTTAGTTTGAAGCAGTTTAATCGCAGGATGAATCGTGCTTCATATGAATTTTCCGTGGAGCAATATGCAATGTACTTGTGATTTCAGGTTGACATCGATGAGGCTATCGTCTTTTTTTATTATTATTTTTCTTTTTTTTTAGAATATAGAGAATTTTTCGGACATTGGATTTAAACCCTTTTATTACAGTATTAATTTTATTGTCCATTGTTTTATTTATGAAAAGTTAAAGACGTAAAATGAAGTCTCTCAGTTTAACATAACCTGGATTTTTTGTTATTGATCCCAATACATTTGGGAACATATGCTGTCAAATATCAAATTACTGTTGTTATTAATTATAGTCAAAATGAATAGAAAATAGAGAGAAGGGTTAACATTTTTGTCATAGCTTTTGCTAGATTGTAGGGAGCGCTGTCTATTCCTTGACGGTCTCCCTAAAACCAAGAAAACAGGCATCCCAGTATTCTCGATTATTTCAGAGAAAGACAGCGCTTCCAACAAAATGGCCAATGTTTTAAAAGCATTTTACATTATTTAAAATCAAACATTAAACGCATTATTTGCTCAACGAGAGAGACCAGAATTTGTGCATGAAGAGTGCAACTCTAATTAAAAAAAAGAAGACAATGTTGGGAAATGCTTTAATTGCTAAATCATCCACTAACTTTTCGTCCAGTTTCTTACAACGTTTCAACATTAATGGCAGATCTCTCATCACAATGTTGGATAGTCAATAAAGATGATGGAAACAAAAAGAATAAGAAAATAATCTACATGAAATTGGCTACATAATATATCCCAAAACACTGTCTTCTCGGCCTCACGTTTTCAACTGGCTTGAAGTGGAACGACAATATAAAATCTACCATAATGAACATTGGGTCACTCTGTCTACCAAAAGGTTTTTTTCTCGTCATAGTCCGTCTTTCACATTTACAAATTTACCATTCATTCGTGCAGTGCATACTGTTAACATATCTGGTCTGGTCCTACTTCTATTCATTTCGAGGTCCTTGGCGAAATCCAGAGAAGAATCTGTCAGGTAAAAGATCCTTATTCGGCATCTCGATTTCAGTCATTTTTTTCACCCTACCTGATGTGGCTTCCCTCTGTCGTTTCTACAAATATTTTCATAGCAACTGCTCTGACAAGTTTTCTCCCCTGCTGACCCGATTACGTGAATTCAAGCATGCTACTAGATTGGCATTTAGGTCCCATCATTTTATTGTTGAAATAGTTAAATATAATTGCAACTTCTATTGCAACAGATTCTTTTCTCATACCTCTCGCCAGTGGAAATCCTTTCTTTTTATTTACTTCCCTGATAACTACAAACTTCAAATATTAAATGCAGCGTAAATCTCCATTTATTATCTTTCTGAATTGCGTTCATCTTTTATCCTTTCCTCAATTCCCGAAAACCAGTCTTTTCTCTTACATTAACGCTCTGTAACATTCTACTAATGGTATTCTCGCTTTGCTTGGGGTGTAATTATTAGAACATAAACCAAACTAGTTCAATGAATACTTCAAAGACGAAACGCATCACACGAATTTTTTCCAATTTGTCATCTACATTTCCCGTACTTTATGAAATTTCAAAAGTGCTTTATTACTGATTATATGAGTTATAAGTTCTCGAATTATTTAGATAATCAAATGTTTTAGGTAAAACGGCACCAGTTAAAGAAAATCTAATCTGGATAGTAATATAAAAAATGCAATTAATGTGAGGCATCGTTTAATTAGAATACATTTTAATTGATTTTTCGAATAAAATACATTATGGACATTATTGTCTTACGTAAAAAATATATTTTGATTAATAATGAATTTTTTTGCAAGAATTTAAAAAAAAATCTATTTAGAGAAATGTTATTAAAATTCAGTATTAGGTTGTAGCGGTCAAGTGATAGTGTTATTAAATAAGAAATACATTTACTAATAATAAATTCAAAAGCTTATTAGAATTCACAAAGCGCGGTATTTTAAAAATTATTTTGCAATATTTTTGTGTGTATAAACATGCCGTTTTTTTTTATAAATACGAAAGTCCATATTACTATATGTAATTTAAAATATTTGCTGATTTTCTAACATTTCCACAACAAGCTTCTTCCTAAGTGAGACTATATAGACAAAGTTGTTCAAATTCAATAAAATGCTTAAAATATTTGTGATAGCGACTCGCAAAAAGAAATTGGCAGGTAAGTTCAAATTCCGATTGAAGCATTGAACAAAAGTGAAGTTAAAAAATTTTAATTCCCCGCAAATACTATTGGTATAGTTATAAATCCATCGTTCCTCCGTTTAGTTATAAGTTGAAAATCAAGGCTGATTGTGTTTCAGTCAAGAGAAAAAAATAAGAAAGAAAAAAACAAAAAAACAAAGAAAAAACAGCTGCTCTAACTACTGTATGTAATGTAGTCGATCCTTGTCGTGTATACCTGTCTGCTAGAGCGGCTAGCCCATCCCTATTACGGACGCCTGCTTAGGCACACTTTTGTATGTTCAACGCCCACAGAGTCGCCTATGTGTAGTGTATTCTGCAGTTACGCTGAGCAGTCATTACTTACAGTTTCTGGGAGAGAGGATCCCATTATCTGTCATGATCAACAGTCTAAAAAAGGCCAGGACGCTCAAAACCTCTGTAACCATGACTTCCAACCTCTTACTAGCTCAAACAACGGCGGCTCCCAAATCGTTCCATCTACTCAATCTCACTCACAAATGTTTTGTTCCCTCTTCTGTGGCCAGGTATTGAACTCACAACTCTTTGTTTGAAGTCACTTTTGGATACCTCAACCAAGGCTTTTATCCACTGGATCAAAAACGTCTAGAGTTTCTGAGGGGAATTAACTGTGATATCCAAAGGCGTGACACATGGAATTAGAACTACCACACCAGCGGATTAAATAAAATGTTCGAAATTTCAACGTATATCATCTGATGAATGCCAGAGCGTACAACGGTCGAAAGGCCATCAATATGACAATAGAGATGAGGACAACAATCCAAACTATGTAAATAAGTTATGATTCAGTAAATATATTTTTCAACTCCATCATCTCTTATTACAGCTAAATGTTTTCGCAGGTATCACATTAAAAATTCTGTATTCAATTCCAGATTTTAAGAAGCAAAACACATGTTTGAATTGTGTTAATTCATTTGATATGATTTTCGGTTTAATTAAATTTTGATTATTTTTTTCAATTGGAGATCATTAAAAAAATTAATATTATGGTGATTTTCTAAGCGTCGCTTAGATGTGGCATAAAGCCGGAAAGTACTGGGTACCTAGTGTGGATTGAACTCACTATTCACTTGTAAATTATATAGTGAGATTAGCCTTCTAACTATTACAGCAGGTCGAAGTGCCCAATATAGCTAAAATTATGGTCTGTTCTAAAAATGAACAAGTGGAAAGTAAAACACTAACGTTACGTTTGATGAATTCGAATAGTGTAAACATCACGTCTCTCGTGCAATGAAGTGATTGATAGAGAAATACGTTAATATAGTCAGAGTGGGTGAGTCTGAATGAGGAATATAAATGATTTGTTGTTATAAGAGACAAATGAATCAGGAATAATATAAGTTCTTTTAATATCTCTATTCTGAGTAAGTACATTTATTTACACATTGAATTGAGATGTGTTGTGAATAATCGTTGGTAGAGGAAATAAGTCGAATATATCATGGCACATGTGTGAAATATTAGTTTCAGAGAATGAAAGAATTAATTTTAGTCATTAAAATTATGTAATTTGTCGTGTTGGTTGTGTTTTAACAGAGGACTGAAAGTTTGACATTGAAACCGAAGGCCCATTGTGATAACGAAATCACTTGCCAAAAGCTAAGGAAAATATTAAGAAACAATGAAAATATTATTGAATTGAACTGAGCAGTTATGTGATGTTAGTCCTCGTATATGAGAGTGAATGCTGGACAATCTCATAACAAATGAACAAGAGACCTGAAGCAACAGAAATTATGGTTCAATAGAAAGATGCTTTGAATACCATGGGTCGAACATTTGAGCAACGTCGAAGTTTTAGAGAAAATGGAAGCGAAAAGACACTTATGCTTAAAATCAGAAGGAGATAGTTCAAATTTATAGGGCATATATTGAATAAAGAGACCATGGAAATTATGATACACTCAAGACAGATTGAACGCAAGAAGAGCAGATGAAAACAACGAATAACGTAACTTGGAAGTTCAGTAGATGAATGGCAGAACAAGGTATTAGGAGTGTGTTGTGGAGTGATTTCACAGTGGGAGCTTGTATTTGTACTAAGTCGGTCCTAAAATAGGTTCGACATACAAAACATTAGGAACTTGATATAATAGGTATAACGCAGAGAAATCTAGTTGTGGTCGCTGATACTTTAGTATTCGACTCACGGTCGTCCGGCATCGACTGACTGACCGCCTCCCTGAACGACTCCCTCGTTACTCTTACTACTCCTACTAATTATAGGTGGGAGAGTCTATTAACTATAGAATAGGTGTGTTCCATTATAACAGAGTAATGAGATAAAATTTAATACGACCTAGAAAGGACAGAAAGTTGGGGAAAGCCATGATCGACTGCATCCTGAAGAAACAAGGCACGTAGCACAAGAAGAGGAAAGTAACTTGTAACTACGTAAAAATACACGTTTGAACGTTATCGTCTTAATGCAGGATGTGTATATTGCTCCGAAAATATCCGTCGCCTACCTTAATTCGAAAAAAACTTGAAATAAGCAGTTGAAGTCACTAAATTATAATCAATGATCATAGATGTCAAGGGCTTACGGCCAAATCACATTGAAAGACCTGGTTAAGTAACGTCCAGACTTAGACACGTGACCGCTGAAAGCTTAGATGTGATGGTGGTGTAATGGAAAATGGTCCGAAATTAAAAATCAGCGAATTGAGATCCAATCACATTCAGATTGAATATTCTTACAAATACGCTTGGGAAGGGTACTACTCAAATTATTCTCCCCAGCTATGGGATTAAATAATATCGCTATCATCGTTATGATCTCTAAAAATTATTACCACCCGAAATTATTTTTTGGCTTTAAATAAACTGGAAACGTTTGAAAAACACATCAATCAAGCAAACATATTTTTCAACTAAATTTCTTCTATTTTAGAAAATTAGCCATTCTATTTAAAGAAATCATTGATTTCCATATGATTACTAGACAAACATAAAACATCTAAAAACTGAATGGTTTATTCAGTATTTGTCACAAGCGTAGATGTTAGAGTGTTATAATAAATTAGTTGCAAATTGACTTCTGCTATTATTCGTTTATTTATCATAGTTATGTTTTTAGCATTTACATTATATATTTATCCTAGTGACCTACGACCATATATTTTTTTCGATGACCACTTGGAATGATTGTAAAAGATATAGTGCCTACATTTCACAGTGGTACTTTTCATAATGCAAGAAAACAAAATGCAAACAAAACCCATTTATAATTCTAAACATTGGTTTATCTTTTGCCTCTATCAAAGAATGATCTCCAAGATAAGTTGCAACCAGTAACATAGCGTGTTATATAAGACACTGAAGAGTAGAATAAAGGGATTCGAGTTACTTTTCTTTCATTGTAAACCAATGCACCTAGGCTGAACATTAGAAAATTCAGCGCTATTATAAAAGTTCTATATCTTAACACCTAAGTCACTAGGAATTCTTGGCCTAGAACTATATGCATGAAATCAATCCAACAAGTAATTGTTACAAATAAGCCTACGATTCTTAAAGTTCCTTTCCAAATACCGATCAAGATTCAGATATCAACATGTTTACATCCAAAATCACTTTTGTCTGCATCGTCGGAGCGTCCATTTTCATTTCAGGAATATTATCTTTTCTCATGAAGTATTTCCTCTGTTCGTCGAGAAAAATGAACTCGTCAGCCTGTGTAGAACGATACTTGCCATATCGATGCAATGGATATTCACACAAACAGACACACACACACACTCTCACACACACACACACACACACACACTCTCACACACACATACACATTGGCGTAAAAATGCAAAAACAACAAATTGGATGCTTCAAATTTAGTGCTACGGCTACATTAACCGCGACAACTACTTATGGATGACATCACGCTGTAGTCGGTAAAATAACAGGTTATAACTGCTGCATCCATCCGTAACAAGAAATTACGTAAATCAAATAAAAAATTTGTAAAGGTGAAGCTGCATTCCAATATTTTCTAATAAAAAACAATTTTGCTTAAAGAAAAAAAAAAGAAAGAAAAAAACAAGTACCTATGCGAATGAGAAATATATAACTTACATGTGGTAGTTGCATGCAAATATAT
>CAHIKZ030005506.1:4967500-4990000 GCA_903632075.3 Acanthosepion pharaonis
AAATGAAAGGAAATATGACTCGTCAGACTTAAGTAATACAAAACAAGCCCACGTTAGAGGCAAAAAATAGTTTCGAATGTAAATATCATGATTTAGATTGATATACAGAGTACGATGGGTAAATTCTCGCCATTTTATATTTTAATTTCGCATATGGGCGTAGTTTGTTTTTGATTTTATCGACAGTTCGGTATTGTAGGGTCACTTAGGCACTGTCTCTGAGAAAAAGACACCATCACGCAATTCACTCCGCCAGAAATTTGGAAACGGCATGCCAAGAGCTTCAACATCCAGAGTGTCTGGTTGACATTCTGCGGAATTTGCGGTGGATTTGGAAAGAGATGGTTGAGACTAATTTTGATTACGAAGGTACGGTAGGTTTAAAAACTCACTCTGATCGTTCTGAAAACGAAAGAACTCACGAATTTGTTGGTAAGGGACACAGATTCAATATGGCTGCCTAGATCAAGTGCCTTGAGAAGGTAGTGCTGTCCGAGAAAAAGAGGGTGGCAAAATGACACTGCACCATACCACACAAGCAGGAGAAGACTGTCATGACTGTCAGACAAGTTACCGCTTTCATCTGACCACCTAAATCCCAGACTGAAACCCCCTTGATTATTTACTTATGTGTGGGGTGCACTTGAGCGAGAGACCAACAAAACTCATTGTAATATCAAAGATGAACTGAATGCAAGCATTAGGGTAGCATTCATCAACTTAAACTAAAAGATCATCTAGAAGAGTTGCAGGAGATTCCGAAGGCATCTTGAGGCCGTGGTTGAAACCAATGGCAATTTTATTGAATACATTTACTTTAGTATTTCAATATATTTTTGTGCAAATTTGGTAAATATATGAATTAAAATAAGACGACAATGTTACTTTTATTTTTGCGTAATATAGATGACAATTTATCCATCGCAACCTGTGTATGTATATATATATATATATATATATATATATATATATATATACAAATTCAAAAAAAGGCTTTTTTTTTAATTGTAGGTCTGATAAATTGCGATCGTATTTACGATTCCAATGGTATAAATTATGACCATGGAATATTAGTGTTTAAACCTTTTTTTATATATATATATATTTTATATATATATATATATATATATATATATATATATATATATTTGATTTTAACCCTCTCCCGCTTTCGTCAATTTTGAATAAACGGTACTCCCCAAACATCTTGTTTTTTTGGTCACGTGGTTATGTTTTGTTTTGTTTATTGACTATATATTCCGTTCTTTCTTTACCTCGTTAGCCAGCTTTCCCTGACGATCCGCTTAGGTGAAACCTTGGTAGGTTTGTCTGGCTCTCTAGGTTTAACTCTCTCTCTCTCTCTCTCTCTCTCTCTCTATATATATATATATATATATATATTATACACACACACACACATATATATATATATATATATATATATATATATATATATATATATATATATATATGAGTGTGTGTATGTATGTATGAGATTGTGCGTTTGTGCATGTTTGAGGGTTTAACGATGGTTTAAATGTATGTTTTTGGCAAATCCTTGATATACTTCTGAAAAAATAATGATTAATTTGTCAGACTTTTTAAAAATGATTTGGGGCGAGAACTTATCAGCATCCGTGTAAAATCAATGTCTGAGCTGTCATATTCACACAATCACATTAACATTTATAATACTATCCCCACAAAACATCTTTTATTTATATCCGAAGAAGTGTAAGCGATTTATACTAGATTCTGTTGCATTCGTCTAGCCAATCGAGTGGTGTATAACGTTCGATGGTGAAAAGGAGGATTTAAAGTCTATCTTCCTTTATTCAGCTCTCTATTCTGTTTTTCACACGAAAGATTTTGTAAAGGGAATCTATTACCATTTGAAATATTACACTAGAAATTTAATGCTTTTTTAAATATCCTCACTGCTAAAAGACATTTACAAGTTGACAAAACGCATTTGTTTTTGCACCTTCGGCCTTAATACGGGGCAGAGATTGATATAATGTTCACAATTAGTACTTTCCAAATAATAATAATAGTATTATCCATTATTTTCAACGTGCTTTTGCATCGATCGGTGATGCATGCCAATAATCTTTGCAGTTGTTTTGCTATGACTTACGTTGTTTTAATGAAGGCACAGTAAAGTAATGGACTGTGGCTCGTATTGTGGAATCGGAGAGCCGAGTTCGAATTGCATTTATGTTCATGACATTCACTTCCGTGCTAATACGCTTGGGAAAGGTATGAATTCAACTCTTCTCGCCTCAGCTGAGGTTAAAGAGTAGCACGTGCCAATATCTCTGGGAAAGGTATGAATCCAACTATTCTCTCCCTCCAGCTATGGATAAACCGTAGGTTAGACTTGGTTTTATCGCCTTGTGTCGTAACCATTCTAGGAGAAGCAACACTGTATTTAGCCATAGTGAAGTGCATACTATGCAACTAAGGAATGAATAGTTCGAACTAACTCGATGATCCCGACTACCTTTTTACTATCTACGAATTCTGATACCATTAAATGATATAAATATTATGCTTCAAACACGTCTTGTAATTCATTTTAGAGGTTTAAACTCGTAAATTTTTATTCGTCTTTCGTGACATTCCATACAAATGGCCAACCTTTCTGAATGAACCGGCACTGATCCCACCTGCAAATATAGTTGTTATCATGAAAGTTAAGCAACGTCGAGCCCGGTCACTACCTAGATCTGCGACCATTTGAGAATACCAGGAGCTGTAAGCTCGGATGTGCGGGTGGTGTAATTGATAATTGGTCGGATATTTTATTCGAAGAGCCAAGTTCCAATTCCCGTGGAATCCGTTACATTCACTTATGTGTAAAAAGACTTGCGAAAGTTCTGAATCCTCCTCTCATCCCAAAAGCTATGGAACAATTAGTAAGACTTGTATCCCTAAACTATTATTATCTCCCCAAAAAGAAAATTCTTAGAATCTAAAAATAAATATATTTTCTGGCATTAAGTAACCCGAAAATGGATGATAAGCGGTAGAAAACGAATCAATCAATTAAAGACATAACAATGATAATAATGTGAAATGTGGTTTATATCTCACCGAGATACCGACTAAGGGAAGATTAACTATGAAAAGTAATAAAGTCATGGAAGAAAAAAAAAGTAGTTCGAAAACATTGTAATTTTACTATGATTTTTTTTAATTAAATATTAGCTAATATTAATGAGCCATAAATTAATATCTTTCACTATGATCAGGTAACAATAATTTTCTTTCTGGATATGTCTTGAGGAATCAATATTAACAAAGTTTAAATCCCTTGTAGCATTATTTTTAAGGCTTGTTTTAATCGATCTACTCAGCTTATACAGCTGACACAATATCTAAAATTACTACATTATCTGTTGTTTGTAGGGCAACTTACACTAAATAAATGGATTTCTTAACCTTAGACCAGTTGGTTTAGCGTCGTAAATATGTTTTATCTAATGACACTTGAAATATGGACTTTCGAAATTCACTTCCTTACTAATAAGTCTATCCTGATGAATTGTGTTTTCCCTATTATTGCAGATACGAGGATCGGCAGAAAAAAATCATAAGATGACCAAATTATAAATGTAAGCAGTCTACCAAATTGTGCGTATATTATCTTTTGGTCAGTCGTAGAACTTTTCTTATTTGCTAATCAAAGCATGCTTTCGTACGAAGTTCATTATATACATCATTGGGGAACACTTTATGAAAGAGAATTAGCCAGCAATAAATAATTTGCTAAAATCCTGCCACAGAAACAACCCATATTTTAATGTGCACACTTAACTATTTTCATTTACACCATGTATATGGTTCAGACTTTATTTAATTCACTGTGGTAGATTGCTCTAGTTCCAAGTGCCATGCCTTTTCTGGATATCTCATTTCCAGTTATTTTCATTTTTTAGCTCAACTTTCCAATTTTTTACTCACCTCTGATGTTTCCAGGTATTGAACTCACAACTCTTTAGATCAAATCAATAGATTACTTGAGCCGACGTCTTTATCCACTAGACCATGAAAAAGGCATGACACGTGGAACTACAAAAATCTACTGCAGTGGACAAAATAAAGAGCCCGGTTCGAAATTCCAACGTATATCACCTGAAGTAGGCCAGAACGTATAACGGCTGAAACGTCGTGAATATGACAATAAGCATGAAGATAACAGCCCAAACAATGTAAATAGTGAAAATAGTTAAAATAGCCCATCTCAACAAACATAAATAAATAAATAGTGTGTATATGTGTGTACGGGCCTGCGTGTATGGAAAGAGATATGATTATGTATACATATGAAAATATTAGTTTGGATAATGAAATATATATTTTATAGAGAAGAAGCCACATATATACTTCTATTGGTTCCTTTCAGGGCATTGGAAGTCAAGGATCTCCACTGTGTTTTTTCTTTTGTATCTCTTAATATATGTTGTCTTTTCGAAATTCCAACGTATATTACCTGAAGAAGGCTGGGGCATACAAGGGCCGAAACGTCGGGAAAATGCCAGTTAAGATGGAGACAACAATCCGAACAATTTATATAGGGTAAGTAGTTACAATACTTCATTTCAGAAATATACACAGATGTTAAATATTTCCCTTCTATAATTCTGTATATATGCAAATGCCACTAGTTTATGAATATACGCATTCAGGTATTTATGCTGTAATCGTGTAAAATATTTTCTCTCTTATAAACGTGTGTTATATATATATTTTTACATACACGCGATTTCTTTTCACGTTTTTCTGTAACTGTTCTTCATGTATTATCAATAAGTTTCTCTCTCTCTCTTTCTTTCTCCTCTCCGAATCTGGTTCTCTTGTTAGCACACTGAGGGCATTGATTAAAGGGAGCCATTATGGCTGCCATCTGAAAAATGATGAAATCAAAGAAAACCACTTAAATAAGAAAAGTGCGAATGGACGATATTTTTTTCTCCATTTTCTTCCCGCAGTTTGAGCCAAGATGTGATTTTCGCATAATTTTATTCCGGCTGTCAGAAAATGGTTTTTGTGACGTGTTAAAAATAAAACTCAATCTCCTGACGAAAAATGAATTGAAAATCAATCTTGTCTTTTTATGTCTTTAATTATTTCTTTGTCGTTAGAAAAGGCATTCGAATTAGATACAGGATTTGATTGTTTTCAAATAAATTTACATATGAAATGTATTTTCTTTCTAGATTGTACCTACTTTGAGTTCAGAAATTAGCTGATATTGCATCCTTTTTTAATATAGTATTTCAATTAATTGCATATATCCGATGTTAATTAAATCAATTGCAGACACTTAATTGAAATGCTGCGTTCTGGATTGTTTTAAAATATATTTTGATAGGTTTTACAAAATAAAATAGCTATCTTAGAAACTGTAACATTGAATTAATATTTTAAAATTAGCTGTTAAGAGATCAAATTTTGTATTTGATATGTCCCGGAAGAGGATATATGTGTTAGAAGTAGCAAAGTGGTTGTTGACTACTGTAACCGGGAAGGACAATCTAGCATTTAACTATAATGAACTGGTCCTCGTCGTAGTGGTAGACAATAGGCATAGTCCCTGTGCCTCCACATCAGTCAGTATTTATGACTGGCACCATCCAATCATATTACTGTGAGGGGGAACCCAGGTGTATGCCTATTCATTATATCAGTATTGTATCTCATGAGAAACAGAAACCAGTCAAGGGAGATAAGAATGATAAGAATAAAATGCATAATATGCAAAGTGTCAGGATGGGGACAGGAGAAAACGAAATAATGCATTTCGAATGTTCAATTATATTGATAAAAGTTGTCACTTGGTTAAAATTAGTATTTAATTATTATTTTATATAATAAATAATTATTTAATTTAATTAATAATTATTGCTACGTGGATTTGAATCTCAGTTCAGTTGCTGTAATGTAACATGTACCATGGCAAAAGTCAAGTGAGGTATTTATTTTCGACCATTCATTTTCTAAGAAGTTTTAAATCAGGCGAGACAAATGGATCTATTACATATGTTATGCATATAGAAATGTATGCACACGTTTCTATTTTATGTATTCACATGCCTGTGCACACATTAATATATATATTTGCACATTCGACTGAATGTGACCTCCGCCACTCCCTGTCACCTTCTGTCTGTATGCGGCGTCGAATTGAGAAAACGAGAGGAACTACCTTAGTGTGTATGTATGTATGTATATATATATATATATATATATATATATATATATATATATATATATATATATATATATAATTAAATGCGGTAAACAGGGAACTTTTAAGTAATTTTTATTTAGTTTTTCCAGTATCCTTATGATTTTCCGTTTTTTAAGGGAATACAGAAATTTTTTGTAATTCTCATTGTCCCGAGCGGTTTCTACCACTTCTTCAGCCATTTCCCAGGGTTTTTGTTTTTGGCATTGTCAGTTTTTACTCTCTTACTCAAACAAAAAGGGAAAAAATAAAGGGTTTGGAAAAACTGAAAAACAAAGTGAATTAAATCTATCTTTAACGAAAGATGTTTAAAAGAAAGTCACACCTCTATCTATCTATCTATCTATGTATCTATATATATATATATATATATATATATATATATATATATATATAGTAAGCCTATGAAATAATACTGGAATTCACAACATCAACAGAATGAGCTTAAAAAATAAAACGGTTTCTGCGGTAGCTGGAGTTTTGGGTTAGAAAAAAATGAAACTCAAGAACAATTCAACAAAATCTATGTTGCACTGTCTCTCCAGGAGATTTAAACATAGTTTTGGCAAGCATAACCAATATCCTACGAAGCGCTTCGTCTATTTAATTATTTTGTTGACATTAATTGTTAACATCTTTTCATTAAGTAGAAACAACAAAAATAACATCCTTAACTATGTTAATAATATTTACTGTATATTATTGGTATTAATATATATATATATATATATATATATATATATATATATATATATATATAACGTATTAATACCGTAATATATATATATAATAACGTTATATATATATATATATATATATATATATATATATATATAAATGTGAAAAGGAACAAATGGAGTAAAATTCCAGTGTTCCTAGTATGTATATATATATATATATATATATATATATATATATATATATATATATATATATATATATATATATATAACAATTATAACATTAATATATTAAAAAATCACTACAAAAATAGCCATTTTCTTTCAACACTTCTGTGTCTTATCAAGTGATCTTGTTGAATGTAGAATAAAGGGTTTTAATAGGTTCAAATCAAAGATCACTCGCTTGGGGAAACGCTATTACATAAGATGGGATGACCAATCAAAATACGCGTATATGAGAATTCAAAAAACTTGACAACGGATTTATTTAATGCTTTAATGTTAGGCTTAGACTAAAATAGTATTCATTCTAACTTATAAATATTATATTACACTATAAAATTGCAAATTCAAAATGACCAATTTTAAATTTTAAATTTAATTTTTATTGAGTTTAAAATTATAAAATTATTTAAAGAAGAAACTGAGAAAAAATATATATGTTTTTCTATTTATTTTGTTTTTATTAAAATTAAGTTGCAGTAAACATTTATAATTTAATGCTGCTCTGAACTCTTAACGTTTTTTGCAACTTAATTTTAATTTTGTGTGTGTGTGATTTTGATTAAACTTTCTATTTTTCTTTTCTGGATATAGAGTGTGTAAAAAATTTCTTGATAGTTGCATAATCAATCATATCATTTCTATTTCCTTCTGGGATTCTTCATGTCTACAGGCGTTTTTGGTGCTCATAAAACCAGTTGTTTGCTGTGATTTGATCATTTGCTGTACACCACTGTACACTATTTTCGCCACGCACCTTTTGGGATCATAGTTCGAAGTTGCTAATTATTTAGACTTCTCGTTATTTTCCTAACTTGGCATTTAGGTCCCTTATGTTAATTATTTCTTGCGACTTACTTTTATTGCGACAGATTTAACGTAATCTATATATTTCTGAAAACAGTCAATATTTGGGTATATACAAGGTGTATCAAAAATACTTTTAAAAATTTTGTCGGCCGCTTGCTCACATCAAAAACAAGGACAAAGTCCATAAAAACATGTCCGTAAATTCTTCCTTTTTGAGTTATTAATTTTAAAATTTACAGAAGACCCTTTTAATTGTAAAATACAAGATACAATACAAAAATACTTTTAAAAAATTGTGGTTGGGTTCCTGACATTAAAACAAGTGAAAATTTCCACATAAACATATGTGCAAAAGTCCATAGTTGTACCGCAATACAGAAACTCATCACAAATTTAAAAAATATCCTTCCTTTGCTTCTACACACGGAGGCAGCCACCAGATTAAAAATGGCGGAACATTTCAAATACTCCCACACAGTATCGAATTGTTTCGCCCCCAGTCCATAACAAGTTGATGAATCGCCTCTGCGTTATTAATGTCTGCTGCATAAACCAATCGTTTTAGGTTCCCCCACCATCAGACAAAATATTCAAAGAATTTAGCTCAGGGGAACTTACAGGCCATAGAACCGCTTCTACCTATTTACATTTCACAGTAGATGCCAGCTAGTGCATCGGGAACAATATGACAAAAATGTTTTGTATCCCGATCAATCATGAAGCACATGTATCTTCGCATGAGCAAGGGTACATCCTCTAGCATGTCTCGATGTGTATTCGAAATAAATTCCCTGTAGACAGCTGCTATAAGACCTGCTGTGAGAAAATATAGACCGATCAGACACTCACCTACAATTCCTACCTATACATTAATCGTAAGCTGATTTTGGTGTCTAGCCTGTATTGTACCATGGGGATTCCGATCAGCCCACAAATGTTGGTTGTGTAAATTTGTTATTCCATCTCTTTTCCATCTCTTCCAGATGTTGCCTCACCCGTAAACAAAACATACGTCTAAAAAAGACAAACAACGCATCGATAGTTTTATGCAATGAACCATCGGCAAAATTTCTCCCTTGGTGAGTTATCAGTGAGCGAAAGGCCCTGCACACGTTGCAAATGATACGAATACCGGAGCTGCTCTTGAAGTACCTTCCATGCAGTACTATCAGACGTACGACATGCTAGGGCCACTGACTCTCTGCTAGGGCCTTCTGATACACCGAACGTTTCCGAGAACCTGTAGAATATTTTCTTCGTGGTCTTACTCGATCCATAGTTTGTGGTGTCATGGATCCTGTCTCAGCAACGCGAGGATAAACAGGAGCAAATTTTGGATGACTCGGTTTGGAAACGCAATCTGATACAGACGTGCAGCCTCGTGTCTATTACCATTCGCGCGGTCATATGTAAATTAATATCAGTCTGCTCACCATATGAATATCCTGCCATTTTTGAACGGAACAGATCTCAGATAACTCACTACTACATACCTTAAACGTTGAAGACAGACTAGCCACAAATGTAGACGAATGAAAAATCTAACCTCGTCTACATGGCAACACAGCGCCATCTACCGTAAACTTCGTTTAAGCTTAGTAATTCAAAAAAGGATTTACGCAGATATGTTTATATAGACTTTTGTCCTTGTATTTGCGTGAGGAAAGCGCCTCCCAAGTTTGTAAACGTATTTTTGATACCCACTATATATATATATATATATATATATATATATATATATATATATATATATATAAGTTATGAAGAACTTGGTAATCCGTATGGGTAATCCCAAGGAGGATGAAATCCTGAGAGCTCAATACAAATCCAGAGCTAATATTTAAAAGGAAAACAGACCAATTTAATGTACCATTATAATAATTTATTTCACCAGGGTCCTTTTAAAGGACTCCGGATCATCTGATAGCACTTCCAAAAATGAAATGAAACGAAAAATGAAATTAAAATTGATGGGTAGTGTAAGTTTTTGTAATTTAACAGAGAGTGTAAAAGGGATAGTTAAAGTATAGGACTCTGGTGAAATACATTATCATAATGGTACCTTAAAGTGGTCTATTTTTGTTTTAAATTTATTTATATATATATATATATATATATATATATATATATATATATATATATATATATATATATATATATATATACTATTTCACACAAGGACTCACTGAAATAAATGTTCATCTCTCATTTTCACACACACACACACACACACATATATATATATATATATATATATATATATATATATATATATATATAACTTGAGTGTAACAGATACAGTTTTAGCTAAAATTATTTTAATTTTTAAAATTTATTAGATTCAAGACTTTATATGAAGCTTTTTCTTTGGCGATGGGGTTGTAAATGTTTTTTTACCTTAACTGACAGTATTCTCCCTGAGATTTGGCAGTATAATTATTTATGTCAATATCTAATATTAACAGTACAGTTCATCGCATACACGTAGTATCCCGTGTGTGTCCCTTATGATGTCCCCATTACTTGTCCACCAATTTTTGCACACACCTAGCAAGATATTTAATCTATCCATCTCTAGTTTGATGTTTACTCACCTTCAAAGTGTTGATAAGCTATAAGGCAGAAAATCACTCACTGTAGAACTTTCTGCAGTCATTTTTTAATTGTTGCTTGAGTTAACAGGAGAAGAAATATATATATATATATATATATATATATATATATATATATATATATTGCGAATTTAGTATTCAAGTAAATGTATATATATATATATATATATATATATATATATATATATATATATATATATATATATATATATATGTATATATATATATATATATTGTTTTCACTCAAAACACCCTCAAAATATGTTTCTGTCTTTCTTTTTTACCCCCACATATATCTAACACAAGTGTAATAGATACATTTGTAGGAAAAAATATATTAATTTTTTAGCTAAATCGTTAAAAAATTACATTCTATATTAAAAAATATTCATTTATTTATTTATATTCACCCCAACCTTTATAAGAATTTCTTGAACTTTTAGCAAGCAATCTTACATAGTTATATTTTTTGTTTTTCTGCCACAAGCACATTTCTTTCACAAAGATTTGAATGTCATGTTCTGTTAAAGATAAATTTCTACTTCTGATAATAATTCTCTACGTTTCTTGCATTTTCACGATGAGTATTTGCACTTAAATAAACTCAGCAACCTCTAATATTAATACATTTATAAACCATCTCCATATCAGTCACACGTTCCTTCATACGAATATCTTCAAATGGTATTTTTTTAAAGTATCTCTTCACCGTTCATATACTTACTTCATAAACTTACACAGGATTTAGCATGATATAACAAGTAATGGAACCCAACTTGCATAGGGAAGATTATTATATATTTCAGTGAGAAAGTAGTAAATTCATTTAAAACTCATCCTATTTTCAAATATTAATACTAATAGTCATTCACGTTGATTTAAATTCATATGAATGAATATATATTCATTTACCTTTTAAACGTTGAAAAATTTGTGACAATATAGGAGTGTGCTGTCTTTGTATTTTCTTTTCCATTTCGCAGTAGGAGTTCGTTTTTTGTATCATTTCCCTAGCTGTATGGTACCAAAATATAAGTTTACCATAAGACTAATAAAAACAACACGAGTAAATTTCTCACGCGTAACATTATTATTTTCTAAACGTCCGATCATTGTGAGTAAATATCGAGAAGAGAAATTCTACATTCGCGTGGGGATTCGATCCCCGTAGATTTTAACTTATTCATTTAGGAATAAAATAACTCTTACAAATATAATAATTCATTATGTCAAATAAAATTTAATTTCAATCGAGCAGCATGTATTTTGTTAAATATTTTCTTATTAATGATCTGGCGTGATAGAAAATTCAGCCATAATCCCATTTATAGAATAATTTATGCGATAAGACAATGAATTTTATATTAATTGAATTATCAGTATGAAATTCAAAGCTAATTCAAATGCCTAACATGATACTCGATTTGTAGAATCGATAACGCACGATATTCTGAAAAAAAAAGTCGCTTTATACATTATTATGGAGGTCGATTTTAATACATAATCAGAATAGTAATTATCTGAACAATGTCTTGAATCATCGAAGTTTTTCTTGTCGACATTCAAAGAATTTTAAAATACAGTAGATTCTATCCTAGAATAAAGGTTTTCGGACAAAAAGCTCAGCGATAAAATTTATCTTTCAAAAATACCGATCACATGCGTTTTTTTTTTAGAATTTTTTTGCACATATCTATAATGCAGAAGATATTTGGATCAAACAAGTATTTTATTGTATGTCCAATGCCTATTTATTGTTCACCTTTTTGTCTCTTTCGCTTAAGAAGGTTACAAGTAAATGACAACATTTACCAGATTAAGCTTATGTTATATTGAACAGAATTTATTCTAGAAAAATAAACATAAACAAAATCTTATTTGGTTATTTATGGCAAGAAAATCCTTCATGTATTTAAATCATAACTATTTTAAAACTTTTTTGCCCATATTTACAAAGTGAAAAATCTTATAATGTTTAGTGTATTTTACAAATAATTATTTCCAATGATTCAGATTTCTTTGTCTTTCTGAAAATATATTTTGTGTTTTCCTGCTGCCCTCTTTTGAGTGTGTCTTTGAACAATTATTTCCATGATTGCAATTAAAATCATATAGACCAATGTCATTCAAGAAATAGGCCTGGTCTACAATTTTTCGGATTATTCAATGTCCAAGAGATAAACGATTTCCGGGATGGGATTAATCAGCTGCATCTAGACCAGTCAGGCAGCAACGTTCACAGAACGGACATGTTCTTCGTTCTCTTTCGTCCACAGCTTGCTAGAACTAAAACAAACAACAACAAAAAAATTAAAAAAATAAATAAAAATAGCGGAGAGGTTTGATAATATACCTCCAAACATTCCCCGACTAACATTCATATCTGTGCTGGCTTTAATATTCCCCACAATGCCTGGTTTGTCCACTGAAACAAAACTGATGTAGTTGGCAGATACTGCTGAAAATTCTCCATCGCTTACGACCTGACGTAATCATTGACGAACAGTGTTTCCGAGAATATTTCCGAACATACTGCCTTGTGAAATGACCTGCTAAGACGTTAGACACCCATGGGGACTTTAAACCAGTTACTAGTCAGTGTTAAAGTTGATGCCAATGCAAAAGAAAATCGGCTCATAGGACGATTTTCTGATACACCAAAGCTGACTTCCATAGCTTCAGATATTACATGGCTCAAGATCTTCTGTCAAAATTCTTCAAATATACAGTATCCAGAACTGTCACCACGTGATCTCCAGTTGTGGAGTCGCTGGAAGAGTTTTCTGAGTCATCAAGTCTTCCTATCTGATAGGTTTATGAAGGTAGTTGTTAATGCCAAGGCCACAATGAGAACAAAGGCAGGCATCCATAAAGGTTATTCTCTTGGTCTAACCCTCCTTTGGCTTTATATTAAGGATCTACCTCAAAACATATCCTGATTTCTTCTTATATATATATATATATATATATATATATATATATATATATATATATATATATATATATATATATCCACACGAATTCGACGTATGAGGGTCAAGAAGATCAGTTCTATGAAACTGACAGCCCGACACCAGCACATGAGATGAGATTTGATTATAGTGGTGAAGGTCTTGTGCAAAACCAACCACACTTTTTGAAGGGTGCACTACGTGCCACAAGGTCCCCAAACGACCCTCCGCAGGTTTTGAATTTAGAGTTGTCCTTCTCCTAGACCAGTTGCCAACTAAGGCTATAGAACCCAGTCTGCCCTGCTAATAACCCATAGCTGGAGGGAGAAGAAGAGGATTCATATCTTTACCAAAGGTATTAGCACGTAAGTGAATGTAATGGATTCGACTGGAATTCGAAACTGGCTCTCCGATTCCTCAATTCAAACCGCTATCCATTACTACACCGCAGTTAAATTCAACAGTATATGTGTACACTTCCAAAATTTTAGATGACCAAGTATCTGGAATATGAGATCTTTTCTGACCTGTCTCAGTGAGGGAAGGGCTGGCTGGTTACATTCAGTATCCTCAAGAAACAGACTTGTAACAATCCATCATCACCAAGCAGCACTTGTTTTTTCATCTATGAATCGATGTGCTGTCAAGTAGACTCCTAGCTTTGAACACCTATTGGGAATTAAGCCTACCTAATACCTCGAGAGGAAGGGGTATACGATCCATCGCTAATAATACTTGGAAAATGTTCGAATCATTCTACCGCCACATAAGTACCTGATGCAACATGCTATTCTCTTTCTCTCCAAAACAATATCAGTGGAGTACTTCTGTCATATCTGGTGTGGAGCTGTCCGGCCTTCATTTGACAGTATTGACAAAATGCAAAACGCATCTACGGGATTTTGTGGTTAACGATGGATTTTCCACCCTGCAACCACTTTCTCACAGACGAAACGTAGTATGCCCCGGAGTACCCTACTGCTATTTCCATGGAAAAAAGTACTGACAATCTACATTCTTTAGTTCGAAAATTAAAAGCTAATAGACGCCATACCATGTACACGGTATTGTGAAATACGGCACGGGTGTATTGAGGTTGGCGGAAAGTCCCAAACGATTGTACTTCCAAACACTCTTGGGTATCAGGAAAATAAGGGATAGAGACGGGAGGAGACAAACGACAGTTTCTTAAAGACCACAGCACGGTGGGCGGTACGCAACTGTACCAACGACTTCACAAGACACAGAGCCTCAGCAACTGCTCACTGCTCTTTTTCCCGTCGATTTATTGGCATGAAAGAGCTGACAAAGACAAGGATCTGAACGAGATGAAGCGAGACCCGTATCTATACAAGCCAGGGTGCCCCGGTGCTAATGGGATAGACCCGTGTTTAACTATTTTTACAGACATCTACAAATGCGACTTTACTGACGCGCATTCGACACAATTACTAAGAAGTATGACTTCTTTCCAGGAACCGCTACTTTATGGAACAGACTCTTTATATGATGTTTTGCGATTGTAGTATCTTAATCTCTTCAAGTATAGGGCAAAAATGTTATCCTTCCCATATATTATCAAAAACTGCCCTCTTTATCTCGTAATCATAAAGCTCTTTTAGAAATCTCCTTTAGTAATTCTCTACTGTGAATGATTCTTGGGATTTATTTAGAGTGTACATTAGTAAAACAAAAGATGACATCGTATGTAGTTTAGTTCTTATACCTTGACCGAAAAATAAGCAAACTGATAGCGAATAAAATATATTAGGTTGGTGCAAAAATAATGTCGATTTTTTGACGTTCAACTTAACGTCAAAAAACGACATTAAATTTAAACCAACCTAATAATATACAAATTTTGATCACACATGTCTTATCATGCGCATAAACTGATTGTGAAGTAAAATTGTAATATTCTTTAGGCAGAAGGACATATTGTCCAAAGAAATATCACGATATTTACCGCGTTGGCACAAGTGTATACGTTGTACATATGAATGTAAAAATTCTATAATGTCAATCACACAATCTTCAATAAAATATATGATATTAGTAGCAGTAATGTTAATCTTGGCCGTTACTTATCAAAAGTCAGTATATAGATGATCATCAATAAATCAATAGTTGCGGTGCTTTTTAGTTTGTTTCAAGATTAAGGAAATTGTAGTGTAATCATAGGCTGCTTGAATAGAAGAGTCGGGAAATCAATTCTGAATTCTGAATTTGTTCCGTTCACTTAGCACGTGTATGTCTTGGAAAAAGAATACCTCCATCTTAATCCAGCTATGCGTTAAAGTGAAAGGCAGACTGAGATTTTATGTCGTACATAGCTGCTAGTCTAGGAGACGGAAATCTGTAAATTCAAAACAAAGTAAATAATTGAAAGACTAGATTCATACATTTTGTGCCTGGCGAGCTCCTCCAAGCTATTTTAACCGAGACGCACCCGCTTTTGCTACAGCTTCAATTTTTTTCGTCTTCTACGATTATAAAGAATTACAGGACTCGTGATTGCGATTTACGGAATTATTTTTCAATTTTAGCTGGAAATAGCGAACATCAACAGAAGACAATAGAGATAATTAAACAATATAAACACTAGACAATGGAAAGTCTAAACATTATGTTTCAGTTATCTTCCGAGTGGTTAGAGTTGTGATATGCTAATCGAAACTGTAACGCAATAAGACAGAATGATTTTACAATTATATTAATGTAATGAAAGTTATGAAAGAAAAGACTAACAAGAAAGAACAACAAGAAAAAAATGTTTCCTTCAAATTCAATCAGGAAAAGCGTTGCTTATTAAAAAAAAAATAAATGGAGATATTTTTCATAGGCATTGACTAGGCCTGTCTCGGTCTGCCATAAAAGTTCCCGGTGGAGCGCCTTGGGAGAATAAAAGCTAAAACAAAACAGACATAACCTGATAGACTAAGGGGCTAACATTCAAGGCAGAGATATATTTTTACCGCAGTGTATACTAGACAATCTTCTCTGGGATTAAGAAGAAACTTGAAGCTGCAGAAATGAATTTGCACCGAAGAATTCTCCGGATACAATGGATCGAACATGTGAACGACGACGAGGTTTTAATGGAAATGGAAACACAAAGGAAACTTGTTCTTAACAGATTAAATTTCTAGGATATTGGGTTGAGGTTTGGTTTATTTTGCTTTATGGCATATCAACCACAATTGGTTATTTAATGCCGACAACATTTTCAGGATAGATTCGTATGAACAGAATATGTATTCTTTTGTTTAGATTGGTTTGGTTTATTTTGTTTTATGGCATATCAACCTCAACGGGTTATTTGATACTGACAATATTTTCATTGTTTGTAATATTTTCTTTCAAAAACTTATTTCTGATTGGTTCGGTGGTTGTTTTGTTTCATGGCATATCAACCTCAGTGGGTCATTTAATGCCAACAAAATTTTGAAAGAGATTCATAGCGATAATTTGGTTTGGTTTGGTCTGTTTTGTTTTACGGCATATCAACCTCAATGGGTTATTTAATGCCAACAGATTTTTTGTTGCTGTTAATATTTTTTCCTTCATAAGTATAATTTTGGTAATATTTTTTTCTTCAAAAATGTATTGCTAGCAATAATTTTTTAAAAAAAAGTATTTCTGGTATTAAAATCTATTTTCACACTTTCATAATGTTTCGACCCCAGTTTGGGGATTAACTATTTGCCCATAGCTGGGACCCTAACAGGTACTACCACCCCGGGTCAGGGTGGACCTGGGGACAACAGCAATTAAGAGGTGCTTTCACGCTCCTCAAAACCTCCTGATGAGGGGCATTGCTGTTGGACGTAGTTTATCGTCTTACCCAGGACGCGGATGTAGTTTATTATCATACTCGGGACGGTTCTAGGGTGTATAATGAGAAAAAAAGACTTTGGAAAATTTGATACTCCCAGGGTAAATTGAAGGCAGGAGGGACAGATCAAAACAACGCATATCCTATTTAGCGAGCTTGAGGAAATGAAGGGGGTGAACAAGGTGTAAGAGAAACTTTTCAAGATCTACGAATTAAAGAATATTTTGGAAAGTTATAAAGAAAAATCTTCTGTTGCTCTCCCGCCATCAATTTATTGCGTTGATTGTTCAAATGCATTTACGCAACATTGGAAGGGTGAATTATTTTCAAACCTACAACCTCTTTCCCTGTAACGAAAAGTCATGAGCCTATTCATATTCTATAGTTATTACCATGTCAAATATTCACCATGATACTGGCATAGTGTGGAATCAACCTATTTCGCGTTGTATTCTATTGGTAAGAAGAACGTTTCCCTCGGACAGCTTCTTCCACGGAGGCAGTTTCTTTATAGAACAGACTCCTAAGAGGAGGCAAGTTAGAGTAATTGATAGCCGAGTTCAAATTCCAGTCAAATCCATTACAATCACTTCCATGCTAATACCCTTGGGAAAGTTATGAATCCTCTTCTTCTCCCCCCACCACAGCTATACTACTGCGGGTTAAAAAAAGCCTCGTCAGTCATGTATCGATTGATACATGATCTCCTAAGCGTGTATCACGTATGGCTCATGATTGATTGAAGTGGATGTTTCCATGATCACTACACTCTTAATATCTTCAGATTTATGTTTATCCTACATATCCTCATCAAGTGCACTTACTTCCTTCAGTTACCTCTCTACCATTTTCTCATTCAGAAACAATCTATCATCAGCGTTTCTTTTTATTTATACCGGGTGAGCGATTTAGTCAAAAACAACGAACAACTAGTATTCGCTTAGAAAAGTTTCATAGTCTCAGATGATTAGTGAGGACTGAACTCAGCTGTCGACCATAAGCAGATGACTTATTATATCATGACTCACCTCGTTTAATAAATAGCAATTCCACTACGAATAAATAAATATATATTACTTAACTGTACAAGCATAACGACAAATGATGCAATTCACAATAAGTTGATAAATACTTAAGAGCCCGTGCGTCTTGTTCCTGGCAACAACGTGTACGCGACCCAGTCAAAAGAATCATACCAACTTCGGAGAAATATTTCGAGCCAGTAATGATGGATTGAAGAAATCACACTTTTGACAATTGCGCATGAATAACTTTGTTGGCATGTGACATCTTAGCCGATAGAAATTTATCCAGCATCCATCTACGCTCTTCTTACAATCCTATTATTTCCATCTAGATACAGAATCGAGCATAGTTATCTACAGAAAATGTTTCTTTTACTCAAATGAGTTTCAACTTGTTTTTTCTTGTTGGTGCATATTAGAATATGGGCTTTCTGTTTGCTTGTCTAGCGAAATAGCAGGCTGTGTGGAAGATTTACACAATTGTTTAATATTATGATACGAGACGGACCTAAGGGAGATGTTTGGGACAGTTTTTTTCGAAATATGCATATCCTTTTCAGGTTGAAAACTTGAGTAACTCTCCTATTCATTTCTTTTCAGGAAAGTTGGGAAAATGATTAACGATCTAGACTGACAACTGATTATCTCTGTGTTCCCGATGCTAGTCATTAGACAGATAACTCGGTGTAAGATGATGGTTAAATTTGACCATTAATACTGAGTTTGAATTTGATCATCTTTGTGTGCCTTATGAGGCTGTTGGGCATGTAAAGCCTGAAGGTCTTGGCAAAAAATCATCCTTTTTTGAATATTCAGAACAGGCGCTAGAGAATAACAAACATAGAACTGTACAAGATAACAGATTCACACAAATGTAGGACGACCAAAATCAGCAACAATCAAAATGAATAGCACAGGCAATTCGAAGAGTGATTAATGACATAATCAAGATCTTAACATTCCACCCTACTTCAAATAGAATGTTAGGAAGGAAGCTCCCATCAATACCGGAAAGAGCGATAAAATCTATTCAATATGATGAAACTGTTTTCCTATAAATGTCTTTTAAGACAAACATTTTATAAATTACATACAAAAGCATAACTGCCAACAATTTCCTTATAGGGAAACGTTTAATATAACCTTACTATACTTGTGGTTTTTGTCTTGCTATGGTAAGCTTATTGATAGGCTTTGTTTTAATGTATTTATAAAAAAGATGACTGGGGAGCTTTTCTTTTTTCTCATCTGCGAATTGCCATATCTTCTTAGCAAAGACGGCGGAGTGGTTTCCTCGTTGTTTCCTCCTGGGTTTTGAATATCTTTTTCTAGACGTTCTGTAATCCTATGATAGTGATCACAGCCTAACCTGAAAATTAATCCCTAGTTCTGTGGATGATAAACAGATTTTTGCCGTTCCCAAGGTTATCGGTGGGAAAAGCAAAGGCGATAGAGACAAAGGATATTTGAACTTGGTTCGTTGTGTCCCCTTTCAGCGCTAATCACCGATATGCTACTCGCAAATAGATGGCTTATTCAATAGACTTTCCAAAAGGAGAATAAAACTTTCCGATCGACAGAGAAACAAAAGGAAGCTTTTCAAATTTACCGTACAATATATATAAAGACGTGTCTCTCAGAGTAAAAATCGACATATACAGATCACTCGTTCTCCAACCCTTCTCTATGGTGTCGAAACTTGGACCATGTACCGCAAGCACATAAATCAACTTGACGCCCTTCACATGCGCTGTCTTCGTGCCATATGTTATATATAAAATAGGATAACAGGTCCGAGAATAGTGCAATACTGAAAAAATGTAACATCACAGGCACTGAAACCATTCTAGCAAAGATACAACTTAGCTGTGCTGGTCATGTTTTGAGAATAGATGAGCATAGTTTTCCAAAGAAGGTGCTGAATGGACAACTACCAAACTCCAAGCGTTCAGCTTGACATCCACACTTACGCTACAAAGACAAATTGAAAGACAACTTAAAAACTCTCACCTTTGATCTGAAAACCTGGGAAGGCCAAGCATCAAACCGAAAGTATTGGCGTAGGACATGTTTCATTAAGTTAAAGGGTTAACTTAACAGAGTAAGCTTAAGCACTGTGATGAGCTTCGTCAAGATGTGAAGCAGAGTTGTCATCAAAATCCTACTTTAACAAATTTCATTTGTCAGTGTGGCTTCGTCGCCAGCAACAAGGCTGGGCTAGTATCACATTTAAGAAAGCACAAACGAAATAAATATTTCCTTTACCTGATTTTCTCCACAATAGCCCATGCTAGCATGCATAACTGTAAAACAAAAGCACCATCTAATGCTGACTCTCATTTATCGTTCACGATAGGAGAGTACACCATATAGATAGATAATATCAAATCCGCAAGTGGAAAGGATAATCCAAGTAGGTCTTTCAGTAATATAAACTCACAGATAAGTTTTTCGATTTCAATAAGTTTAGATTTATTTCCTGTTTTCTCGTGACTTATTAAAAAATATAACATATTGTCTGGATAAATTTAGACCATTTTGTAATTCCGGTCTGATGTAGCAAGTATTAAAAGCCAAAATAAATTTATTACCAGATTTTTCGAGATTTTTTATTTGATATATATATATATATATATATATATATATATAGATAGATGTGTGTATGTATGTATATCTGGGCATCAAACTTCCTTTGAAACATCTTTCGTTAAGTATAACAGAAAAAGAAAATTTCATTAATTTTTATTACGTTTTTCTATCGTTCTTAAACTTTTCCGTTTCTTGAAAGTAAAGAAGTACAAAATGTGTCTCTGGCACTTTCAGACATTTCTTTAGCGATTTTCAAGGGTGTGGTGTTCGGATGCTGTTAATAAAGCGCTATATGTGTATAATATCATTTATTAGAATATGCATTTAAAAATTGTTATTCTGATTAAATGTCCCCAGTTGTTGCAAACGCCATTTATTAATAATATATAAATCTTCCCTGCAGTGATAATTCTTCTCTTTTTGCTTTCCAAACGTTTTGTTTCTTTAGCGTCTATTTCGAGTAATATAATCTGAAATATTAAATGGTAAATTTGAAGAAAATTTATGACAACTATTGAATCTTAAAACATTAAATATATTAAACAGCTACCTTTAATATATACATCTTTCCTGTCTTTATTGATTCGAAATATCAAATCCCTGGTCATACATAACGAAAAGTCTGCCACAGGAATTCATCCGCGCAAGGAAGCAGCAAATTTTGGAAACAGATCGATCAGGTATTAATATATTCTCTCCTTAGTGTAGGTTTCATGGTGTGTCTCAATTGCGAAGGTCTTAACTGGCTGAATTAATGAATGGAACTTTTCAGAAGATTTGGTATAGAAATAACGATAGTGTAGCGAGAAGCTTTCGACTTTTTAGGCATGGGTTAAAAGGGTGAAAAATAATTCATCACCTAAAAGGCAGCGTAAACGATTTTGAACTCTCTCAAGTGTGGAAAATGTCGATTGAGTATCTCCCTCCAGATATATTAGCAGTAATTCACTTTTGACCCATAGAATGCTAGAGCATGGCAGAAGAAGCTAAGTACTTTCTGCAGAGACACATGGAACCGAGAATTGTACTAGTATCTGTAGTGATGTGTCATATACCTGAGTCTCACTTTAACTTGAGCCACAATTTCTTTGCAAACTCTTTAACCAAGACAATGTCTGCATAACTGAAGATATACGTTTCTTCTTCGTCCCGTTTTAAAGTTTATTGTCGTTACTTTGTATCTCTGGTTCGAAGACACGTAGATCATGTGATCAGTGGCTGTTTGGAGCTTCTTTCAAGGCATTCTTAAACGTGCCTCTAGTCTCTACTTTCGGATGCGTAATAAAAACGCCGAAATCTAACACTACTGTCTTGTCTTACTTCGCAATCTTTTTTTCTAGTCTTGACTGTCATTAAAGAGTATATTCTTTTTACTTTTAACCCTATTTTCTTTCTTAATTTGTCACCATTTTAACTCTCTGATATGTGGGTCGTTATGGAATTCGAATTACTTCCATACTGTCAATATTTTTCTTTTGCATATACCCAACACCTTTTAAAACTGCAAGCCAATAACTAAT
>CAHIKZ030005506.1:4995000-5020000 GCA_903632075.3 Acanthosepion pharaonis
ACTACAACATTGATAAACAAGTAAAATTATTAAACACCTTATTTCTGCCTTAGTACTCGGAAAATTTACAAATGGAAGACAACAAAATAAACCCCATAAAATCCTATGTAGCGACGACCTATACCGTGTATCATTTTCACTGCCCGGTATAAGTCTGGGTTTCTTGTCACAAATCAAATATCGATATCGAAAATACTATCACCTCCGCGAGTAGACGCCTCACGTGTCACTTATCAGACAAAAGTACTATAAAAAACATGTATCAACATGCAATTTACAAGAATCCTTGAGAATAATTCTGGTCAAAAACACTAACATTCCATGTAAATCATATTATCGGAAACATCTCGCTATTAGAGAGGCCCAGTATATCAGAATTTTTTCTCCTACTAACAAACTTAGGTTATCAGTAGAAATGGGGTGTTAAAAGATTTTAAAAATAGGAAGTTGCAAATGCGAATTTCTGTCGTGCGCAACACATGAAGGCTCAGAATGAACGCTAAATGGAAGAACCTTGTAACGGCTGTTTTTTCTAACTACCAATGAAATACCTCCTTATTTGGAAACACAACCCACTTTAAATAAAAGATGTAGTATCATTTAATCTGAATTGCATCGAGAAACAGACTGTATTAGATGGGAAGAAAACAGTTCTGGAATTAAATAACCACATTTGGCCGTTTGTATGTCAGTGACTGCTGGATAATGTTCTTTCAAAGAAGAGGAGGTTAAAATGGACGATATTTTGTCGTGCCTATGCGTATTGTGAAGATAGTAGGTGAATCGTGTGACAAATGGCGGCGTACACGAAAAGTATCTGGTAAAAATCAGAATGAGAAGGTCTGGAGGCTTCGAGAATTTAACAGGCTCAAAACAAACAGAAATCCAGGAAACTGCAGATTGCAGTTTCTTTTTATCTGGGTTATAAGTTCCAGCAGCTGATTAGAGATAGAGTAACAAGAAAGAGAACCATGATCAAACACGCACACATATATAAAAGTATATATATATATATATATATATATATATATATATATATATATATATATATATATATATTTGTGTGTGTGTGTGTGTGTGTGTGTGTGTGTGTTGAGGGTCAGGGGGAAAGAGAGTTGTTCTCAATTGAATCTATGATAAAAAACCACCCACTCTACTGCATATTAATTTTCATAAAATAGTATTCATATAAAATACAAATTTTATTGCAACCTAATGATGTACAATGATCGATCAGATGCAATGTAGATGAACAATTCGCTATAAAACTTCGAAAAAAATACAATGTATCAAAATACAAACCAGAGACATGCCATAATATATAATTCCATCATGGTTTGCAGCAATTTTTAACATCAAATCGGGATTTTCATCTTACAAAGTTGAATAAATTTAACACTTAAAACATTAGAGATAAAAAAGTGAATTTTATACAGTGCATTCTTTTGCATGAAGGCAGCAAATTCACAGCTTATGACAAAAATACTTCATAAGAATATATATGTAAATATTTGTAATTTATATACACCAATGCATATTTCTATATATCTACTTATGAATATATGTTTATATAAACAGTTATATATATTCCCTTAACACACAGACTAAAACACATACACAAACATATCTGAATTGATTACATATATATATTTTATTTGTATGAAATCATAATACCTATATTATACATACATCCACACACACACACACACAGACGCATATAAATATATATATATATTCATTTAACTATGTGTGTGCATGTATTTATATATATATATATATATATATATATATATATATATATATATATACAAGTTTTATTAAATTTATTTAATTTTTCTTGTATTTTTATATATTTCTTCCTATATAATTATATAAATTAAAAGAAAACAAAAAAAAACACCGCAGTACTGAAACTTGTATAAAAGAGGGGGGTTGCTGTCGAAATACGCAATGATGCATATATTCTCGATTCTACCGTATAAGGGTCAAGGACATAAGTTCCTAGGAACCGATAGCCCGACACAAGCACATGCGAGGTGATTGTAGTGGTGAAGGTTTTTGCACAGAACTCTACACACTTTTTAAAGAGACCTGGTAAACAACGTGCCACAGGGTTTCCAAACGATCATCCGAAGGTTTTGACTTCAGCATTTTCCTTCTCCTAGTTGCCATCCAGTGCTATAGAACCAAGTCTCTCCTTCTATTTACAAATAGGTGAAGGCTTGAGAGGATGATTCATACCTTTCCCAGGGGTATTAGCACGTAAGTGAATGTAATGGATTCCACTGGAATTCGAACTTTCCGATTCTTCAATCCAAGCCGCTATCCATTGGTTCTGCACCTCCTCATATATATATATATATATATATATATATATAGTTAAATATATATATATATTTAATATATATATATATTAATATATATATATATTAATATATATATATATTAATATATATACATATATATATATAGTTAAATATATATATATATTAATATATATATATAGTTAAAATATATATATATAAATATATATATATATATAGTTAAATATATATATATATAAATATATATATATATATATAGTTAAATATATATATATATTAATATATATATATATAGTTAAATATATATATATATTTTTATATATATATATATAGTTAAATATATATATATTAATATATATATATATAGTTAAATATATATATATATATTAATATATATATATATAGTTAAATATATATATATATATTAATATATATATAGTTAAATATATATATATATATATTTATATATATATATATATATATATATTAATATATATATATATAGTTAAAAATATATATATATATATATTTATATATATATAGTTATATATATATATAGTTAAATATATATATATATATATATATATATATATATATATATATATATATAGTTAAAAATGAAATTGTTAGAAAAATTCTGTAAAAAATAGACTAAATAGGAATTGGGTAAAAAAGGCACCTAATATTTTCAATAATATTTTTTCATAATACACACATACACACACACACACACACACATATATATATATATATATATGTGTGTGTGTGTGTGTGTGTGTGTGTGTAACTCTCCGTGTGTAATAATTTCTGTTTGTATTTTAAAGGAAGATAAAGCCCCGGAAGTTTTAGTTAATCTTCTCTATTGGGATTGAATATGTTCTTACAATTTCTAACTTTTATTTCAACCCAGCAAGGATTGTCTCTCCGCTTGAATGATCTCACTATCCCAACCAAGCTTGATTTATTTAGGCAAAACACCTTCCATTCGAACTTCTATGAAAAGGAAAATTCACGTTCTATTGGTTCGTTTTATCACATGTCCACCTTTGCACGTTCTTCTAAAGGATTTGATTTATTGACACCGAAACGGGAAATGCTTACGAAAACGATCAATTTCTAGCCTAGGCGTAAAATGGCGCCAATTACAAGTATTAATTACTGCAATGGCCCTCTGTACAGCAACCACACAGTTGCAACCATAAATACAGAGCGGAAGAGAAAGGAAGGAGGTAATAAGTCATGACATAAATACTGTGGCTCGAAAAAGATAAGAGAAACATGAAAATGAGAGGAAAAGCTTGAAGAGTGACACCACAAAGAAATTGGTATACAAGTAACATTTTCCAAAACAGGAAGGGATTTAGATGTCCTTATAACTTTAACTTTAATGCTATATATAATGGCTGATACTACCCTTCAAAGGAGTGTTTCATTTCACCTTCTAGGGCAAAGCTTTTCCCCTGATATGAAAAGGAAATAGTATATTGGATAAATTGCGAGTGCAAACGCTAGGAAACGTGGGTCTCTTTGTCACGCTAGATATTTTTCTTATCAGAATCTATCTGCCATAGTTATACGTGTATCATTTGCATATTCTTTGAATTCGTAGCCATATCTGGTTTGGTGATTCTGCTATATATTGATAAAATAAGAAGCTGCATAATTAGTCGTCCTCAGATGGCATTTTGGATTCAGTCAGTGTCTCACCACCGTAACGTAGCTTCCCTCTGCCTTTTTAATAAATATTTTCATGGTAATTGTTCTGATATTTCCTCGATGACACCTAAACTTCATGCACGCTGTACTAGATTGTCGACAAGGACGCATCGCTTCACAGTTTAAATGGCAAATGCAACCGTAAGTTCTATGCTAACTGTTTCTTCTATCGTTTGCGGTTCTCTCTTCCGTATTCTTGTATCCCAGTTAACATTGATGTTCAACAATTTAAATGCAATATCAATTGTTAACATCTGTTTTCTTAATCCCTGACCTCTTATTGTTCGCTCAACTCAATAATGTTTTCCGTTTTTCTCGCATTTTCAGACACACGGTAACTCATTGCATCTTAGTGGCGTTATTGCCTTGACTGGGAGGAAATGATTAAAAAAACACTTCGAGATATAGGTGATTAGAGGTTACCCCTAATTACTTTTCTTTATTTTTTGTGAATTTTCTTATCATCTTCGGAAAGATAGTAGATTAGACACTCATTGCCTTCACTACGGTTTTGTATTTTTGTAGTTATTCTCCTAGACTGGCTGACAAACAAGTCTAGAAAACTCAGCTAACATGTTATTTAATCCAGAAAATAAATGGATGTATGATTTACTTAAATGAATTAGTGTGAATGTCATGCTAGCCCGTGATTTAAATTTGACTCTCTAATTACAATTACTGTGACGTGAAAATTTACGCTGAAACAAATGTAGAGTATGTATTTATTGATTGTGCATTAAATTCGTTAGTTTGACAAAATACTAATGATATGAAGCGACCAATGACAATTGCACTTATTGAAACAGAATTGTTTTCATTAGATAGATTCCAAATATACACGCTCTATTTTTTTTTTCTTTACTAAGGATCTATTTTTTGAGACACGATCACAAAATTAGTGCACGGAGGGGTGTGTGAAATTCGCTATTTTAATTGTTATTCGAGACAAAATTGACAAGGCGTACACTAAGATAGGGCATCGCCATCAGCATAGAGAATGTTACTATTGAATAAAATTATATACAAAACCCTACATACCAAAGAAATTGTGCGACGATATAAAAAAAAATCTTATTGCTTACGGTGACAACATGTTCAAACACAAGTTTCCATACGAACATCAAAGTTAAGCGAAATCGAGCTCAATCAATACCTAGATGAGTAACCATTTAAGAATACCAGATGCTGTAAGTGTGACGTAATGGATAATGGCTCGGAATTGTTAATCGGAAAGCCGAGTTCTAATTCCAGTTGGATTTGTTATATTCACACCCAGGCAAGTGTCCTTTGGGAAGTTATGAATCCATATTCCCCCCCAGGTATGGATTAATTAGTTAGACTTTATCGCTTAATCATTACTATATCCACTCCCTCAAAATAAACAAAATTCTTACAATGTAAAAATATTCTATGGCATTAAATAACATAAAAAATTTGGTAAGCCGTAGAAAATTAATATATCAATAAAAACAGTTCTTTGTTACGCGTTTCATCCTTCAAGTGGAAGTCTTCAGACTTATTTTATATATCTTTGCAGAGGGAAAATATTGACAACATAGGTTATAATTTTGAAGATAGAGGGACGCTTAAATTTAATTTTCGGGCATCCGATCTATCTACATTCATGATGCTTATTTTTACCATTATTTTAAAAAATTTATCGCCATTTTTTAATATCCATCATTAGAAGAACTGTAGTTTTCTTGATTAATTGATTGTTTGATTTTCTTACGACTTATTAACACTTTACAAGATATTTAAAGCAAAAAATAATTTTAGATTGTAAGAATTTCTTTTTTTGGATATAATATTGATTTAGTTATAGAAGTATTAGACGGCATGGTGAAGTGGTGGACTCATACCTTTCCCAAGGCGAAGAAGGGAATATAAGGAACCCAACTGAAATTGGAACTCTGTTCACGCATTAAAAATTTCGATCCATTACACCAGACGCACATCCACGCTTATAACCCCTGGTATTCCTAAGAGGTCACCCATCTAGTTACTGACCGGGTTCGACGTTGATTAACTTTGGTGATGATAAGGGAACCGATGTTTCATGCAATTTGGTTAACAAATGACATAGGTTCTTGTTCTATCACCGAAGCTAAGAAATGTCGAGCCAGCTCAGTACGAAGAAGGGTAACCATTTGGGGAAAAATAGGTGCTGTAAGCTTGGATGTCCGAGTAATATAATGGATAACGGCTTGAAATCTGAAATCGAAAGGAGGAGTTCCAATTCCAGTCAGATTCGTTACATTCACTTACGCGCAAATATCCTTAGGTCAGCTATGAATCCCTCTATTCCCACATTCTATGGCGTAATTAGTGATTAGTAATTTGTAGAACTTGGATCAGTAAAAGTCACCATTATCTAAAAACAATTTTTCATTCTAGAAACATTTTCTGGTTTTAAATAACCCACAAAAAATTTATAAATCGAAAAAACACATCAGACACTCAATATATGATCTCGGGCGCTAATTTATCCTGTTGCCATTTCGACTTAAGAAATTGTTTTCTCTTTTACTTACAAAATGAGTAACACAGTATTCATTTTTCACTTTGTCATTCACTTACAGAATATTACTATTGTAATGTGGTAGCAAATAAAGAGGCAGGACGTAATGTTAGGTGTGGTGAATTTTCTCTGCTTAGCATTTGAACCAAGAAATCTTGCTTATCTTGAATAATCTAAATTTGAAATATGACCCCTTTTATAAAATGTCGAACAGCCAATACTGGAAAATACACATTAAGTTTGTCTGAAGAAAAAGAAAGATATACGCCCAATAGGAAATGAGATAACTACACTAACTAAATGAATTGAGGCATAATTCTTAATTATAGACACTAAATTAATATAATGATATTGTCCATAATTTAATAACTGTTTATATGGTAACACTATAATAATGGGTTCGATTTGAGGGTATTAGATAGTTTAGATCGATATGTATTTCCTTCTGGCGATAGCGGTCGATTCATTTGATTGCTAAATTTCAAGATAAGTTATATCTAACTTGTTACACATTCTCAAAGTGCGACACTGAATTACGAATACATATAGAGATAGCGAAGGTTTCTTTCCAAAAGTGACTCAAGATATTGAGAAACAGGAAAATCTCATTAGAAACAAAGGAAGGTATATTGAACTCTTTCGTAATATCAGTCCTCGTATATGGCAGTAAATGCTGCACAATCACCTCACGGATGAACAAGACTCTGGAAACAACAGAAATGTGGTTCTACAGAAGGATGCTGAGAATACTATCGATTGAATATGTGAACAACTATGAAATGTTAGAGAACATGCAAATCTAATGACAATTATACTTAGAATCAGAAAGAGACAGTTGAAATTCTTTGGCCACATAGAGTTTAGAACAATTGACACGGAGAGGACATACTGAAGCTGAAGGCTAGGGAGACAGGGATAAACAGTGCATGTCCTAAGTAAAGATCCTGTGTAAATGATTGGTAAAACAACGTTTAGGAAAGATAATAGAAAAAATTTAGTAACAGCTACAAAGGAAATTGTAGAGATCGTTCATTTCCCGAAAGGACAATGTACATAGAAGAAGTCAAAGAAAGAGTAATAAGTGGCAACAAATCTACAGAATTATATGCATATAGTCAATATTAATGGGAAGGGAAGTGATATTACTTCTAACATAGTGTTTTCAAAGAATTAATATTAAAAATTTTCATGAGAAAAAAAAATAACATAGAAATACAATTGTACCCGATAAACACTTTTTCGTAAAAACACAGAAATACATGAAATAGAAACGGAACCACACAGAGGAATATAAGAAAAGTCGGAATAAAATAGCAAGGAAAATATATAAAGTAAAACAGGGACATATACTACGTTAAAAAAAAGAAGGAATATAATATTTCTTAAATTAAGCTTTTAATTACCTTGGTTATGGATATGGCTTCGATATCTAATTTCAGTTTAAAAAAACGGGGTAAAAGGCGAAGTATAAATGAAAAGAAAAATTATGGTAAAAGGCAACACATGTGGAGCACCCAGTGTGAACAGAAAATTTCCAGGATATATCCTTGCTCACTGCCGCTACCGGATGATGCCGCTAACAGAAAAAAAAAAAACTGTACCGAAAGAATAAGATCGATCCTTTTTAAGAGACGAAAGATAATACAAACAAAAACAACGTGAAATGGTGTATATCAATAAGGAAACCGAAAATTAATTAAAAAGGACATATGGAAAAGCCTAAAATAAGAAGAAAGAAAGCGAAGAAAAAATTAAAAAGAATACAAAAAGATAAATAGACCAGAAATAAACAGAACATTTTAAAAACTATCTTCTAGGCCCTCTCTAAACTTTCTTGAACAGATCTGCTAACCATAAGAGAGAAGTCTACATAACATCGTTACTCATTTATTTACGAGTTTCTCAGTATATCTTGAGCGTTTTAACAGAAGACGGAAACTGCCACACTGAAAACTGAAAGCGCGTTGGTATAGGGAAAGATGCTTTCCAAAAGCTAAGCAAAGTATTAAGTAATTAGAAAATTTTATTTGAAAAAATAAAACTGTATTGAACTCTTACATGATATCTCTAATTCTATATGTGAGTGAATGCTAGATAATCTCTTCACAGATGACTCTCGAGGAATTGGAATATCTCACAGGTGAGATTGAAGGCAAGAGGGACAGAGGAAAACAACGTATAACCCACCTACCGAGTTACTGCTATTGTATGGCAGAACAAGATTTAGGAGAGATAAAAAAAGATAAAATTAATTAAGAGCCACAAAGGACGGGCAGTTGTGAAAAGCCATGACCACCAAAGTTCTGAATGGACACGACACTAAGAAAAAGTCTATTCTGACAAATAACTTTTCAAGATAATTGGCGATATAACGATTTGCAGGGATATGAGTCTTCATGATTCTCCTACGTGTAATAATATGAAGCAAATAAATAATGAACCAGTCAATCTCACATCGACGATTCTAGTTCCAGTGATGATCAGGTTCTCTCTTGCTGGCTTAGAATGGGTCTTTTATAAAAATTTATGTAGAAATTAAGTGATTACGCTAGAAAAATGTACATATTCAACGAATAAATAAAAGGAGCGAAAAATAAATAAATATTTATCCCTAAAGAATTTAAGAAAATAAATGGTAAAAATATGAAGGAGAATGTAACGGAGGAAATTCGTCCAAATTGTCAGAATAAAAACGATTGGTGAACAAAGGTTATTAATTCTTCACTAGGAGAAGAAATAAATAAAGATACAAATTGTGAGCTGCCGAACGGCCAATCCAATGAGGAAAGGAAAACAAATAAACATCAGATTAAAAAAGCTGAACAAAATGCCTTTATTTCCGACTTCCATTCTGTTTATTATAGTTAATGACATTTTAGGCTTATTTAACGAATTGAAATCAATAATCTATTCATAATCAATAACATATCTCATCTTCTCACCATATTTCCAGGAATTTCATTAGCTATGTAAATTTTCTCTGCTGAACTTTCTACTGATTTGTTGTGCAAGTATTCGAGATCGCCATTTTTCTAGTTAAGATAGAAAAGATACGGACAAAATAAGAATATTGAATACACCTTGCACAATCTGCTGCAGATTTGCTTTATATAATTTTTCGACACCCATTTAAATTATTAGGTTCTTTTAGATTAAAAATTATTCTTTTCTTCGGTAATGTATTTTTATCTTTATATAGAGTGGATTTGACATTTTGAGCCACAGTTATCTATTTCAATTTTTACAAAGCTAATAAAGGGAGGATATTTCGTAAAAATTGGCCAAAATGAATGCATGGTGCAATGAATACGCCTATACACTGGCGTACAAAACATTTCACCAGCATCGGTTAATTATTTACTTTTGTTTATTTTACCCCAAAATCGAGAGTGATTACCAGTATGCTTTCCTGAGTACATTTGTCTTTGAGGTACAGAAAATAAGTTACTTCATTTTCATTAATATTTTAAGGTGGATGATAGAACATCCTAAGTATGGTGATGATGAAAAAAAGGCCAAGTAAAAGTAATGGGTCTCCAGGGAGTAATTTAAACTTTCAGTTTGTTTCTCAAGTTAAAAGGAATTTTCTTTTTCTTTTGAAAAAAGGTGATCATTATTTATTACAGAAACTAAAAAATATCAATATATGGTGTTAGTAATTACTATTGTTGTCATTTCAGTTGAATAATTGCCTCAGTTCGACGTGGCACCAACGGAACAAAGTGCTAATTTTCTTATTTGTGATGTTTTCTAATCTTCTTGGCAGTAATCCCAAAGTTCTTGGGGAGTGTGTGGTTTTTGCCGGAGTACGTTTTTCTTCAATAGCGATTCAATTGTATAGAAAGCAGTACTAAAAGTTGAACATCTTCATTCACAGGAAAAAGTTTGCTTGCACATGATATGTGACAAGGAACGCCGTCATGCTGAATATATTTCCATCTTCGTAGTCACGCCGAGGATTGATCATTAGTAGACTAATAAAGTTTTCGCTGTTTAAATTTCCATCAAATTTTAAAAATTTTCCTCTATCATTGTTTTTGATGCAACCCCAGAACATTAGATAAACACCGCCAAATTTTACCAGCTTTATGGTCTATCTTGGATTGATTCTTTCACCCACTGGTCTTCTTGCACGTTCTCTTAGAATAGAATGCAACTTCATCACTAAAATTACTTTTTGCCACTTTTCCAGTATCCCGTCATGCTTTATGGATAATGATGTTTTTACGTTATAGGTTCGTTCAAGTTATTTTTCGTAATACTCCGTGTAATGTATCTAGTGAACATTCACAGTTAAGACTGCATTTCACTCTACATTTGTCCGGCTGTTAATTTTTGATTGTTTATCGAAACTCACACAATTTTCTTTACACTTTCTTATCTAAGTTTTGTGGCTTTCCGTTTTGAGCACAATGTGAGCAACGACGAAAACAGAAACTAAATGGGATCTCATAATGTGTAAGTGCCATTTGAAATTTCTGATACGTATAATGAGGAAATCTGGTCACGGGAATTTAGCTACGAGTTAAGCAAGGATATGAAGTTAGGGAGAACCATGGCCACCAACGTCCTAAAGAGACACCGCACAGAGAAGGAAAAGAGGAAACTGCTATTAACCTGGTTAATGAGATTATGTGAAAATTGTGTAATAATTAGGAGGAGGGAAGGTAAATATTCAAATGTTACATAGACCAACAAATGCAAGGAACATGCGAGGAACATCTGTTGGTTCCATTCGTAACGCCCTTCCCAAACCTTTAGACGAATCATACAAATGCATGCTGCGATTTCTTCTTAGTCAATAAATATTGACAATTCTTGATATAACACACTCATATTTACTGTCTTGCCTGATATTTACCTGCTCCAGGGCTCCGTCCCTGTGCTGGTCGTATCATAGCTCTGAGCAGCTTGGACCAGCTATGACCAGCTTGGACCAGCTATGTCCAACTAAGACCAAGCCCGAGTGAAAACACTCGTGTCTCCACGTTGAAAACTGACCTTGTTTCACAACCTGACTCAGTGGTGGGAGCTCAAGTAAATCTCACTTACCTGGCACAAGGCTCCCTGGGCTGGTGGTATCACGACTACGATTAGCTTGGACCGGCTCTGACCAGCTATGATAAGCCAAGAACAGCTATGACTAGCTTAAATCAGCTCTGGCTAGTTTGGACAAGCTATGACCTGCTTAGACAAGCTAAAAACTGACCTTGTATCACAACTTGACGCAGTGGCGGGGTGGGGAGGGCAAATAAATCTCCTTTACTCTCTTGCTTTGATATCAGAAAGTTACCAAAACTCGAATCTATCATATCTATAATGAACAGTTTCTGTTCTACTGTCTTTTAATTGCTTTACGTTGGTATCGTCTTACCTTACAGTGTTTAATTCTTGTATTTTTACCTGTTATTCTTTTTTTAATTATTGTCGTTCGACCGCTTATTCGAAACCGTGATTGTTCACATACTAAAGGGATACGGTACATCAAATAAAAAGAAATGGATTCACAATTTTTACACTGTTACCGTGCAGTGTATTTCATATATGATCTATAAATTAAAAAACAGACTGTAGTTTCTTTTACAATGTAGCATATTCATATTATTAGTAAAGACAGTGAAATTTCAGGAATCTCTATATTGAGATTAAATGTTATGATTTTGTAAAGCGCATAAAATTTAGAAACGCAAATCTTAAGAAAATATATAAAACTAGGAAAAGTCTTTCATTGTAAATTTGGTCATATAAAAAATAATAATATTTAATGTATACTCAATGCCCAGAATATAGTTTTAGAGATCGTTTATTCATTGCTTTTGCCTGGTGTTAACATTCTCCAAGAAAAACCGACTATATATTAGCATTTCAAATCAATCTTTGCTGGTCGATCGCAATCCGCAGTTTCATTCACGTTAATTTCGGGCGAACAAGACAGACACTCTATCAAATCAATATTTTGTAAATATATTTTATTCAGGTATCCACTAATTTTCTTCAACGAGTATGATTAACTATTGTTATTCATAAAAAATCGTGCTCTTCCTAAATTCCTTGAAACAGGGTTGAATTCGAAATGTCTGTGTATACCCAAGTTAACATGATAACACTTAAATTCGTCATAGACTCCCCAAATTTCACTAACGAATTTAAAGCGCAAGTCATTTTGTAACTTAACTTTGAAGAGCGTTTGCCGTCCAGAGAGATACATACTTTTTTCATCCCTTTGGTCTGTCGGAGGCGGCAAGCAGTCTTCGATAAGAAGAACGTTTGAAAGATATTTTATTTTATACGATATATCATCAGATTCTTCGCATGGGTATTTTTAAAAGTATATCTAATAATGGGTCTAATAGATTTTCACAGACACACACATACAGACAGATATTTAGAACAATTATGCAGAAGGAGGATCATCGGAATATCTTCCTTGATGCATGGATATAATTTGTAATTGAAGTCCTGATGTCGTTTTCAGAACAGCACTTGCATCAACCAAGAATTAAACGAATTATTTGATGCCACTGCAGAATAATTAAATTTTTGCATTTTCCGGTGCTGCTTCATATTTTACAAGCTATGAAGTTATTACTTATTTCTCATTATACTTGAAAAGACACTTAAGATTCGTTTTAAGCTTCCAACTAGTAATATTTCTAATAATTTGATTTTTGAAATATATAAAAAGTCAATGTCCATGAAAAAGTGTTATAAACATGATTAGAAATCTGCAAACGGAATAGAATACAAGTTGCAAAATATAAGAATAAAATCTTCAACGAACCTCTGTTGGTTTGATTAAATTGAAAAATCTTTGAGTTTGTATTTTTTGATAAATATGAGATTTTGCCACAGTGCAAAAAACTCAAAGAAAAAAAAAACAGAACTGCTCATCTCAAATCCAAAAGACTCCCTTTATTAAATAGAAGAATACAAAGCAATAAGCGAACAGTAGACAGTTAATTCTACATGCCACTTCTGTAAGTCAATACACTTAGACTTCCTTTTATAAAGTAAAATATGACTGATGACGTTTACCAGAATATGTGAACAATCTCCGAATCAGATACGTCCGTTTCTATTAATACTTCAAATAATATGACTGTTTACTGTGAAATGCTACATCTACAAAAATAAATTTACTAATACCATTACTCACGGAAGCTCTCTCATGAAAACTTTAAAAAAAATCGGTACAATATTTATGCGTGTATCAACTGTGCAGGTGAGTTCGCAGAAACGTAACAAGACGGGGATGAGCCCAAATATTAAGAGTACATAAATTATCTGGCCTATAATACAGCAACAAAAGGAGCGTAATTTTCCTACAATACAAGGCCCAAAAACAGCTCACGGGCGAATGTTGCTGTGTGGTGCTATATTATGCTAAGTAAAGGCAAGCGCGATTCCTGAGGTGTAGATCGTAAAAAAATAATGGTTAACCCTAGACTTTAAGAGACCGATATTTTAGTGATCGGGAAAACATCAAAGAAAGCAGCAGTTCATGAAACTTTCTTACTTATGAAATACGAAGGGAATAAAGATTATCAGTCTTTGCGTCGTGGCATGGTGGGTCCACAAGAATGACCTACACTAATCCCCTTCGTATTCAGTAAGAAGTTAAACTCGAACAGCTTCTACCAGAGAAATACTTCTTTGTGGAACAGACTATCTGGGAAGACATGAAATAAGTCTGAATCCCTAGAACTTCGCAGTTACAAATAGAACTTTAGGAAAACAATTAAAAGTAAGAAAAACGCATAAAATAAGAAAAATTTGGCTGTGATGTTAAGATACTTTCAAAAACATGGAAATCAGCAAAGAATGAAATTAGGTTCAGGCCTGATCGCAATGGCATTTTTCGAATATTTTCTGTTTTAGATTAAAAGATATTTCTCTTAAATTACTCGGTCGTTTTGTGTTCATATTTTTACGTTTTACATCTTCACCAGTATCTCTTCACCCGCGGTTTGCAATTTATAGAAGATAATGAACAAATCATATTTGGATTCTCGCCTATTGAAATTAGCGTGGAAATCTCAGAATGTCATTGCCCTGAGAATCAGCGAAGAAATAACAAATGGACAGTAGAACGGGAACCTTGTTTTCTTGACCTTTGAAATATCATGTAACTATTCTAACATTTATGTGTCACATAGAAAACAAAGGGCTGGCATTGAATTTCTGCTTCTGAAAAGAAGAATTTACTGCAAACATCCGTGTGAGTTTGATGAATATTTCTAAAAAAAGGTTGCAGTAGTGGTAATATCAATACTGCAGAGAATGAAGAAATACTTCCTGTAGTGACAAGATAACTGGAGCTATAAACGAAATGAAGGGTAAGCAGGTTAGCATTGTTTATTTCAAGTGATTGATTGAATATTCACTCTTGCAAGACCATGATTTTTATATATATATTTTATATATATATATATATATATATATATATATATATATATATATATATATATATATATAGAAAAATAGGAAAAACAAAAATACGAATATGCAAGTATGCTGTTTTAATGTTGTTTCATTGTCGACGTCAGACGTTTCGGTTTAGCAGACATTCTTCAGGACATAGTCATTAAAGCATAATTAAAATTAGACGATATTCAAGTCAACATGAAAAGACAATAGACATAAGACTAATCAAAACAGAATAACTGAAATTTTTAAGATCAGCGTTCCGTTTCGCAATACGATCACGTCGGCGTCACGTGGGCGATGTTTTGAAAACGTATTCCTAAAATAGAGTATATTTTAAATGAAAAATAATTTTATTTTTAATCTAAAATTTATAAGTACGTTTGTTCAGTATTAATCTTGCCAGAAAAGGGGAAATATTAAAGAAGCCGGGTCTAGTATTCACCGTGCGTGAGATATATATTATGCCTGCCTCATAAATCCGTCTTATTCTTTTTCATTTAACCATAGTGCAATCATAGTAACGATGATTTTACTAACTTAACCTAATTTCTGAACCAGCAAAAAGAAAACGGACATCCCATAACCATGTTTAACCTTCCACAGATAAAGTAATTTGAAACCTTCTTTTGGTTGTTTCAACTCTGCGCTAGGCTGACTTGAGCTCGATCATGAATACCATACTTTTACGTACATACCCTAACTTCTGGAAAAAATAAAACGAATATACCGAAGAAAAATTGAATACTTTGGTCCACTACAATCTCCATAAAATGAATAAATATTTGTAGTAGAAAATCAAGATTTTTATGCTTCTTCTATCTTCTTTGTTTACATATTAAACACGACCCTTCATTTAAAACACACGCAAACACACAAAGTTTGCATCCATATACTCATATATATTTATCTGTACTCATACATAGGAATATACCAAACAGTTACACTTGTATTGATAAATATTGCTTATTGAAGGCAGATGTTAGGCTCATTAATGTTTGACTCTACAAACGAATGAATAAACAAATGCTTTTATAGCTTATCAAAATTGCTGAGCAAAAGCCAACTCACTGAAACGTCACATATTTTAAATTTGCATCAAATAATTTTCAAGCATTTTGAAACGAACATGCAATAAAATCTGTTAATATTTAAATCTTGAAAAACTATGAAACGGAAGCAGTATATTATCTATGTGTGAAATGAAATAATTTTCTAAAATTGCCCGAAAATGCACAGACCATTGAAAGAAAACTTTGACAATCCATGGGGAAAATTTGCAGTCAATAACCTATTGTCACATATGAATTTAAATTTAAACTGTAAACGAATATAATTTATCCAGAATTATGGCAATTTTGAAAATTCATGATTTTATGTTTTTAATAGATATTCCATACACACAATCAATAGAAACATAAACACAGTGGGGGGAATAAACATTGGTACACTTGAAAAACAGTATTTTTATAAACGTAAAAGCCTTAAATAAAACAAATCTCGGCACATTTTATGTATAAAGACATATACTATTAAAAAATAATAATAAACTTAATTAATTCTTATTCTAACAGAAATTAATGCATTTTTTATATTTTAACTGATGAAGAAAGTGTTCATAGAAGTCAATTATTAGAATAAAATAATCAATTAATTATGAACAAAGTATATTCTAGAATGTTCCAGTAATGTTATCAGTAATTATAATTAACGCTATGAGCCATTATCAGAGCATTCTGCAATTTCTAGTCTTACGAGAAGGTTCTAATAATGCCTAAAGGTAAAGAATTGACTATTTAACAAAAACAACACATTTTGTCTCTTTGGAAAGATGGGAACAGTTACAGAACGATTTCTAACAACCTGAGTATTCCTTTTACTACAATTGCTTCGTTCATTGCAAGGTTTAAAGCTCGTAACAGCGTCGAAAACCAAAGAGGAACAGGTGCTCCAAGGAAGATTTCTCTAAGATCAGCAAGGATATTAGGACCCCATATCAAAAAAAAATCACAGTTTACCCGAGAAGAGGTGTAGAAACATCTGCGTGAATTAGGGATTAAAGTAACCAAGCGTAAAATAAGTAATGAACTACACAAAAACAGTCTGAAATCACGCATCCCAAGGAACACTCCACTCCTGTTGAAACGACACAGAGATGCTAGGCTAAAATCAGTTAGAGACCATAAGGATAAAGAATATTCGTTTTGGGAAAAAGTACTATGGTCAGATGAAACTAAAATAGAGTTGTTTGGTCATAATTATCGAAATCATGAGTGGGGGAAGGACGGTGAAGCCTACTTACTAAAGAACAGGTTGCCAATTTTAAAGTTTGGTGGTGGCAGTATCGTGATCTGGGGCTGTTTTTCGGCAAAAAGTGTTGGCAGAATATCAATAATAGATGGCAAGATGAATGCCGAAAGCTACCAGAAAATCCTGCAAGACAATTTAATGCGTTCTGTTGAGAGCCTTCGGCTACTTCCTGATTGGGCTTTCCAACTGGATAATGATCCTAAACATACCGCTAGATCTACAAGAAAAGGGTTAGCTGAAAGTAACGTTGATGTCTTGCAATGGCCAAGTCAGTCCCCAGACTTGAACCTAATGGAGAATTTATGGCGATATTTGAAAATACAAATTGGGTAAAGAGCACCAACAAATATCAAGAATTTGAAGACAATATGCCAAGAAGAATGGGATAAAATACCACTCAATGTGTGAAAATCATTAGTTGAGACGTACAGGAATAGACTGGTACCTGTTGAACTCAATAAAGGATATTCCACAAAGTATTAAATTAAGTTTTGTACGAATACTTATTTCATCAATTAAAATGAAAAAATGCATTAATTTATGTTAGAATAAGAATTAATTAAGTCTATTGCTATTTTTTTAATAAAATGTAGCTTTACACATAAAATGCATCAACATTTGTTTTAAATTTATAAAAATACAATTTTTCATGTGTAAGGATATTTATTCCCCCCACTCTATCTGATTGTATACGATTAATTCTTGAACCCAAACAATCACAACCAACTCACAAACTCACATTAACGCGTAAACAAACGCAAAGATACATGTTACTATAAACGTAATATTTAATTTAGACACATAATTGAGTAGAGAAGACTGTTATTGCTTTAATGAGAGGCATGTATAGCGTATCAACTAGGGACTTCCACAGACACAAAAAAGATAACTAAGTTTTAAAATGAAATTTTGTAAATGAAAAATCTTTCTTGAAGCTTTTATTTTAACTTTAAATTCAAGTTAATAGATTAAATTTAATATTTCCAATAATCAAAATATTTTCTCTGTTTCAAACGCTAATTTAAGTTGACTGGAAATAATTTCTCTCTTTTTCACAAGAATAACTGGTTAAAACCCTTTTTAGTTACTTTTCATGGCAATGTAATTCTCTTTATTAAAGATTCTTCCGAAACTAAAATATACTTTTCTGAAAACTCATTTGATAAATATTAGCTTATTTAAAGTATAATTAATCTGATTTGAATCAAAAATTATTTACTTTAAGTTTCAAATAACACAGAAATGAGTTTTTTTTAACCCAATTGTAGCTGTGTCTTTAACTGATAGTAGCTGTGTTGATTTGTTTGATAATGTGAAGACAGATGGACGTAGACTTTATCAGTAAATCTAATTGAACAAAATGACGTGACCGCTTTTTTTCTTTAATTTTTAAGTTCTCAGTAATCTTTTAAAAACTAGGAAAATATTTTCAGTAAACTAATGTATTGAATTTGATAAATTTTGGCCTTAAATTTACTGTAGACATAGCTCGAAATTTTTGTAAAAAACAGTACATTTCTACATTAATAAAAATATTAATTTTTAAAAATATTGTTGTTTGAGGATTTATATTAAGTTTATCCATTTATGATTAGTATTTATAGTGTTCACTTAATAATATGATCGGAACTGATGAAATTAATACATGTTCAAAGATTCAAAACGTGATCTATTTTTCTAATGAAAATTTTACAAAAAGAAAACAGTTTTTGTATAAAATTATTATTCTTTGAAGAAATAAAAATCTTTATGACAGTAGTGTCCTTAATATATCTTATATTTTAAAACAATTAAAAGCTTTTTCTAATCAAATAATATCATAGTTTTATTGCCCTTTTTATTTTACCATTCATAATAGATTTTCCGTAAATAGTGTTTCTATTTGATAAAAGCAAATATATGATTTAAGACTTGCATGAATTCTTGATTTTAAGTAATATAAATCCGAAGAACCTGGTATTTTAATTTTTCGAAACTTCAGAAAATTAACTAAATAGGGTCAAAGGATGTAAAAATATATATTCTTACCAATATTTTCTGAAGCATATTTCAAGAATGATGTGAAGTCCTGAAAATTTCATTCAAATACAATTAGAGATTTTTGTAGGATTTTCTAAAACAGCGTGTTTTTGACGCCAAATACCTATACTAATCTTTGGCCCATATAAATAATAAACAAATATTCTGGTCTGCCTTCTTAATAATAACATAGAAAATTTGACGATAAAATTTTGTATTTATCAAGTTTGGGGCCTTTTTCCTCATGCTATGCTCTTCTTAGAATATTTTTGGAGGTATCTAGCATTTACGATCGAAAAGTCCAACTAAAGACAATACGTTTCCTGACATGTATGGGACCAGTATTCTATTTTTCAATCAGGGAAATCATTAAGTTAAAATCCGTGTCATTCAGGAGATTGTCATAATTAAATGTGAGCGCTGGCTAGACCCTCTTCAACGTAAGTAATTTCGAACTAATCTCACGTATCACAGGAAGGTGGTCACGCCTGCAGTCGACACTAGGGTAGTTTTACTGTGTTAGACAATATTATTTAATTTAATATTAATCATTAAGTATCTGAATTAGTTCTTCGTTTTAACTCCTGGGCTTTTTTTTACGTCCCCTGCGTCTTTATAAACCTATAATTAATATCGGATTTTTTTTAACAGTCATATTTAATAGTGGATGTGAAATTGACCAGTAATGGATGAACATGTCTACTTAATACACACGTGACTGTTTCATCCTCCGACATTTTTGAAATGTTTTGAATGACAAACAAAGATCTATGAACTTTTACGACTGCCTTATATCTGAAACACTTCTGGGCGTCGTCCAGATGTTTTTATTCTTTATTTGTATCAAAATATAAACACATTTGGAATTTTTAAGTTTGGAAGAAAATGCGTCCGACGCGATTCTGTTGAATTTATTGTTCCGTAAATACATATACTAATAAAATTTACAATCTCGCTATTTGGACAGATGTATTCCTATTCTTATTTACGTCATGTCCAACCAGGATGTAGGTGATCATGCCTCTCCATAACCTCCTATTCTTTGTATCATTCAGTAATTTTTTTCTTCTCACCATCACTATCAATCCCTGTTAGGCATGATACTATCTGTTTTTCTTTGCTGCTTCTGTATCAAGTATATCCTGTCGGAATCAAATTCTCCAAACACTTTCTCCTCGTTATATGCGTGAAATATTTCAACTCTGTTTCTTATACTGTGTAATTTTTATCTCAATTTCCTTTAAAAAAACCCTTTGTTCAGCCTTTGCTATTCAAAATCCTTTTTTAAAACCACATTTCTGTGGCTTCAACTGTCTTTGTCATCTCTGAGGAGATTGTTCAACATTCACTGCAATAATAGATGATTGATATTACATAACAGTTCAGTACCGTTTTTCCTTTAGTTCAAAAATAATTTTTGTTTCTTCGAATTTTGTTTATCTTTTGGAAAGCATTTTCTACTATTCTGATGCCACTTCAGATTGCAGGATCACATTTTCCGTCCTCAGTTAAACGTTAAAATACATTTAAATTTTCCTACCTGTTTGATTTTAGCATATCAACAAATTTATTTTATGCGATATATGTTTGTTCATATGACCTTACGTGTATACCACATGATTTCTTGGAATGACCAATGATGATTGCTCATCACTTGTATGACTCATTCATCTTTGCTTACCTTGTTACCCAACATAAATGTATATGGCGACCGTATCATTGGATTTGTCGATATCTTATAGGTTGCTATCTGCTGCGACATTATGTAAATATCAATTTATCTTAAACAAATGTCTTTATGACTCTAGGTTTATTTTTAGTCGACAGTGATTTTTTTTGGCTAAAACGAATTTGCTTGTCTATAACTCTTTTAGTGGTTTAGATCGTTGTCTCCAGAGAGAAAGAGAAAAGTCAGAATTCTGACTTCTGATTTTTAAGTCAAGGAAATATAATATTTTACTCACAAAATACTGACAGAAATCCTTTTCTTCTTCTTAAGTATCTTAACTTATTTATAGTATCCGGTAATATCTACATACTGCTAATATTTCTCGAGTCTTACGTAGTCACTTAGTTTGTCATGTTTCCTTCTGCTTAATTAGTTTAATTTTTGGATTTGATTTGATTTATTTAGCGGCATATCAACACGTTGTGAGTCATTCAGTGAATGCCGAAATTTAATTTTCTTGGGAGCGTTTTAAGTAATAAAAGTAAGATATATATTATTCTGCTTTCACAGTTGAGCACAGGGTAGATAATACTCAGCTTTTGCGCATTATATATTTGTGTGGACATAATAAGTAGAAGCGGTGATATAGGTGTTTTGTATTATATATTAGCATACAGTCTGATTGGATAACACATTATGGAATATTATATGGCTTAATGTCACGAAAGATGTCTTTCGTGTTGGTTGTTTGGATGATTTCATTTACAGCATATCAACATCTATGGGTTATTAATGTCAAATTCTAAATAACTTGAACCCACTTGTATACCTTCAACTACAGAAATAATGTATTGTCCACCATTTTGCTATAAAATGTATTGCTGTTCCTTTTAATATAAATAGGTATTGCTGTTTATTTTAATATAAAAATATATTTTATAATTTCATGTTTTATCATTGTTTGGAGGTTCATTATTTGCCCATATTTGGCAACAAAACAGGTGATATCACCTACGGTCAAGAAGAAGCTGAGAACAGCAACAGTTAAGAGGTTTATTAAAAACTCCAACCTCCCGAACAGAGGCCTTGTTACTGGATATGGTTTATTGTGGAGTTGAACGTTTGCTTCAATGATGTTGATCATGTTAGGTAGGTTGTGACTTCCTCAGAGAATTCGGCAACATTTTATGCCGCAGGTTATGAAACAGCATAGACAGTCTTATAACGGTAATAATATTTTTTTAAGCATTTCAACCCTAGCAAGGCGGAAGTGTCACTAGCACGCAAGGGGTTACAGAGAGTGAAATTAAGAGTAAAGAGAGGTCTTTAGGGAAAGGTTAAAGAGAAGGACGGCGATCAGGATGAAGGTATCAGAAGATGTCGATTGACATTACATTTAAATTTCTGAAGATTATAGTTATCAGGGATATAAGTAAGAGGAAGTGAGTTTCACAGTCGGCAAGTGCGACAGAAGAAGCTGTTAGAGTAGAAGAGGCGGTTATATTTAACTGTTTTGACAGTAAAAGAGTGGGGTCGAGATGTACGCTTAAATTCTTGTAGCTGGAGCACCTGTGGAAATAGCTTGACAAAGCAGTTGCCATGAAAAGTTTTATAGAAAAGAAAGAGAGAAGCCACATTACGTCTGTGAGAAAATGTCTTAGGTCAAGAAGCCTAATATTAGTTATATTATAGAACAGTTATTGATATAACTCTTAAATTCGTTCAGTGGGCGAGGTCTCTACAAATACATTTATTGATGGAAATTTAACAAAGATTATAATGCATATACGATAAAGTTAACAGTAAAAATAAATAAATAAATTTATCCCACCGATTGCACATTCAGAATAAGACATAATTTATTTGTTTCTCTTTATACTAATATTAATTTTATTTAAGAACCGACTCCTCCTGATGGAAGATCAGATTGTTTCTTGTCTTGAATATTCTTTTCTATTTAATCCGTTCAAAACAAATTTACGATATTTACCAGCTTGTAAGAATCAATGATTTAGATTGTATAACTACGGAATTACAATTATTTAAATTTAAGTGTCACTCAAAAATATGGGGTTTATACATCTACACTACTCGTATATGTGGTTAAGTATATACACTCAAAAGATAAATATATGCATATATATTTGAATATGTATATACATACGTACATACATACATACATACATAAATACCGATATTGGTACATACATACACACACACACAGGCATATATATATATATATATATATATATATATATATTATTGAGAACTCTTTTAATTTGGCCTTTTATGGGCGAATATCATTTTTTCAAAAAATAAATTCATAATTATATATATATATATATATATATATATATATATATATATATATGTATGTCGTGTATCAAAAATAATTTTACAAAATTTTCGGGCGACTTCCTCATACCAAAACAAGGACAAATGTTCACATAAATATATATCCGCGTTTTGGAGTGATTCAAACTTTTAATTCTCTTTAAAATAACTGGATGTACTCAAAGGAATCAAGTCTCCTAACTTGAGGAGTTTCCTACTAGGATTGTCAAAGGTATTTAATAAGCATAAACATCGATCATTTTACCTACAATTTCGATCATAATAAGCAACATCTCATTCCTAAATCAGTGGAATACAATAACAATATATAACAGACATAACTTATTGGTTTAATTTAATAGAAATGTTTGAATGAATGGCTCCGTCTTTACGAATTAATACTTTTGCTATGTCTACTTAATAGTCCAGAGGAGTGTCTCAAATGGTTAATGGAGAGCAGTTTAGGTTTTGAGGCGTTAAAATTAACAAGTCAACATTTACCTCGGATCACAACAGATGTTTTGAATATCTGCTTCCATTGTGAATTTATCTAACTGATCAGAGTTACTAGAAAAACAAAAGTAAACTGTTACGCCATCCATGTAGACACCAAGATGAGAACTGTTGTCATTGGGAAAGTCGTTAATGAAAATTAAAAATAAAGTAGGAACAAAGATGGAGACATGAGAATACCTGCACTAGCACGAAAAGATCTAGATGCCTGTTCAGAATAATTTTTATTTCACCATTTTATAGGAAAGACTGGATACGTTCAAAAATTATCCAGAGACACCTTACCCTTTCAGATTGTGGAGAAGTCATTACAGAACAGTTTGAATGCAAGAAGGATAGAGGAAACAGCCGATAACCTCGCTGGGGAGGATGTTGGAGCATGGTGGGGGGGAGATAGCACACAGATCAAATTTATTAAGAGCTACAAAGGACAGGAAATCATGGAAGCCATGAACGCCAGCATCCTGAAGTGACACGACACAGAGAAAAGGAAGGCAAACATGAACACTTGAAATAGTTGTCAGGAGGAATTTGCTGACCAACGCGATACATTAGAAGAATGGTATATTTTCTGTAAAACATTACTGTCTCATGACTTGTTTACCAGTATTTTTTATAACTGTTATGGGAACTTGCCTATAACGATAATGGACTCTTCCTGACACTATAAATACTGCGCCTTTGTCGAGGTATAATGAATGAACGGTGTACCCAGCACCAGTTCATGACTGTTGAACTCTCTGCTTTGGCAGAGAGGAACCCGGACGAAGCTTTGACGAAGGACAGGGTTTACGTCTGGGGAGGTAGACAGGCCCTGAACCCGTCTAGGCGGCTTCGAAGGGTATATTTTTGGCCGAGACTACGGGCTCCGGAAACCCACGTTAAACTTGGCCTTGTGCCACATGCAAACCTCGTGGTGGGGTGGCTAGATACCGAATGAATGGTGTAACGTGTCGAGACAATATTAATTCACTCTAACCAGACGGAAGTCATTACTTACACATTCAACTTCTTGTACTATATTTCTGTTGTAATATATCTTTGTTATTCTACTGTTGTATCCGTGTTGTTCTTCCTTGGTTCTCAACTTGACCATAACTGTGGTGCGAGGATATTGGACCATAACAATAATGCATGTTAGTCATGAATTTGTTGAAACAGTTTTATTTA
>CAHIKZ030005506.1:5025000-5057500 GCA_903632075.3 Acanthosepion pharaonis
TTTTAAAGAACGACTTAGACTCACACCACCAAAACAAGTTTTATGAATATCGCCTGAAGATACACCAAGAACCAGTTTCTTCAAGAACAAACAACTTAAGATGTTAAGACTCGCCTAACAAACACAAAGTGTCACGAATCCATATAGCGGGTTGGGAAGAAGACTCAGTCCTGTATTCAGCAACCAGATATAAAATATTGTTATACTTTTTTTAACACATTTGAACTTTTCGAGGTATTACTTCATTTTCTTTTACATATACTTGTGCGGTGTTACCCTTGTCCGGTCTCAGCTTGCATTACGGCCCGGCGACTGATTGCTTTCGTCTACCTAAGATCAAATCACAACGTGGGTAGGTTAGACTAGAAATCAAAACAGTTACTTCGGTAACAAGACGTTGGAGGCGAGCTAGGAACGACAAGGCTAATACCGAATCTAACCAGATTCCCATCCGAATCAGCAAAAGGTTAGAACGTCACATTTGGTGCCGCGACCAATACCAAGTCAAATTGGTCGTCGCGGGACAGGATAGGACGGCGACGGCGCGGAGACAGACGGAGTGACGTCACAATTGGCGCCGCGACAAGGACAGCTCGGCGGGCGCGGCCAGGCAGACGTCACGATTGGCTCAGCGACGCGGGGGTGGGGACGTCACACGCCTCTGGAAATCTCTGCCAGTTTAATTCTTCCATGACATCTACTTTCTTTTAAAATTTTAATGCAACGTCAACCCCCCCATCCTACTCTGTTTATGAGGCCTGTTCTTTTATTGTCTTTTACTCGTCTCTAAACTTTTCTTCTTATTTTTAACTCCCATTTACGTTTTAGTGTGTTATTGTCTTGCATGGGTAAAATGATGTTAAAATATTAGAAAATAATACTGTATTACTTGCGCTGAAAAACTCGTTCGTCATTACCAAAATAGGCGTTAATTGTAGTTCTACAGACACATATTAAGAATTCGATGAATAGAATGCGTGAGCAGAAAGGAAGTGTTAATTAAAATAGCAACAATAAAAATTACACTTAAAAAGAGAACTATCTGAAATTTCTGGTGCACATACTGAGGAAGGACGGCTTTAACACTCATAGGATATATTCAATAAAAGAGAATAAGAGATATGCAATGGGTTACCTAACGAGTCTGAGTGGATGGATGCGAGGACAACGACAAAAAGTATACTGATGTTCAAAAGAACATAGAAGCAAAAAAAGAGAAGACGCTGTGAAGAATCATCGTTTCCATTGATCTGAAATGTCCTGGAACATGAAAAGATAAACACGCTTTGTTAATTTCTGACCAGTGGTCATACAATTTGTAATCTCTTGGCAGAATTAGTAGATTGTAGGTTGAAATTGATAAAATAAATTTATAATATTAATGCCTGGCATTATTACTATTATTTTATGTTGCTTTAAAAATATTCTATATATGTACATTTTTTAAAATGATCTTTAAAATTCCTTAGCACCACAGATACTTGCAAAATTGAATATGTATAGTGTTCACTTGAAGTTCAATTCAATGGCAATTTCTCCGGAAATTTTAAATAACTAAATCTTCATAGAAAATAAGGTCAACTCGCGTCACACATACCCATAAACCATTAGGGTCATGACGGGCCCCCTTTTGCAGCAGTTCTGTGAATGCCATAGGCCTAGGGAATGATAACTAGACCGGACCTATTCCTCTTCAAACAGGGCTTGAATGCAGGTTTCCTTACGGACTGTTAGCCAACTTAAGTCTAGAGAAACCATTCTGTCCTGCTATTTAAACAATAACTTCCGTTGCACTAGCGTGATATGACTGAAACAGAACTGACCGGACTTTGAACCCGACTACTGACCTTACTACTACACTATCCGCGCTTCATATATATGAGTATAAGTCATAGGCATTGGGAAAAAACGGCAAAAAATCCCTCCCCACTCAAAAAACATGGACATCTTGTTCAGTTTCATTATATTTAAAGATTTTTTTTTCAATTCCGTGATTCAAGATATATAAGGTGGAAAATTCAAATGTTGTCCGGCTACATTTTAAAATATTTTTTAATGTTTACCTTTTTGAAATTTTCAAAATTAAACAAAGTCAAAACTGAATATTATTCGGCTATTATGAGGGACACTTGTAATAAGAATTTGTCCACGAAGTATTAATTTATCCCACTGTAAAATAATTTTATTTAATTAAACACTATTCATGTGAAGATTAAAAGTCAATCAAAATCCGAAATAGTAAATGTGTATGTGTCGAAGTAAATGAAAAAAAAGTTACTAGAAATAAAGATTAAAAATAAAAGTATTATTATTTTCGCAGTAATTATATTGTGAGGTTTCATTTATTATCGTAGAGAAAGAATACATTTCATAATATGCATTTGTATTTACGGCTCTAGGTTAGAAGTTGCAATATTTAGCATTTACCAGCAGATTTATTTTATCGCAAAGTTGAAAAGGTTTGAGAAAGAAAAACGAAATTATCTGAAACCGGACGTCTAAAAAAAAAATATATATATATATATATATATATATATATATATATATATATATATATATATATATATATATAAGTATTATTTGAAAGTAAGAAAAGTAATTAAAATTGATATATCAAACAACAATGAAAAAAGTAAAGGTAAGTAGAGAAAAACGAAAAACAAATATTGTGCAGTTGCAATTGTCATAATACAGAAATCATTGACAAACCGACACATAGAAACACATGATAGGATGCAGACATGCACTTTAGACAGATTTGCAGAACAATATCCCATTTAGTCGAAGATTAACGAAAGAGTTTTAAGTTATTCACGGTTCTAGATATTTTCTAGTCTTCAGTGATAAAGTTTACTGTCCTCACAGAGCTTTTAGCTTTTAGAAGATATTATAAAAATGCATTTTTGTGTTCGTATTCGTTATGTCAATTCGTATGTATTGTGATTTTTGCTTGTTATGCATGCATGTGTAATGCCTCCATATTGCGTTTAAGCATGAAACAGACTGTCGCCGTTAGGTGCTCAACCAAATGTTCATTTTTATTTGATTGAGCCTCTTCAGAAAATTTACAATCTAAACATTAGCAGGGTTCAGGTGTATCGAACATAAGTCCTCGAATTTTACGTTTAAGAATAAAAAGACTGTCACCGCTGCGTGTTAATCTAAATATCCACTTTTATATTTACATACGCGATATGCCTCTAATTGAACACTTTAAGTCCTAAATATAGAATACTATATAAATATGATGAACTCTTAAATAAACATAACGGTTCAGAAGTCTTACATACTTGGCTTCTCCAGCTGTCTGGAACATTTATACATATTTGGAACTCAATCCTATCAGCCAATCCAAAATAAAGCTGAGCTTCATGTTATGTGCCTTGATCACGTGACTGCGTATGGATAATTTCCTCATGAACTAAGTCGAATGTCCGTGAAATTTTTCAATTTCTCTAGTAAGGGGAAATAATAATGAACTATTTCAGAGCTGTGTTTATGCTGTCACCGTTGGTATCTACAATGACAAGTCCTTGATGTCGGTATCGTAATGGGGTGTGTGATTTCACCATTTCTTTTCATTATGTCAAGGGAACTCATATTACGGGGTGCAGTGGACACAGAAAAAGAAGTGAGGGCTAAGTAACAAAAAGTACTACCTCTTTCCAGAGCGTTCATGTATGACATCACCATTCTGGGCCCGTTTAAGGGCAGTGTCAATGAACTGCTGCAGCACTACCATAAGCTCATCACGTGGTTGAGAATGAAGGCTAAGCCCAAGAAAAGCTTATAATTACTCAAAAAAGCTGTCAGAGTGATTCGATTCTGCATTGGGAATGACATAAACTTGATAGTCAGATAAGCCAATGAAGAACTTTTGACAGCTGTATGAAATTCCACTAAGTGATCGGCACCGAGGTAAAGAAAGTTGCACTAGATGAACTTGGATCCATCGACTGAACCCATATCACCGGCAAACTGAAGGCTTAGTGCTACCAACATGGTTTGGTGCTCCGGTTTCTGTGGCGGTGCAGGGTATAATATTCCTCTCTTTCGCATTCAGCAGACACAGCAGTACCTCTGTTAATGGCTCGAAGTTCTTCCCGCTTCTCCGTGTTCGAACTCTATACCAATGGCGGAAACCTGCAACTTCGCATCTCCTAATTGGTGAAGTTCAAGATCGCAAAGATACGCCTTCACATGATGATGAGGGGGGTCGGTAGATAAATTCGTCCACCCGTATCGGGCAGATGTTAACACTGGTACAAAATGGTCGGCATTAGAAGCCACCCAAGAAGCAGAATCCAGCCTGCGAGAAATTGAGGACGACCCAAAACATCGAGCTTGCTTGGGCAGTTTTTTTTCTCTAAACACGGTCTAAAGTGTAAACGAGGTACGGTGATTGATGATATCAGGAATTTCGAGGAAGTGCAGCGAACACCTACTGCTGTTTCTCAGTTCAAATAATGTGCATGTTCGACATGGTGTGGTATCGATCCAATGAAACTATCATGGAATACCCTGATTGGAGCCATTGAAAATATCATTCATCCTGTGATCTATCTATGATCACCTATCAAATGTGACCTGCCTCAAGCTGTGGGATTACATTGAGACTATTGTAAGCGAGTTATACCAAAGTTATCTAAACACTTTACATAAAATAATGATGAAAGTGCTCATGGACTTATTACACAGAGTGAGGCAACCAACAATCAGATTTAACGGCCAGAGAACCTAATATCCATCTTCATAAGGAAGATGCACACCCTGTGCGAAAGACCTAAATAATTCCCACGTTGACACAACTAAGTGAACCCCGGGATTGGAGGAGAATCAAGGAGAATGCAATCGAGCAAGAAAAAAAAACCGTTAATAATCTCTACAATCTGACTGAGTGGAAAAGGAATGGACATATCATGTGTTACCTATTGAGGTCAGTTGCCGTAGATACCTTGAACAATCAATCGTTTCCTTCCTTTTGAAGGTGAACATCGATGGCTGGAACATAAATCGTGCTTTGTATCATCTCCAGACCACAGCTCAACAGATATCGAGCTGATCAAGATACATAAGTAAATTTAACATTACATAAAACCATGCTCGCCACACAATGCTACTTCCGACGTGAAACACATCTGATTACATTCCATTCTACGTGATTAAAAAGCGTCGCTACGAGCGCGTCGCGTATTTTAAAATTTCAGTCGCATTTGTAAATGAAATCGCAAGAGATTACTAATACAATTTCCTGTCCGGTAGAAAACCTGCTGGTGGCGCCAGGGGTGGCGGTACTGCCTTAGCCGAAACTGTGTTACCTTCCCTGGTTGGAGGCTGACGAGAGCAGAATATTGGACGCGCTTTCACATATTGTTGTAGAGAATTTATATATATATATATATATATATATATATGTATATATATATGTATATATATATACTGTACTGAATAAATAGGTGTATTGAAACGTTTTATTGCTTTATTGAATATTATAGCGTTAAATAAATATTTAGCGCTTTTGTTAGAAAAGATATGCTAATCTGTATTTACGTTAAATTCTCGCAGTCATCCCGCAGTCTGTTTACATTTGCATATATATATATATATATATATATATATATATATATATATATATATATATATATACGCGTGTATGTATATTTGTTTTAATTTACCTGTATGTAAATATACAGTAGCAATATATCAGTAAGTACGTTATGTCACGCCAAAAACATATATTTTTCAATCTAGCTCATAAATGCAAAATCTTGCTTATAAACGCGTTTTATATTAAATATATTTAATGAACACTACGCAGTGAAAAACATTTGGGTTAAAATACATGTCCGACTACCGACTAATTGAACTACATATATCGGCCTCTTCATGCAGACTGTCGATTAAGGCAGTTTTGTATTTTTCATCATGATCCAATTTCGACTTTAGAAGCGATGAAATAATCAGCATCTTGAATGCTTATTTCGAGCTAAGAATCAAGATTTAATGCGATTTTCTATAATTCTATTGATTTCGTTTGGTTTCGTAGCCTCCTCAGACCCAGACATTAATATTGATGTCATTTCTGGCACGCGCACTTTTCAACAATATCGAAATGGTCAGGTGTATATGCAATTACTTTCACAGATCAATGATTAAAATTGGCGTTTAGTGAGTGAACACTGTAGGTCTTAGAGAGGAACGTACTTCTTCTAATCTCGTGAACTCCCGCTACAGAATCAGAAAGGAATATGCGTATCAAATAATAAAAGACATATCGCTTGAGGTATTTCAACAGTAGTAACCGTTAAAATGGATAACACATATAACATGAAGAGAAAATAATGAGATGATGATCAAGATGCAGTTGTTCTCACACTAATTCGAAAAATATTAAGAAAGGATAACCCATCGACAGTGGAAAAAGCAATAATACTTAGTTGACTTCAGAAACCTATTTTCCTAAAAGAAGTTTCAGTGGAAATATTTTATTAATTTCAACCGACAGTAGAACATGTGAGGAAATGGGTAATATTAAAATTAGGGTTACTTTTAACCTTATTTTGTCAAGATTTCAAGAAGATATGACTTTCAGTTTTTGTTAACGTGCACTTTGTATTGTTAAACCAATTTCATAAACATGGTAGGTAGGTTTTGATCGGCTTTCTTCTGTACATCAATCTTTACTTCGAATGTCAATTTTCTTAAATTGTCTTTCCTCATTATATGCCCCACTAATGTCACACGTCCCTTTCTAATGTGGAGTACAACTATTTTTCTTTGCTTCAATTTTCACTAAAACTGTGTCATTGCTAACATGTTCAATCCAATGTATTCTCAATAACCTCCCGTAGATTTCTGTTACCTGAAGTCTTTTCGTCATCAGTGAGGAAGTTGTTCATCATTCAGTGTTATATAGTATGAATACTACATAAAAGATAAGTACTCTTTCTTGTTTCGAATGCGACATTTCTGTTTCGTAGTAGATTACGTTGATTTTGGAACGTATTTTTCGCTATGACATAAGGCCTTCGGATTTAGGTGTAAAATTTCCTGTCCCTTCGTCAAACAGTTCCTATATATTTAAATCTTTGATCTTGCTTGATTTTAGCATCTCCTATTCGTTTTATTAACTCTTCTTATTGGTTGCAACCATAGATCTTAGAATTGTTGTCTAGTAATTCATTTTTACTTTCCTTCACTAATATTGGTAGGAGCTCATCTATTTAGCTTTCTGTTCCTGCTAGCAATAGTTTGTCATTTGCATATCTTATATTGTTAAGATTGTGGCCGCAAATAATTATTGTAAGCGTTCTAACTCTGTAAGAATCAGCTAGCTGTGAGAAGGCACATTCTTGAATTACACCCCGTTCTATTTTTGTATATTTATTGAATTCCTCTCCAAAGGAGAAGATCCAAAAAAGAAATAGAAGTTTTAATTACTGTCTCCGAACCAAATATTGTAGAAAGAGCAAACGTGCAAAAATTATTTTTACGTCACTTAGATTAATCTGACACAATGTCAAGAAGGAAGAAATGTCGATGTGAAATTAGTGTTACATTAAATTCCCATGTGTGTATGGTCTGTCTGAAAATTCGGCTCTCTTAATCATGGCGTTCTAATTTGACGTCCGTTAGAAATATGCATCCCAGCAGGCACAAAAGTGTCTTCAACTCAAGTGAAAAAAAAGTAAGAAAATTACTGTAAAAATAGGAAAATAAAAAGAAAACATGTCGGTAGTTGAGAAGCTTACAAGCCATAATGTCAGTAGCTGGCTGGTGCCTGTGTCAATTATTGTTAGAACAACCCGCGAGAGATTTAAACTTGGCATTTAGATAGATACCGACAAATAAAGCGTGTTAGCCTCAGGTATAGGTGTGTGCAACACTGGTTCTGAATAGCTAGAAATTTCTACTACAATACCAACAATGCTGACGGACATATCACGTTGGAAGACCGGTTCTCGTTTGATCACTGATATCAAGCAAAGTTTTATCTTGTCAGTACTCAAATGAGTGAAAGCCAGGTCTAGCTAGATATTCATGTAAAGAACGAAGTCATCTTTGAAATAAACGCAAAGAGCTAAGTATATATATCTTTTGAAAATTAAGCATTGTCAGAAAATTCGAATGGAAGGAGACAAAAGTATCAACCCTGCGAAAATTGAAAATGATTTATATACAAAGAAAATGAGCACTTCGACGTTGTGTAATGGTTAGGAACTTTGGCTCTTTGAATACAATATCAGAACCAGTAATAAGGAATGCCAGAGAAAAGCAATAATAACAACAAACTTTGCAATACGAGCTCTAGTAAAAAATATTTTTTAAAAAATGGAATGAGAACAGCAAAAAATGCAATATGAGCACTGGTAAAAATGGTTGCTGAAGACATTAGGTTTATAAGTTCTAGAAATTCATACACAGATGTCCTCAAGGACACATAGCACAATGGATAAAGGTGCTAGTTAGATCCAGTGACAGGACCCAAAGTGTGAGCTCAATACCTGATTATGGTATTGAACTGTATTGAACTGGTAAATTGGAGAGGGGAATTAACAAGAGATAACTAATAACTGACATACATTACACATGGAACTAGAATAGACTACCCCAGCGAGCGAAATAAAGGTTCAGTTCGACATTCTAATCATCTGAAGAAGTCCGGAGCGTACGGCCGAAACGTTGTGATAAATATACCAACAAAGAGGACGATAGTCCGAACAATGTAAATAATATACATAATACCTTATCACAGAAATAGACAGAAAATTTGTCTCACTGTATCAATAATGACTAAGTAGAAAGTTGGGTGATCCATACTTTCGGGCTTGTGCCACATCTAAGCTATGCTTAGTAAATCGTTATATACAACAACAATCCATGTTTCTTTGAGATATATCAAATCAGATTTGTAGACCCAATAACGAAATCTAACTGAAGAGTTAATTAATTAAAAAAGCGTAAGTCTCACTTCGTAGGATAACTACTGGGATATGGAAATGCTGATTTAATCTGATGCCTTCTCTTTCAGATTAATAGCTTTGAGAAATGTATGAATCAATTTATTTTCCTTTACTTAGTTAACAGTTAAATATCATTTTAGATTAAGCATCTATGTATATATTTGAAATATTTTTCCTCAATAGTTTACCTTGGAGAAGGAAAGGTTATCTATTCAATCATCTTTCACAAAATGCAATGGCAATTATTAATGAAATTGAATCAGTGCAGGGAATTTATCGCTTATTCCCTAAATAAAGAAGTGGAATATGAACTGGAGTATACTAGCTTCTGGATTGCTAAATTGTGTTTATCTATCCACCTAAATTTCAGGGCGTTCTTTAATTCTGTTCTATCTGTTTGGTGTTGCCTTAGGAATATTAGTTAGTGATGTAATGGAATAACCAGTCACCCCATAAGTGACTAAACTATAAGCATCTGTAAGTCAACGAACTACAGAGACTAGCTGGGATCATTTTCAGCTGTACACTCGAACTCTTTGCTTTCAGGCAAAGAGGAACCCGGACGAGGCTATGACGAAGGGCTGTCTCGTTCGTTAGACAGACCCGATCCCGCTTATGTGGGGTCTATGGGGATTTTTTGTCCGAGCCTACGTGCTCGAGAACCCCACATTAAATTTGGCGTTGTGTCACATGTGACTGCGTGGAAGAGTTACTAGGTAACTGGAATTATTTTCAACTGTGCTGGTCAAATTCTGAGCAGAGAGGATCCCCAGATGAGGCTATGCCGAAGGACAGAGTATCGACTCGGGAAACAGCAACACGACCATGTTTTACACGGATTCTACGGGAATTATTGGCTGAGCCCACGGGATCGGATGCCCCACATTGAATTTAGCCTAGTGCCAAATCTGATCGCGTGGGGAGGTTAGTAAATACAATACCTGGAGTTTGTTCCAGTTGTGCTGTCGAAGAACCCGGACGAGGCTATCCCGAAGGGCAGATTCTCGTCCGTGGAGATAGACAGACCGGAAACCGTTTATGCCGGTTCTACGGCGAAGTTTTAGCCGAGCCTACGGTCTCGGATGACCCACGTTAAACTCGGCCTTATGTCACATCTACCCTGTTGGGGGGTGGGAGGTAAATATTGACGAGCTGCGATCTGGTACTCAGCTGTTAGCTGTTGTCCAATCTCTGCCAGATGGCAGAGAGGAACACAGACGGAGTTTACGAGGAAATTTTCACCGAACCTACGGGCTCGGAATGACCCATATTAAATTCGGCCTTGTGGCACATTCTACCCCCTGGGAAGGTTGGTAAATAATACTGGCTGGGATCTGTTGAGTACCACTCAGACCTAGAACTACCGACCTTCCAATAGTAGCACTCACTACTCGATTGACATGAGACGACTTGGTGCATAACTGTGACATTTATTCTTATTATACTGGTTTTGCACAATAAACCTTTACTTATTTTATCAACCTTAGTATATATTCCTATTAGCACCGAATATAACAGTTAAGTCTGCGATATATTCCACAAACTCACAGTAGGTTAATTCAGATGAAAATCTATGAGTTAATCGGATCTTCCTGGAAGCATTTTCCTTTCAGCCATCTAAGAATGAGTTTTGCTTTATATTACTTCAACGAACCATCATCACTAGAAAGTAGGGGAAAATAATCTACGATTGTGTCTGCTCATATCAACTCTTTCAAGAAAGTTTCCAGAATACTAATGCTATTAGGAAAGTCTACCAAAAAAGATAGTAGTTAAACATGTGAGCTGAATATCTGCTTTCATAACATTCTGCTCAAAGGCTGGATCTTTGCTAGATACGCCATTAAATGCCTAGCAACTCTGCAGCTTGTGTCTCTGGCTGGAGACGAACATATTTTTTCTAAATGACTGCAGCATCTTTTATGACACTCCAAAAATATCTGATTATTTATCCAGCATCCACTGCCATATAGGAGAAATTGCTGGCCAGCACTATTTTCTTTGCGGATTTATCTGTTTCTTAGTAACGTGATTAATGTTTAGAAAATATATTTTGTTAATTCTATGCGCGTTAGGATTTCAGTGACGCCTTATTTCTGCTCCATGAAAACGCTTCCCAAATAAGTTAATAATAATCTTAATTTATTGACAATCTTTTAACAACAACCATTTAAGTGTTATTTAATAAGTATTTAATAGTAGTAGATAGGTTTGCATATCGTCCGATTCCCACTTGCTTGGTCTTTTGACCCGGAGCCGAGGTTTTGCCTTTGTTTCATTTTTATGATTTTTTTTCCGTTTTGTTTCTTTTCTTCTCTTCTACTTCTAGTAGTCTCTTGTGTCTTAGTGGCATTATCGCCTTGATTGGGGTGAATTGATTAAAATAAAATAGAAAATTAATAATTATATATTGCTGAAGATATATAAAATATTTGCACCATTAATGTGCCAGATATTTCACATTGCATGTGTAAATGAGTGTAGATTACTGAAATTCCATCAAAATATATAGAAATTAGAAACATAATTATACAATCAGTATGTTTTGAACTGAAATTTGAATTTTTTGTCTGGTATTAAGAGCTACAAATTATTCAGTTTATTTACATGCGGACTTTTGTCTTCGTCTTTGTTAATCTATACTCCATATCCCAGGAGTAGTTTTAGAAACTGTTCGTTCTATTTTGCATTCTGCTTCTAGCTTAAATAAAATCAATTGTGTACAGATCTTTCACATGTAAATGACGCTTGTCATTATTTGCACAGAAATTTCAACCGGTAGATTTTTTAATATCTTAATATTTATAATAAAGCATCTCCTACTGGCACAAAACAAACAACTATGTACGGAGCAAGGTCGCAAGGAATCTGCCCTCGCCACTATTAATCGTCGGAAGCTGGCATGGTTTGGCCATGTCGCACGACATGAGATCCTCTGCAAGACCATCATGCAAGGCACTGTTGAAGAATAACTCAGGCGGAGACGGCAACACAAGACGACGCCAATGAGCAGACGGAACTACTGAGAGAAATTGCCCGTAGTCCAGACGCGGGGAGGTCGTTTGCATCTTCCCTTCTCAGGTCTCACCAACGATTCCCTGTTCAGGTCTCACCAACGATTGTGTATAGAGTATAAAAAAGAAGTCAATATATAAGAATCTACTGTTAGAAAAATTGTATGTGCGTGTGTGAAACCCACTTGTGTGTGTGTTTGTGGTGGTAGTGGGTAAATTCAGTCAAAATTCACCCGCAGGAAATGTATTCTCCCCAAAGAAGAGGCATCCTATGTTGGTGTTTCTACCTAACTTATGATTTGTTAAATTGAGAAAAAAAATAAAGCAGAAGATGTCTGTCATTTTATAGTACTTAAACAAAGCCGTCTAAGAGTGTCTTGGTAAACCAAGTCGTACTAATACTTACAATCTATTGATTTTGTGATTTTTATTACTTAAAAGAAATAGAATGCATAACACGCAGAACAGAATTCCAAATACTTAATTGCGGGTAAATTGCTGTCAGGTATTGCAAACGTTCATCTTCAGAATGCGCCCAAACTTTTCAATCATCTTAATGTCGGATCAACTGGACGGCCACTTAATCAAACGACTCTCTTTCAAACCGATTTTATTAAGAAGTTCATGGTTCCATTCTATATCTGAGCTGTCTTCTTAACACCATCTGCTACTCACCAAGTGCTCATTATTTCAACACATATAATCCGACCTCCAAATCACACACATAAACGTTGTTGACACAGCCAAAAAAAAAATTGACGTCGGTTTCAGCCATTAATCATACTGACCGAACAAATTTAACACTGCATTGTTATGAACAAAAAAAAAAAAAAAAAGAAAAACATGATGGTTGAAATATTCCGTCGATTCCCCCATTTCTATGGATCTTTCTGAGAAAGAATTTTTGAAGAAGGACATATGTTTTTTCTCACACACTTTGCTACTTGATTTTCGAACATTTCTCGTTTCCACAGCGCTTACAAATGTTTTATAGATTGAAAAAGACGGTCATTTTTGTATAACTCTCCCGCAGATCCGTTGCATAGACAGACCGGGTAATGTCGTTAACTTTCATACATTTCGACGAATATCTTGTTACGCAATTTTCGTTATCCCCTATTTAAAATTTTTAAAATCCCAAAGTTCCAAGAAGACGTTTCGAAATTCCGTAATTTAATACAAACTGCTGCCACTTGCTTACATCAGAAAAGAAGGAAGCTCTTCTCCTTTTCACTGCGTATATAGTCACCTTCCAAAATATATATCTATGGATTCCTATATATATATATATATATATATATATATATATATATATATATATATATATATATATCAATATATTATGAAGTAGAAATTAATAATTCTGATAAAAATCAAGTTAACAGTCTCATTAAATTAACCCACCTGTGATTCTATTATAATAGGTGCTATATGAATTTACTGCCTGTCCTAAAAATAATACATCAGAATAAATATTTAAAATCAAAATACATTATGGTCGTCTATTAATGCTCAGCGAATACACCAAAATTTTTTATACGTATTTACGATATCACCATTCTATTGCACTGTGATACGTTTCAATTCTTTACTAAATGTAATTTAACGAAACTTCATTAGTTTCTTTTTCATTATTTATGAATATTGGTTAATTACAAGTGGTTTGATACGCATGTAGACTGGTGTAGTCACTCACAATAGAAATACACCCACTGAGTGATTTAATGGAGTCGACACATAAAAATGTGTTGGGCAGATCCATTATAGTAAATTGGACTAACCTACCTGATGTATTAGGTACTCTCCTATAAATGATGTAGATTAGCTGACCTACCTTTCTACAAGGAGTCACAAAGAGGCAGCCATGTTAGAAGGTAAGTTAGTTGATTCTACAATTGTCTCTAAAGGTCGAAATATATCATAAAAATTAAAATATATTTGTGAAAGATAGTTTATATATTAACACAACTCTACCCAAACATTCTACCTTATTCTATCAATGATGCTTTCATTTAAGTTTGTGTTGTTTTTTCCAGTGGAATCGTTGATCTCGTATATAGAAGTCAATATTGGACAATATCCCCACTTTGTCTTTCCACGGTCTTGGCAGAGCGCCGGAAGCATCTACGATATAATATATCATAAAATATTTTAAAGATATGTTAGGTTTATAGGCCCAATATTTGCAGTATTCGGTATTGAGCATATGTAAATATCAGAAGTTTGGACATCGATGTCAGTATCGAGGAGCAACCGTCTATGTCATGACTTAGCGCAATATTCTGGCGATAAGCGACGAAACCCAAGCAATCACACATCTCTCTCTCTCTCTCTCATATATATATATATATATATATATATATATTTCATTCGCAGACAGTGTCACTAGACAACCGAATGCCTCCATCCAGGACCGTAACCCTACCGATTTGGTGTCAGTCAGAATTTCTACTATCATCACTCGGCAGAATGAAACAATTAGTTCTAGCGTATTGTTTTTACGAATGTAAACAAACGCTATATATATATATATATATATATATATATATATATGTAATTATTTTTTAAATATAATCCCATCGCTACATAAGAGTTCTCATGTTTCAAAAACAGAAGCTAAAATCTTCAATTTAATTATAGATTCGAATCATATTTATCAGGATGGAGACTTCCTGACGATATCCTTCGGGAAAAGTGCGTGAAAAACATACCATGGGTTGAATGAATATAACTCAAGTGTGAGTAAAATTGGGTAGATCGTAACATTGAAGATCATAGATAGATGTGCTAGTACGGTGTCACAAGTCATCGTGACCTAGGTTTTGAGCGTTCTGGCCTTGTTCAGATTTTTGATCACGTAAGTAACACTCTCCCTCACAGAAACTGCAATTAAGATTTAATCAGTATAGTAGCAGTATAAATTACAGCTAGGCTCTGTGGGTGTTGAACAACCACAAATGCGCCTGAACAAACGTTTACAATAGGGATTAGTCAGCCGCTCTACTAGACGGGTGTAGACGGGTATCGTCGCGTACGAGTGGCCCGCTATTGTTATGTATCTAGAAAGAGGGATAGATAATCATCTCACTGTTTATTATCTTGATCATCATGATGAAACTGAGCGAAAAATTATTAAACTGGCAGTTATGGTTGATCATTGTGCCCCAAAAGTTTAATTTGTATGGCGTGGAACACATTTTCTTTCCTGTGTACTTTCACAGCAGATTCACTTTAAAAGTTGCTGTTTCTATTAATATTAGAAATCTCCTATCAGCACTTTTAGCGTATTACATATATATATATATATATATATATATATATATATATATATATATATATATATATATATATATATTGAACAACATTTATATATATATATATATATATATATATATATATATATATATATATATGAACGACATTTGTGTATATATATATATATATATATATATATATAGATAGATATATATATATATATATATATATATATATACATATATATATATGAACGACATTTTGTATATATATATATATATATATATATATATATATATATATATATATCATCATCTTTGCTCCTGTAGTGAACAGGTAAACTTATATATAACCATTATTATCGATTAAAGATCCATAGAAACAATAAAACTACAATGAAAAATCCGCTTGAAAAGTTTGCTTGTGAGCATCTAAGAAGTGTTATATTTGTCTACCTATGTGCTTTTAGCAGATTGCGTGCCATCTATGAGGATACGAATGAAAGCCTGCTGGAACGAAACCAACTATTGGCACGTTTTGAGAGGAAGAAATATACTTATTGGGAAATTTACACAGATAGGATACGGACACAATAGCAGAAACTGGTCTATGAATCAATTTGCTTTGAGTGGTTGTATTGTTCTGTCTGTTATGAAATAATAGCGACGACAAGAAAAAAAGATGAAAGGATTGTTTTTATCAATTCCATCGACAGTTGTATATATAGGCCCAGTGAAGAAATTCGATTCAAATATAGTCACAGTATCTGTAGTTGTGCATCTATAACAGATGAACAATTTTACATAATCGTGTAATTTTACAATCCTAAAGTGTGTATATATATATATATATATATATATATATATATATATATATATATATATATATCTTATTGATGCAATAGGGATATCAATAAGTCTGTAACCTAAGACTATCATATGAAATTTAAGTCTGTCTTTATAATATATATATATATATATATATATATATATATATATATATATGTGTGTGTGTGTGTAGTTAGTTAGATAGTTTATGAAAAACTATGTAATCCGTATGGGTTAACCGAAGGAGGATAAAATCCAGAGACCTCAATGTAAATCCAGAGCAAATAATTTAAATAAAAACAGACCACTTTAAGGTTCCATCTAATAAATTATTTCACCCACAGCCCTTTTAAAGGACTGCGGATCATCAGACTTTACTTCCAAACAAAACATCTTTTCTGTTTGGAAGTAAAGTCTGATGGAAGTAAAGTCCTTTAAAAGGGTTGTGGTGAAATAATTTATTACATGGAACCTTAAAGTGGTCTGTTTTTTTAATATATATATATATATATATATATATATATATATATATATATATATAACTTTAAAAATCAGGAGATCAATTGAATACACGACATTTGTTTTGAGCTCAAGATCACGCATTCAATTGATTTCCTAATTTTTTAAAGTTAAACGATCTACAGGTTATTTTTTATTTTATTTATTTTATTTCTTACACGCGTGTATTGAGCACATTTTAATAATATTGTTTCCTGATCTGATTCATCTCTTACCATTAACCTTTTATGTATAAATATATATCTCTCTCTCATATATATATATATATATATATATATATATATATAACACAGACACATACGAACATATAGATATAGATGTATTCATCTAAAATGTCTATATTAGCCGTATGCGCAGTACTGGGTAAGTCGATATTTTTTTCTAAATTGAAGGATTATAGAGATAAGAAACGACTGAAATGTAATATCCCTGCAAAAATAAATAGATATATACGATAATAAATTATGGTTCAGAAAAAAAGACAAAATGTCTAAATATGTACGAAGTTAAAGCCGTAAAGTAGACTGGCATAATGGAATTATTCTATAAACCATTTCTCGCACGAAAGAACACGACGTATTTTCAATCTAGAGATATACATCATCATAACCAGTCACATGACCGGCTGTTATTGTTGCGTCGGTAGCAGATGAGGATTGGACCATTTCTTTCCACATGTTAAAACCCGGATACTCCCTCGATGATTGTTAGATATTCTTTTGCAAGTAGACCTGGCGGAACAGATCCATCTCCATTCCATATACTCCGTCTTGGAAGATCACCTTTGTTACAGACGTAGCTGTTGGTTATATTGAATATACACAAACATGCACCAAAATGCATACAACAGGATCTCGTTAACTCTGACATCGCCGAAAGCAGAGATTTCATCATCTGTAGATGCTAAGCAGGATACACTCTCTCTGCCTGGAATCGCCAATAACAGGAAACTCGTTAACCATTGGTAGACCAACATAATTTAAAAAAAAATATATCTGCTATTTCTAAAATCAGTAACATTTTCCTGTTTAAAATGTTATGAATCTGTCATGGTGCCTACCTAGACCGACAAGAATGTCCTCTTCCCAACGCGGTATATATACTACGCCTCTCAAGAGAGACGAACTGTATTAGAACGGATTTGGTATTGGGACGGTAGTGAATCGAGCCGAACTTCTCGGCTTGACGGTCGAACACTCTGCCTCTGAGCAGAGAGGAACCCGGACGAGGCTCCGCCGAACGGCAGAATCTCGTTCGGGGAGGTTGACCAACCCGATCCCGTTTATTCGGGTTCTACGGGCATTTTTTGGTCGAGCCTACGGGCCTGTGAAACCCACGTTAAACTCGGCCTTGTGCCACATGCAAACCTCGTGGTGGGTGGCTAGATACCGAATCTAGTCGAGCTGATAGCAGTCACGCTAAACCAGTCGGACAGTCTTACTAAACCTTTTACTTCTTTTGTATTATTTCTTGTGTAATATATTCTTTGTTATTTCTACTGTTGTGTTTCGTGTTGTTCTTCCATGGTCCTAACCTTGGACCATAACAGAATCTAAAAAATCTTTGCAATGTATAAGTCGGAAAAATAGATATAAATTATAAAAAAAAAGAATTATTATTTAATATTAATAATAATATTAATGAAAATAAAATTTGGAAAATTTACTAATAGACATATTGAAGTAATCTCTAACAGCACATGCTTTAAAGAAATACTAAAACTTGTACTCACAAGTATAGCTCACAGTTTATGAAAGGTTTCTTATATGTAAAATTTGTGTGATCTTACGTTGTTGTTTTATTTTAACAAGAATGCACAGTGGAAACTAATCACCTAGACATTGTCATTAGAGAACGCAAAGACAAAAATACCTCCATAATGATGTGGCAGTCCCTGTAGACCGCAATATATCTTTGAAGATCTTCAAAAAGCTATCCAAATACAAGGAACATCAGAATATCAACAATTCCAGTTGTTGTTGGAGCCCTTGGATTAATTGGAAAAGGTTCTAATAGACCAATTGAAGGGATTCCTGGTAGCACATGCCTTAATCAAATAAATAAAATTGTACTCACGAATTCAGCCCACACATAACGAAGATCTTTATCGCTATAAAATACGTGTGATTTAAAAAAAAAAACTGCTCAGTGGATAATATGATGCGATTTCTGGCCTGAGGTTTCTGGTCGGGACCCAGAAAAATGAGTACACACCAGAAAATCCACGGAGATGATGATGATAATAATAATAATAATAATAAGAAGAATAAGAAGAAGAATAAGAAGAAGAAGAAGAAGAAGAAGAAGAAGAAGAAGAAGAAGAAGAATTTTAAAGTATAAGAATTTTAAAATATAAAAAAAATTAAATAAATGGAAATGTTGTCAATGGTACACCTGCTCTTTCGGAAAGAAAATTAAAATTATTTTAGAAAGACAGAACGGTAATAATAGGTGTCGGCATCGTTTAATCTAATTCCTTTCGTTTTGATAATTGTATTTAAAAAAATTGTATTTTAAAAATTATTTCGCCCGGAGCAAGGCAAGGCAAGGCAATAAAAGCCACCAGAATACAAAGAGTTTCCAAAAGAGAAAGTAACAACGAGGACAATAAAAGAATATAATTCAAACAGACAAAATATGAAGAATGATATTGATATTTAACTGTTATTAAATTTAAACTTTTGAATTTTGTAATTGGCTGGAATTCAGGAAGCCCAAAAAGGAGTTCTAGAAACGAGAAAAGCCAGACAAAAAGAAGCATATAACTGATATACGCATCTAGTAATTTCACGATTGAACTGATGAGACCTAACTGCCAATATAGTACTGCGCTTTTATTCCTGAAGTCGATGTTCCAACGAGGAAAACTCATCAAAACAATTAGGAGACATGAAGACAAACGTCATCTTATGCATTTCACCATTCCTTGAATTATGAAACGTATCTGGACTGCATGAGGATGACAATGCTAAAGACACACACACGCACGCGCGCACACACACGCATACACAGAGGGCGTGACAGCAAAATTGTCAAAATCGTGTAACAGCGTAATTATCCATCGCCCCAAATGCTTATTACTTAAAAAATCACTAAACTAATTAGGTTTCTTTTTTCCAAATTTTCACAAAAGTTCTTGAAACCAATGTCCGTAAGAATCAATAACAATCCTTTGAGTAATTCGGCGAAAAAAAGAATAGATTATAATTGCCAGACCCACTGTTTTCCCAACTGAGCAATGGTAAGAATAGAAAGATCATTCTAGCCCTCAATAAAGGTAGCAACATTCATATCCGTCTTCCATCTTCGACATTCATTCAATAACCATCACGAGAACGGTCAATAAGTTTAAAAAGAGGAAACAGTAGAGATGAAAGCTGGACCATGAGTTCACAACAGCCAGAGGGATCATCATTTCAACTTAGAGCTAAAGAGATCAATTGGAAAAGATCCAACTTAATTCAGAAGTGGTTTGGCAGGTGAGAGAGGAGTTTCAGCTGTGACAATCCAAAGAGCAGTGAAAAAAAGACATGAAAAGGAAATCGTACGTGAAAACATGTCAGGACTCTTGTTACATCAAGACAGAAAGTTTTAAGGTTAGAGAGAGTGTTTTAGTGTTATAAACTCCTAGAAGAATTGCAGTAATATATTTGTAATAATTTCTAAGATACAAGAGTTTAGAGCTTAATCTAACAATTGGATAAATTCTGTTGCACAATTTGAACAAATTCGCTGTTACACCAGGTACGTGCGCACACACACGCACACACACACACACACACACACACACACACACACACATATATATATATATATATATATATATATATATATATATATATATATATATGATTCGATGGTTATATCTTCATCTAAATTTCGCAAAATGAAATAACACTGACATCTTATTTTAACAGATATATTTACAAAAATTACACAAGAATATCTTGAAATACTAAAAAGTAAATTTATTCAATAAAATCGTCACTGGCTTCAACCACGGTCCCCAGATGACTTTGAAATCTTCTGAAATTATTGTAGATGTCATCCATGTTTAAGTCTGCGAATGCTGCCATAAGATTTGCCTTCAGTTTGATATTTGTTGATACAAGAAGTTTTATTTGTCTCTCGCTCAACTCTGTCCCATACATAATAATCAAGGGGGTCGCAGTGATTGGAGATAAGTAGCCAGATGGAAGGGGAGATGTGGTCACAGAGTTTGTCTGACAGCCATGATTGGGTTATTTTGCTTGTGTGACATGGTGCATAATAATGTTGCCAGGCATAGCAACTTCCAGCAGTCACCCTCTTAAACCAGGCCCGCACTACCTCCTCAAGGCACTTGATGTAAGCATCCGGATTGAGTCTGAGACTTTCATTAACAAATTCCAAGGTGTTTTTACTTATCATAACGATCAGAATGAATTTTCCGTACATTCATAATCATCATTGGACACATCAAACTCTTTCCGAATCCTCTGCACTATCAACAGATTGATAACCAAACACACTGAACTGTTCGTATTAAAGCTTCAGACGAATGCGAAGCAATACTGTATGCTGTTTCCAAATTTAGTGCGAAGTGAATTGCGTCATGGTGCTCTTATTCACACAGACGGTGCCCAACTGAGCCCACACTTATTTGCAGTCGACAAAATCAAAAACACGCAACTGGCATGCGCGAAATTAAAAATATAATATGGTGACAATTTACCCATCGCACTCTATCCAAAAGTGTACTCACTCTTTAAATGAAAATAAATGCTGTGTTTACTGACTTGCAAATTAAGATTAAGGCTTAAAATTTAAATCTATTAATGTCTTAGAAAAAAGATTTACAGTGTAAAATATATTAACTGAAATTGCTATTTATTTGCGTCGCCTTGGTGTTTCTCTGTAAAACACTTTCTAAAATGTTTTTGTACTTCATTGGCTTGTTTGTGTTTCCTAGTAACGCTTATTTCTCAAATACTAAGTCGTACTCCTGACATTATTAAGATGCATTAGATAAAAAAAAGAATAAATAATTCAAGAAATCATAAGAAATCAAAAACAGATCACGTTGGGCCACTCTTACAGTTCAAAGGCCTGAGGCTACCGCCGGTAATTTTGCCTCAAAGAATAATTGTTTGTTATTTAAATAAGAAAATTTTATACTTGGTTAAAAGAAACTGAGACATGATTTCTTTATCAGAAATTTTATTATGACAAAAGGAAAAAAAAAACATTTTATCAATTAAATTTTTGCTCGTCAAAATATCCTCTTTTGGCCTTGATTACTACAACACAAATGTTTGAAATTTGTCGCAAATGTTTCTTAAAGTATAAGTATAATTGATTTCATTTTTTTTCAAAGATTCTAAGACATTCTTTTAAAAAAGAAATTCACTCATCTTTCAAGTTTCTAGTTGAAATTAATGTTTTTAGGGTAATTTGAATATATTTATATGTCGACACTTGAAAAAAATTCATTCCTTTCGTACAACAGTTGGCCAGCATTTTCGTATTTAATTATTAGAATATATATATATATATATATATATATATATATGAAAATTTCTCAGAGTTATCCTGTAGAAAAGACAATATTTATAAATATAAATGACAATAGGAAAACTGTAGTTATTGCTGACACGTTTCGTCCAATGTGGAATTAAACAAAGTAAAAAATGATAATAAAAAACAGAATGGAGGAATGCAGAGAACGCTATTTTCATATTGTTAACTGAAAATAACATCAGTTATTGTCGCGAATGACAACATTCTCCACACGCGACATTACCTTTATAGTAAAAAACAAAAATTTGTTTTAAAAATCCCTTACTATAAAGGTAATTTACATTAACCAGAAAAAAGCTTAGACAGAAGCGTCTATCTTTTTAAATTTGGATATTTTAATATCACTATAACAACAAAAACCATTCGATTTCATTTTTGCCTTGAAAAAGTCGGTAGACGAAACGCGTCTGCAAAATCTAAGATTTTTTTCCACTTGTCATTTTATACTATATATATATATATATATATATATATGTGTGTGTGTGTGTGTGTGTGTGTGTGTGTGTGTGTTTTGTGTAACGTCATATACAGAAACAGAATTCCTAGAGAAGGAAGTAGTCCATAATTTGACGATATGTAGAATAGATCATTGTTAACCTTATACTTGAAGAGTGTAAAATCGTAGAAATTGTGAAAGCGTCCTCTCCGAAGTCTTTTTGAAAAGTGTTATTTCTTGGGAAGAAACTGTCCGGGTGGCTCTTCCACCCTACCAATGGGATACGTAAGGAATGAAAGTAGTTCACCACTGGTTAAGTGAAACTGCGGGTCGTAACCGCGAAAATATTAATTGGTGGTCCTATGGAATGTTGCCGAGATGAACATTCGACTTGACCGAGTAAATACGTAAGGCTGGAAAGTGAGTGTTCGGTACGTCCATTCCATATATGGCAGCTATATTCCATTTAAGTATCTGAACTAACTCAGGTAAATATATAGCGGATGGGAAAGTTTCAGGTATTTACTAAAGTGTCAACAGTAAATATGGACAGGAGTGTGCTGGGTGGTTAGAACGTTCGCTTTCTGGCTATGTGACCCGGGTTCGAATCTCACTATAGTCGATTTGTCAGGTCCTGATGTGATCAGTTTGAAGGGGGGCGATCCCAGCGTGCGGCACCTTTGGAAAGTACCTGAAAACCATACTACGTTTTGACATAAGCCTTGAGAGTGAAATTGGGTAGACGGTACTCTTGAGGTTCGTTGACATCTGTGCTAGCACGAAGTCACAAGTCATAAGTCATCGTGGCTGAGGAATAGTGTGCACTGGCCTTGTTCAGATTGTTGAACACTCGAGATAACCAGAAATAAAGAAAGCTCAGCATAGTTTGAGTATAAACCAGAGTTGGGTCCTGTGGTTTTTGAACAAACAAAAATGCGCGCCTGAGCAGGTGTCTGCAGTAGGGATTGACGGGTATCCTCGAGCTATTATATTATTATTTAGGGTAACTATATTTTTCTGAAATGTATTGCTATATTACCTTTACTCACATATTCTAGAATGGTAAACCACAAAATTACGAACCGCTACTAATATATATTTATATTATTCAAAATATACATACGGTGTTTTATATGTGACTAAGAAAATCTGGTTAGAAAAGACCAACAAATACAGGCGAATTCCATCCAGGCCTATTCAAATAGTAAATTATATATTTCGGTCTTTTGTTTTAAGACTCGAAGCACACGCAGCCATAGTAATGCAAAATGATTACTAAGGGTCTGTGTTGACATCCTGCAGGCACGTGCTTACTGTGTATGCTGAGCGGTTTGCATATGGTACAGGTTTTTAATATTAACGCCGTCCTGTAAATTCAGGTGAAAGTATGTGTTTTGTTAACAATATCGAACTACCAAGGATGCGCCACTTGCAACCTGCACAGTAGCTTTTCGAAGCCTAAATTTTGATTTTATTTGGCACTTACATTTGAATCTTAATCCTTAATCTAGCACGGCTAGTGCGCCGGTAATTAGGTGTTTATCCAGCATTCCTACAATACAAAAAAATTTAAGTCCGAAATGTGAACAGTTTGCCTCAGAAGAAAACCTATCACTTGATTCGAGCATGCAGAATCGGAGGCAGTCTTCCTGAGGATTATATTTAATAATAAACAAATATTCAGAACTCGAACGAGTCGATTCCCCCGTGTATTAAAGCTAAGACAAACATGGATCACTGTTTACATTATTTGGAATATTGTCCTCATCTTTGTTGCCATATTATCACAACGTTGTGATAAATATAGCAACAGAAATGAGGCCAATAGTCCGAATAATGTAAATAGTGCACATATTACCTCATCTCAGAAATATAGACAGATACTTAAGGAATATCATTAGCGTATTAAATAATGATAAACCTATTTACATGATTAATTTTCTAAATCCTGTATATTCAGTAGCGTTATTGATGTTAAAAAAACCTTATCGTTTTTATATATATATATATATATATATATATATATATATATATATATATATATATATATATATATATATATGTGTATATATATATGTATGTATGTATGTATAAGACGATAAGGTTTTTTAACATCAATAACGATATTGAATATACAGGATTTAAAATTAATCATGTAAATAGGTTTATCATTATATATATTTAAGATTTGAAAGCATTAGAGTACAGTTTTAACGTTCGTAACATTTAGTTTAAAAGAGGGCACAATATATATATATATATATATATATATATATATATATATATATATAGTAGCGTCCAAAACTAAGGGACAAAATTTTAAAACCTAATATTTGTTAGAAATAACAACTGTGAAAAGCTGAAATTTTGACAACTGGTAGTCGTTACCATCCATAATAACATACTAAAATTTGAATCATTTGCAAAGGATAGAAAAAGAATTATAACAATTATTTATTTATTTTCAAATTTGGAACGTCCAAAATTAAGGGACAAAATTAGCTTTGTATACTATGTTCGTTTGTAGGCAATTTCCTTGTAGTGGGCATGTTTTGTCTCTGCAGTTTCCCTGGGGATCTTTAATTGCGGTATTGCAAGTTATTATTATTTTTTTGGATTTTATTATTTGTGTTATAATTTTAGTGTAGATTTACTAAACTTTTACATTTTTGTGTTAAATATTTTTGCAAATTGGTTTGTTACAGGGATGTGTTACTCTCCTAGATTTATATATATATATATATATATATATATATATATTAAAGTCGTTTATTGGATTTTGAAGTAAATCACTTCACCGGTAGCAGAGTGTATTTTTATGTATATACTTGAATATACCTGTACATACATACACAACCAGACAGGCGTATACATATATTAGAACATTTTTCTTTTTAATGTGAATGTGTACATACATTTAAATATAATAATGCCCACTAATATATACATGTACTTACATATACACAAATATATGCACAAATATACACATAATACATGTATACTTGTATACACATACACATATTATAAATACCTGTACACATATATATCTATCTGTATGTGACTTTTTACCCTGATGAACCCAGATAGAGCAGACACTCTCGACAAAATCCATCGTTTAATTTTATACATGGGCATTTGTTAGCATGTAGATATATTTGTGTGCGTGTATTTGTGGACCTGTAGAAGCACATGTGTGATTGCGTCCTTCCTCAAATTTTGAACAGTATTTTGTATATTTATATGCATTTAAAAAAAGGTTATTCGGCTTTGGTATGACGATAAACTACATCCGGCAGCATAGTCTGTGATTGGTTGGGATTTGAAGAGCGTTGAACTACCTCTTAATTGATGTTGTTCCCAGGTGAAACATGACCCGGTTTGGTCGCACATGTTAGGTCCCCAGTGATGGGCAAAAAGCGGACAGTCAAACAAAAACAAAACACAGAAATTATAGAAAATACAAGAAATAAAATTTATAGTAAAAACAATATTACCAGGATTACAATTGTGTAAAAGAAATGTCTAATGCTCCCAAGAGAATTAACTTTTTGCATTAAATCACCCATATGTAGCTGATATACCGCTAAGCAAAAACCAAAATATTATAGTGACAGAATCCCTTATTCCGGTTTAGTGCACACTGGTGCATCTCCCTATAGATCTATATGTCCATGTGTTGCTACATCAGTAAATATGCATCCTGATTATGAAAATAGTATTTACTTAATAAAAAAATATATTTAATTTCCGAAATAATTCCATTCTTATTACCAGCGTCCTTAACCAAATTTAATAGATCAAAGTACCAGATCATTATAAATCAAAGGAAGTGTGTAAATTCATCAAATAGCTGTGCCATGTTTACTGTTTATTGATCTACACCTATATCTGCTAGTGTATATTACTCTGCCTTTATACAGTGTATGATTTTATTTGAAATTAGATTCTCATTATATTTTCAATAAATCAAGGTTTTAATATCTTTATTCCAGTCATGAATAGAGCTGCTCTCCTTTCATCGGCGCAGAGTTCGGGAGCAACAATCCGATGTGGGAAGCTTCAAATAAAAACTATTTGATCATGTAATAAAACCTTTCGAATACTTTGATTTCCCACCCCTATCTACATTGCATGCGTTTTCCTTACTGATTTCCCAGTGACATCTTACATATCATTCGTAATGTTCGCCATTTCTTACCATTGATGTCAATTAACAAATATATGCTGTCATCCCGTCTATATTCAAAGTGTCATATGTATTGGGAAAAACGAAAATGTTGAAGTCGGCGATCGTTTCTTAAATAGCACAACATAGAACCTGTACCGTTTATTTGACAAAGATGGAAACAGTTGTGCAAAAGGCAACCCATTTTCGCTTTTCAGAAAGTCAAGAGTATTTTTCCTTTGGTATTGTTAATAGCTTATCTCTAGCGGAACGTAGTGTAAGGTTTAACCTAATTACTGCCACCAAAATATTCATCATTTTTATTCTGATAAATGCAAGCCTTTTTGTATCATCGCTACATATTATACAATCAACCAATCGTTCATTTTTTAGATGTTTTTGAAATTCGAAGGACATTACATTGAGTTGAAACTTTGCGATAAGATGAAAGAAAAAACTAATGAATTCAGAATATTTTTAGCAGTTTACATTGAACTTTCCATTGATTTTATCCATTGTTCATAAATTCCGAAACTTTGAACAGTATTTATTTTCCGGACAAGAAAGATAGGATTGATATACAAACTAAGGTGAATGAAATAAAATTATTTTGAAGGTGGTTACTTGATTTTAGTTTGGTACATATTCATATTTATTCTTAAATATTTACAATGTTTGAGTGTTTCATAGTAAATATTGCTTAACAGCTTACACACACACACACACATATATATATATATATATATATATACAATAATAATTAAAAAAAATATGATTCCATCGTTGCATAAGAGTTCTCATATTTCAAAAAGAGAAATTAAAACTTCAATATAATTATAGAAATTAAATTGAATTAAATAGTTGTCAGTGAAAATGTAAACCCTTACGTTCCTTATTAAAATAATTGGTTTCGGCGTTTCCATAATAATTAGTATTACGAATCAAGTTCCGTAAATTTCAAGATTAGTTATTCCAAAATTCTCTTGAGGATGAAACAGGGCTGGGTAGTTTAATTCAATTTAATTTCTATAATTAATTTGAAGATTTTACCTTGTGTTTTTGAAACTTGAGAACTCTTATGTAACGATGGAATCATACTTTTAAAAAAAATAATTATAATTTAGTTTCTACTTGTATAATGAGCACTGTTTTTTTTTTAAATAAAAAAAGTTCTAAAGAACTTCGGATTATTAACCTAATGGTTATTTCTTTTCTATATATTTGGACACACACACACACACACACACACACACACACACACATATATATATATATATATATATATATATATATATATATATATATATATTGTTAAATAATATAGACAAATTTTTAATTAAATCTTTCAGATTTCCGAGAAAATTGTTTCGTGTTATAGGTAAATCTGCAAAATATGATATTAATTTTTATTTGATATTATTTTTCCCAAATAATTTCGAATGTTGTTGCTATATTAGATTTCATGTGTTGTTCTGTGTGTCGTACGTAACTGGATTTTAATTCCTGATATTTCTCGTTAGAAAGAATCAATTTCAAGTCTGTCAAGTTGTCTTTACATAAACAGTCTAACTGAAATTCTTGTGCGTGTGTATGTGAGCTTCTATGTGTGAGTGTATCTATCTATCTATCTATCTATCTATCTATCTATCTATCTCTCTCTCTCTCTCTCTCTATATATATATATATATATATATATATATACAGATGCGCACATAATTGTGTTTTATTTTGCTGAATTCTATATAAAACAATTTGTTCGAAAAGGAAAACATTTTAGCCCGATGAATCAGGTAATTTATAAGAATTATTGCATATCTGTATTGACATTCGATTTTATTTTTATTAAGTATATATAATTACTGGAGATTTATATATATATATATATATATATATATATATATATATATATATATATATATATATATATATAAGTGAACATTGAAGTCAACACTCAGAGGTGACAGGCTGTTTCATGCTGGACGCAATCGTCAGGCCACGTTTTCTTATGTGTGTGTATGTGCGCGTCTGTGTGTGAGTGTGTTCATATATATATATATATATATATATATATATATATATATTCATGGCCTGACGATCGCGTCCGGGATAAAACAGCCTGTCGCCTCTGAGTGTTGACTTCAATGTTCATATATATATATATATATATATATATATATATATATATATATATATATATAGATAGATAGATAGATACATAGATGTAAATATAAAAACACACATTCTATCTCTGATATTGAACACTTTATCCCATAAATATAGCACACCTTAAAACTTTCTTCCTTCATATATATATTGTGATATTATCTTGTTACATATGCAGTGATATCACTATTAGCATTTACTAAAATACACCGTAAGGGGATTGTATTTTTAATGTTAAGTTCATAAGAGAATTTTAGAACAGATTTAAATCAAATGTTTTTTACGAGTTTTTAATTCTTCATTGTTGTTCGTTAATATGAATATCTTGTCAATATATATGGCATATACTGAGGATATGTTGAAATTACTCACTAACCTGTCTTCGATATCATTCATGGAGAAATTACATAAAATAGACATTAAAGGCGAGGCCATCTCTACGCCGTCAGTCTGTGTGCAAATATCACAATAGAGATTGTAAAAAAATACAGTCTGTTTTTATTTAATACATGTTCTAATATTATGTGGTGTTTATAAAAGTGATAAACAGAAAATATCCATGTTATTTACAAAAAAAAATGTTGAGAGAATTCTTGCTGCCGAAATACAGCTTTCATATATATATATATATATATATATATATATATATATATATATATATATATATTGTTTATCACAAATATTTTTACAAACATTGGGGTGGTTCCCACACTACAAAAAGGGACAAATATCCATATTAAGTTTACGCAAATAGCGATGTGTTCTCATATAAACAAGAATCATAGTTTGTCGTGCCACGCATCCTTTCTCCGAAACGCGACGATAAACAGCAGCAAAGGTTGGGATATCTCGGGTGCCTTCTGTCTGGAAATGCAATCTAATACAGCCGTGCAGCTTCACATCCAATACCATTCGTCCCGCCTTATGTAATAATCATATCTGCCTGCTCAAGTTATGAATACCCTGCCATTATTAAACGGAACACTTCTCAGTTAATACACGTTAAACGTTGAAGATAAACTCGCCACAAATGTACACGAGTGACAAACATAAATTGGTCTACATGACAACATAGCACAATCTACCGTAAACTTTTTTAAACTTAGCTCAAAAAGGAAGACTTTGCGGACATATGTTTATATAGAACTTTTTACTTGTTTGGTGTGAGGAACCTGCCACCAAGTTATGTAAAATTATTTTTGATACTTATATATACTGTGGCGAGGTGGGGGACAAATATTCGTACACATAGAATTTTTTAATTTATTGTATTTCCAACGAATGAATAAACATACTTTTCATATAATTAAATAGGCATAAAAAACAGAAAAAATAATTTAATAGAAATAAAACTCATATATCTATATATATTTAAATGGGTGAAAAAATTATTCGTACAATGCAAATTTCGGATTTTAAAACTTTTAATATTTAATATTCTAGATTATTCAAGTAGATTATTCTAGAATGCTGAAATAATGTTATCAGTAGTTATTTAAAAAAAAAGGAAAAAAGAACATTCCTTATTTGATATTCGTGCAAGAAGGTTATCATCATGGCAAAAGATAAAGAATTAAGAAATTCGCAATAAAGAACTATTAATTTCTGGAAAGAAGGTAAATGTTAGAGGAAAATCTCAGACAACCTGAATATTCTATTTAATACCATTAGTTTATTTATTGCAAGATATAAAAAAACTCAAAATTGTTGAACACCAAAGAAGAACAAATGCTCCACAGAAGATTTCTTCAAGATCTTCGAGGAAATTAATGCCTAAAATGAAACAAAATTCAATAGTTACCCATCAGTAGTTGCAGGATGATTTGCTTTCATCAGGAATCTGTGTCACTAAACGGGCAATAAGCAATGAAATTCATAGGCACAATCACGAGCTTCCACTGAAAAGCTCCACTGCTTTTGAAAAGCCACAGATATCTAAGGTTGAAATTCGTTTGTGGACATAAGGATAAGGAAAAATCGTAGTTGGAAATAGTATTATAGACTGATGAAACCAAAATTGAGTTGCTTGACGTAATTCTGGAAATCATGTATGGAAGAAATATTGCGATGCCTTCAAATAAAAAACACAGTACCAATCGTGAAATTGGGTGGTAGCAGCATCATGGTTTGGAATGTTTTTCTGCAAAAGGTACTGGCAACATACTAGTAATAGAAACTAGATGAATTCTGCAACATATCAAAATATTTTGGAAGAAAATTTAATGATTTCGGCTGAAAATCTTGATCTTCTTCCCGATTTGATCTTGCCACAAGATAATGAACTTAAGCTCACTGCAAAAATCTACGAAGAAATGGCTTGCTGACAATAATCTGGCAGTCCCCAGATTTAAACCCAATCGTGAATCTGTGGTGTTATTTGAAAATTCAAATCCAATCGAGAGCTAAACAGACAGACAGACAGATAGATAGATAGATAGATAGATAGATAGATAGATAGATATAGTTTGTATCTAAAATACAATAAATATATACAGGGTGTATAAAGAAACTATATATACGTGTTTTTGAGTGTGGGTGTTTGCTTTTCTAATATTCATACTGCAAGCAAGATTTTATGATCCATATATTACTATCTGAATAAACAGTTTAGAATGTGTAATCTTCAATGCAGTCTCTCCTTCAAAAAAGATTTAAGTAAAGCGAACTACATTCTTCTTATTATAAAGGTGTTTTATTCTCTAACTAGTTTTGAACTTGAATGCCAATAATCAATTATTCTTAACTACGCGAAATCTTGGCAGTTATCGGTGTTCACAAAATGAACAACTGGGTGCCTCCAGGAAAATGAGAAAATATTCGGTATGAAACAAAAAACAGTATATTTTCAAATAAAAAACGACAAGAGTAAAGAGTAAATGTTTATGAAATGAAAACATTCTCAACCACGTGGATGCCCTCTATGCAATATCGGGTGCATTGATTTGATATATAATGTCCCCTTAAAAGAGTCCTTAGTTATGTCAAACTGATCATCAAAAAAGTACAACACCAGCGATTAAAATCAAGGAATGTTGGGTGTCCACATGTTGACATTGATACGATGTTGAAAATACTCACCGAATTTAGGCAAGGTTGACCCTGGTCAGGATAGGGTGACTGCTTGCGAATATCAGATGTTGCAAGCTTTAATGTGCTGGTTGTGTAATAGATAACGTCGCGGAATTGTAAAACCGAGTGTCAAGTTACAGTCAGGTTCGACATTTTCACTTACGTGCAAATACCCTCATTAATAAGTATGGATCTGACTAATCTCTCCCCAACAATTGGTTAATTAGCATAACTTGTGTCAGAAGTCATTAATATCACTCCCAGCCAAAAAAAAAAAAAAAAAAGAAAAAATTGAAAATCTAAAAATATTTTAGAACTTTAAATAACCTGGAAATAGTTGACAGTTCATAAAAATAATACATCAATCAACTATTTCTAGGTCTCTTGAGCCAAACTGGTTGGGACAGAAAATTGCTTTAATTCGCACACCTCACCTCCAATCATAAGCTCGACCACAGATGTAGGTAACAATATTAAGGAAACGTGGGAAGAAATGTGACGGCCTCAAGTGATCTTTGTTTATCATCACC
>CAHIKZ030005506.1:5065000-5190000 GCA_903632075.3 Acanthosepion pharaonis
GTGGTGATGTAGCGGAAGATCTAAGTAGATACATTTTCATAGCACTGTCTAAGAAGCTATGTACAAACGAAGGTGAACTCCACTGTACAATCAACCTAATGGACCATATAACAAAACTTATCGTCAAAATTCTGATGAACAGAGCGCGCAAGAAATATAGTCCGGAAATAGGACAAGAACAGTGATAGGTCGTTAAATACCGGAACAAAGAATGCAATAATTCTGCTCAAAATGATAACAGTAAAAAGCAATACAAATGCAGAATGAGGTGAAGCTGTGTATTATAGATTGTGCAAAGTGTTTGCTAAAATAACTCACAAAGAACTGTTGGGACTGCTAGATAACCATAACATATTTGGGAAGGATATTAAAATAATATGGAATATTTAGGGGCATCAAACGTCTTGTATACGGATAGAAGATAAATAAAGATAAATTTTTAATTTTGTAAATATGCACAAATAGAAAGAGCTATAAGACGAGGATACATTTCATCGAACCTATTCTGCCTATATAGTGAGGTTAATCTGAGGTTATACGTTCTATCGGGATGTAACATTGGCTGTGACGATCTTAAAAATAAAAGACATGCGGATGACACCATGTTGGTAGGAGATATAGAACAGAAACGACAAGAATTCCCAACAGAAGGTAGTAAAGAAATGCCAGAAGAAAGGACTAAATATCAATTGTAAGAAGATGGAATGTGTGGTTGGTTAGCAAAATGAACAGATCAACATGGAAATTACAAACTGGAGATACAAAAAAAAAAATACAACAATTTTAATTTAAATTTCGGGGAAGTGTTTTAACAGATGATGGAATCGTAACAGTGAAATCTAAAGGCGTATTGTGATAGGAAAATATATGTTCCAAAAGCTTAGGAAAATATTAAGAAACTGAAACAATAAAAGAGTACTACACTTTTATGTAATAACATTCCATCTATATGACAGTAAATATTAGACAATCTCCTCACAGACGAAAAAAACGCTTGAAGTAACAGATATGTGAACGAAGTTTTAGTGAAAATGAAAAAAAAGGACACTTTTACATAACATCAGGAAGAGCCAGATGAAATTTCTAATGTACATATTGAGGAAAGAAAGTTTGGAAAATGTGATACTCATAGGGTAGACTGAATGTAAGACGGAGAGAAGAAAACGACGCATAATCTACCGAGTGAACTTGAGTAAATAGATGGCAATGCAAGTCTTAAGGGAGATAACAAATAGATAATATTTATTAAGAGTTATAAAGGACAGGAAGTTGTGGAGCGTCATGATCGCAAACGTCCTGTCAGGGCAACGGGAATAGAATATGTGTTTGTTCTTTATGTGCTTCAACCGTTTCTACATAATGTCCTACATATACATGGTTACATAAAATAGTATTTCTTCTTCCGAAGACCTTTCTAAGGACGAAACGCATGACACGGAACCGTTCCATTTTCTTGTTCAATTACCGAAATTCTTCATTTCCTTCTACGTGCCGTGTCCCTTCAGGACGTGGAAGGCATCTTTCGCTGTTCTGCGTCGTTCACAATTTTTCATTCTGTTTAGCTCATAGGAATTTTTTGTCTTTTTTGCTGTCTCTCCTAAACCCGATATGTCATGTATTTACACAAGCTCCTTAGTTTATTCACTCGGCCTGGGTATAACGATAAACTACAAGGATCGGGAGGTTTGAGGCACGTGGAACCACATCTTAATTGTGGTTGGTTCCAGGTTCACTCTGACCCGGAGTGATAGCACTTGTTAGGGTCCCAATTAACCCACAAACTGTACTCAAAACAGTATGAAAATCTAAAAACTTTTATAGTAAAAATAACAGTAATACGCTTCCATAGTAAAGAAGAAATAACAGTAATACGTTTTGTAAAACTAAAAATAGAAAAGAAATATCAGCAATATATTTCTGTGAGGAAAAAGATTGTCAGCAATACATTTTTCTAAAATTAAATATCGCTTATAAATGACCTATAAAGAGTTGATATGATGCTAAACAAACAAATAAATACGGTTTATTCACTACTTTTAACTGTCGCTCTTGCCTTCAAAATTTTCAAGGCTATCTTTCCACATTATGAACTATAATCTCTCCCCTGATTCTAAAACTTTGTCGTTGCTCACATGTTCAATCCATTGTATTCTCAACACTATCCTGTAGAACCAGATTTCTTTTAACTCGGGTCTTATCTTCTTTTCTGTGGAAATTGTCTGACATTCCATGCCATATATTAGGACAGATGTTACTTAACAGTCAATTACCATTTTCTTTTTTTCTAACGCGATGTTCCAATTTCCTAAAACTAGCTTTTCGAAGGCATCTTTCGCTGTTCTTATGCGACGCTGGATTTAGGTGTCGCATTTTCCGATCTCTGTTAAAACACTATGTATTTAAATTGTTGTACTTGCTTGATTCTGGTATCTCCAAATCGGACAGCATATCATGTGCCGACAACCATAGATTCTGTTTTTTCCCAACTGATGCATTGGCCGTTCTTCCCGATTTCCTTTGCTATCCTCTGGAGGGATATCTGTTGTTTATGCTCTGTGTCTTCTATTGACACTGTGACATCAGTGTATAGTTTTAATAAACCCATAAGAAGGAACATCGTTGTCTATTTTTGTGTATTTACTCAGTTTATTTTCTGAGGAAGGTTTGCTTCCAGTATCCCGTCTCAATAGAGTTCAAAAGCGTCTCCACGTCCTTGTGAGTGATGATCTACTTTTCACCGCTTTTTCACCGACATCATGTCGCAAGCCACTCACTGCTCTATTACTACTACCATGGAAAGTACTCAGATGAAGTAAATTCCTTAGTTCCACTAGTTCTAGCCTCCACAGCTAAGACCCACCATATACGCTCATTGTAACGAATGACAATCAATTCATCCGTATTCCTTTGATGAGAAGTAAGTTATACTCAAGCAAGTTCTTCCAACGAACTACTGCTTGGTGGATACGACTTCCAAGAAAATCTGTTTCCGATCACTACAATTCTAGGATTAATTATTCACTTCCTCACTTTTCCGCATAAACAGTATTTCTAATTCTTTTACTGGGTAAATTTCACTGTAAATATAAGATGGATAGTTTAACTCTTTAGATTAATCTATAAGATATAGATATACATCCTTTTTCATTTGAGATTCTCTTTTAGACATCATTTTGAGGATAAATATCACACACTTTGTTCGAGTGTTTTTAACGAAACTGCACAATTCTCAAACTATTTCCGGTCTAATCCTATTACTAGCACTATTCAACTAAATTCTGATCATAAGCTTTTTCAACAGAGTTGATATAATATATTCTCTCGCATAGTAACCTTTTTTTACAATTATCATTTTCAATTACTATAACCATGGATTTATTTATTTGCGTATAAATGGCACAATCAACATCGGATGATTCAACATATTTCTTGAAGTATCAGCTGGTATCTCCTACATTTTTATTCGATTTTAATCGAGACGAAGTTAGGTTTTGTTTCTCTTATTCTAAACAAACTTTAAGATTACTTATCAGAGTGAACAATATCACATAAAACAGAAATTATTTTTCTTGAATCATCGATATCTATTTTCTTATGTGGTTTATGATGTCATTTACTTCTGGCGATTTCAATGAAATAAAAAGAAAGCTCGCAGGAATAATCGATAAAACACTTTTGGCTTTATTTCATCCAAGTGTCAGTGATTAATATCTCGTTATATAAAATGGATTCACCCACGCTAACATTTCAAAATTACCCCCGTTGAGTAGTAACGGTGATCATTTTAGAATTCAGTTAGTTTCATACTTTCGTTTAATTTGGATAAGTCAAGTGTACACTTGATGTTCCCTTTGTAGAATTGATCTCGGATTATTACATGTCACATTATTGCATGTCACATTCTAAATAATCGTAATACATTTCAGATCTAATCATGTTCACTGGATTTATTATCCATAATCGTCGGTCCATCAATAAATAGATTTAGTATATTTGAAATTTTGAATCTGTTGGCTCATAAGAATGTAGTGCCATATCGACGTTCTCGTAGGCATGTGTATTCGTGTTAAGATGACTTTTTAGTTTCTTAGATTAATATACTTTTACAATGAATATGATTCATATAAAAGGTAACATGCAATTGATTTTATTCTTTAGACACTGGCACCGTATTACGTAAAGTAATATACGGTGTAGTTGACATTAGATGTTGAAATCTCTTCAGTAAACCTCGACTAGAAATTATAGAAAACTCGGTATAACTTAAGAAGAAATATGTCAGAGAGGAAATTATGTGCCATATCTTATGCGATAACTCGGAATATCTCTATAGGAATTTAAAGTTAAAATTACAGAGTCAAAAACACGCTCAAATTTGTACTTCTTCTTTTACGACATTTTCAGGACATTAGGGATCACAACTCTCCTCAGTTTCCTGTCCTTTGTAGCTCTAATATTTTTCCTTTTTTTTTTATCTCTCCTGGATCCTGTTCTGTTACCATAAACAACCATTCGCCCTTGCATGGAGTATTGCTGCCATATATGGGCTGGAGCACCTTCTGCTTACCTCGGAGTTCTTGACAAGATCCAAAGAAGAATATGTAATCTAATTGGCCCTGATCTAGCGTCTTGTTTGCAGTCACTCTCTCACAGACGCGCCGTCGCCTCTCTCTGTCTTTTCTACAAATACTTCCATGGTAACTGCTCTGATGAGCTGCTCTCTCTGGTTCCCAGACTCCATGAATTCAAGCGCCCTACGAGGCTGGCATCCCGCTCTCAACCTTACACCGTAGAAACCTTCAAATGTAGCCGTCTCTTCTACTCCAATAGCTTCATACCTCGCACCTCTCGCCAGTGGAACATCCTCCCCAATTACTGTTTCCATGAAAGCTATAATCTCCAACTATTCAAATGTAATGTCAATCGACATCTCCAATTACCTTGATCTAGCCACTATCCTTCTCCTCTTTCTTTCTCCTATCACTCTTATCTGCTCTCGCTCCAAATCTTCCGCAACCCCCTGCATCCTAGTGGCTTCACGCCTTGTTTGGGGCACAATGCTTTAAAAAAAAAAAAAAAAAAATTTACTCAAGATAGCTAGAAAGGTTATGTGTTTTTTCCTCTGTCCTTCATGCCTTCAAACTGCCCTGTGAGTATAAAACTTTTCACCTATTATCTTATCATGTACTCTAGAAAATTCAACTGTCTCTTTCTGTAAGTAACCTTTTTTGATTCCCTTTTCTTTAAAATTAGCTTACATGTTCGGTACCATGTTATTCTTCGTATCTTTCTGTAGAACCAAATTTGAGATGAAATATGTATATACTATGACAAAAAACATATTATTATTATTATTATTGTTGTTATTATTATTATCATTATTATTATATTGGATATTGCATTAAATCTTAGCTTTCAATTTGGTCAGGAACATTGCCTTTCAATTATTTTACTCTGTTTATATATTCATTAACTTGTTATTTCTTAAATATATCAATGAGCTGAGTTCTGATTCATACATTTTTATGATCATATTTCCTTCTTTACATCTGATCACCAAAACATAATGATATAATAAAGATGATGATATCCTACAATACACTAAACAAAAGTTTAGTAAGGAAGCCTTCTTAAATAGTGAAACGAGCGATATAAGTCGCCTATGAAACATACTTTACTGCAAAAGAATCTTTAATGGGAAATCTTTATAAATTTCGACTGATCGCAGCATTATTTGATCAATGAATGCCGAATATTTCCTTATAAGGAAACGGCTAATATTACCATTATTATTAATCAGCATTGTGATATACACGTAAGAATATTCGAGTATTCCTCTTTCTTTTTGATATCACAAACCTACATTATTGTTTTCTTTTTTTAATCTTAAGATAGATGTTTCTCAAACTGAATTACAAAGAGATTATAATTTCATTTATATTATTTAAATTGTTCGGACTGTTTTCCTCATCTTTATCGTCCTGTTTACGACGTTTCGGCCGTTGTACATCCGTCCTTCTTCAGATGATTGGAATATCGAACTGAACCTTTTATTTCGTCCACCAGGATAAATTGTTCTAGTTCACTTCCGGACATCTCAGTTATCTTCCTTTAACTCAACTCCGAGTTTTTGATCACCATTGCAGTAGTCAGGTATAGAATTCACAACACATTGGGTCAAATCACTGGATCTAACCAACTTTTATCCACTAGACCATGTGTCCTTAAGGAACCAGAACAATCTAACCCATTGGACGAAATAAATGGTTCAGTTCGAAATTTAAATTACTCGAAGGTCGGAGACTACAACGGCCGAAACGTCGTGAACATAACAAGAAAATGAGGATAAAAATCAGAATAATGTAAATAATATAAATAATTACGATACGTCATCTAAAAAATTTAGACAGATATTATTGCAATATTACTAAGACCAGCATGATATTTTTCATTGTTACAATCAGGATCTTATTATTCTAGAGGGTACTGGATCTAAATAGATAAAGAAAAATTTAAACCAAGGTAACAGAATCAATAACTTACGAATGCCCACATAAAAAGAATTAAATTTAACTGACAAAAATGATTAAGTAATCCATAATAAATAATGAGTAAAAACTAAACAAACAATACTATAAAATAGCTACATATAACTGCATTCGGATCCACAATAACCTCTAGAATAATTTGAAACTTAACCGTTATCACCGACTCGATAATCGTTGGGATAATACAATAGATCATACTACTCATAATGCACCGCTGACCAGCATATATTAATCATTGTAACAAAAACTCAACACGTATAGCCTAGAGATAATGGTCATGCATTTTGCCAATCGGGGTTGATCTCAGTTTTCACTTTTTTTTTACATACGCACTATCACGAATATTGAGCACATTGTCCATAAATATAGAAGCTCATAATACTCTATTTTAATCATTATATATATATATATATATATATATATATATATATATATATATATATATATATATATTTATGAAAGAATGTGCATGGACCTCTGTACATATGTCTATACCCCATAATTATGAGCTGAAATTGAAAAATGTAGCAAGGAAATAGTAATAGAGAGATTTATATAATCACATCTACCCACCCCCAACGGCAAACAGTTGCACCGAGCGGATGATTGCGCAGTCCCTCAAGGCTATACAGTCACAAGAATTCATTAGATCAGTCCATATGTGCTGGAACTTTTATATCCTTGAGGCATCGAATTACATTGCTTCTGACATTCGAGATCAAGCATTTGTCTAAGAGTTCAATTACGAAGAATTGATTAGCGCCGAAACAGCGCCTTTCTAGCCGAAATTAATTGTTTGTTTAGAATTAAACTTCGCCTATACGGCTGTCATTTGTTCGCTTTCGTCGTGTTATGTAAAGACGATGTTTACGTCTCCTATGTCAGCCATAGAAAGAAACTTAACAGACATAGATTTCCTGAAGATTCTAAATGATGAAACAAATCTTGTTAAATCGTGCTTCTGGTTGTTTAGTGTTTATCGTAGTAGTGCCGCCAGCCATTTCTGCGATAGAAGGTATAAGAATTCTCATTAATATGGTCTTATACTGTAGTCAATAAACCAAACAGTTTGAAGCTAATATATTTATTTTTTGCAACCTTAACCATATACAGAATTAGATGTCCTTCGATCGTTGTTCGACAACAACCATTTATGGCTTTGATCAAAATTGTTGGTAAACCCCATATGCCACAAGTACCTCTAAAAACACCAGTAGGTGTTTTAAGTTAACAGATGATCACTTCTTTTACTAGACATAAATTTTAATCGATAATTTTTGGCAATTATCTAAATCTTAGTATAACTGACTAAACACAAAAAAGGATATATATATATATATATATATATATATATATATATATATATATATATATATATATATATATATCACTGCAGTGACATTATTTTGAAATCATGTTTTTATTCCTATGTCAGGCTTGATTTTGAAAACATGAAAATATTTGTAAAATTTGTTACTAGTTTTACAGTATTCCCGTATTATTTCAGATTACTGTTCTCATCTTAGTTGTCCTATAGCTAATTATAGACACAGTGAAACTGCGGAACATTTGTGTAGTGGATATGGGAGACGATACTGGAATTGATTATATACGTTATTATTGCCCTCTAGCTCCGTTTCAGGACGAATGATCAATAATTGACATCACAGGGGCAATATAACACGATAAACAACCGATATCCCATATCTGCCGAAACATTGAACATCTGATGATGACAAGTAGTTACTTGATCGAAACGCTGTCTTTATAATAACATACATATCATCCGAGTTGATAACAATATTTCGAAAAAATTCAAGTGTTTTTGGCAATTATTAATTTCAAAAACAAAATATTAAATTAGTTTTACTGTAGCATCATAATAGGCAATGGGACATTTGCAGTCGATAGTGTAGGAGTTGAAAGAGTGTGAAATCGAAAATAAGTAAGTTGGGTGTAAACTTGAACTTCTCCAGTAAAGAGTCTCATCCTTCACGGACGTCACCTATACAATTTCGGCAATAGTATCTTCATAATTAAGCGGAGATGAACATCTATACCCAGTATGCAACTCCTTCACTGTTGAGATGTTGTGAGTTTCCCGCGTGTCGGTGTATAAATCAAGACAAACACAGTTGTAGAGGAAAATACTGGTATATTCATAAAAGCAATTAACAATAGAGTGATTAGTAGAACGAAGGTTGGTTAGTACGAAACAATATCCAAAGTCTATAGTCCAACGGTATGTAACGGGGTAAGCTTATCTGGACTGCTGACGCTCTCGCTCTCTCTCTAGAGCGGACTTATATAAGAGGGACCAGTCCATTTCTAGTTAGAAGGTGGGTGCGCCCCAACATTTACGCAAATGCACGACATTTTCTATTATTTAAAACATCGAATACATATAGTTGTTTTTTAATATGGTTTTTGCAATATATTTTTCTCATTGTATGTAAGATTTATCGAAAATGTAATATCTGTCTATATTTCTGACATGAGGTATTATGTACACTATTTACATTATTCTGACTATTGTCTTCATCTTTGTTGCCACATTTATCACAACATTTTGGACGTTGTTTGCTCCAGCCCTTTTCAGGTGGTTAGAATGTCGAACAGAAACATTTATTTCGCTCGCTGGGGTAGACTGTTCTAGTTCCACGTACCATATCTAATGGATGTCAGTTATCAGTGATCTGTTAATTCCTTTCTCCAAGTTCCAAGGTTAAGGCAGTGGGGAACCTAGGCGGGGTGCCATCCATGTTTAAATAATTCAGACTCTCCTACTAACCATAGCTCGGATCAGTTAGAAGGAATAGATTCATGTCTTTTTACATGGTATTTGTGTGAATGTAAATGCATCTGATTAGACCGGAATCTGATCTTTTCTCGTCGGCTCCTCCTTCTGCACCGATAACTGTTACGCTTTCCCGGGCATACATTTAGAATAATATTTAATAAGCGCAGACTTATTTGTATATGAATATCAGTATTAATAAAAAAGCAAAAAAAAAATTGTCCAAGAATAAATTTTAGATTTTAAATCTTAAATTTGAATTCCAAGTATTATAAGTATTACTATATTGTCTAGAAATAAAACTGTTATTCACATTACAGAGTGTGCGTTGATACAGACTGAATATATATATATATATATATATATATATATATATATATATATATATATGCATAGATATTTTACACACTATATTGCGATATATTACAATTACACACACATATATATATATATAAATTATTTTACCAAAACTCTTTGTACATATATATATATATATATATATATATATATATATATATGTGTGTGTGTGTGTGTGTGTGTGTGTGTGTGTGTGTGTGTGTGTACAAAGAGTTTTGGTAAAATAATTTAGACATACTATGTCTGTTAATTTTTTGTTTAATCCTTTCGAGTCTACGAATCAATTTGTTGGTAGTCATAGAAAATTAATTATTAAAATTACAAAAAACTTTCTTTGAAATAATTTTTATTTTCCCAAGTAATTTTCATCTTATCTGAGACCATCTTCCGTGGCTAAAATTGTCTTAATATGCGTGTAAATTATTTAACCAAACCTGTTTTAACGGAAATATGCTTCCTACACACACACACACACATATATATATATATATATATATATATATATATATATATATATATATATATATTTATTTTTTTTTAATCAAAGACACATTTCGCCAGCAGGGAAAAATGTATTCTATTTGGCTTCTTCAGTGTGATAAAACAAACAAAAAAAAAATACCAATTTGTCTTAGGCAGGGTTAGGGTTAGAAGTAGAAAATATTTTGCATGCCTGTTCACAAACGTATTTACAAGAGAAAGTCAAAAATTATTCGCACTTATATATAAAGTTATGTTATGGCGAAAGCTCGGATAATTTTTTTTACATTCTCTCGTACATGTATATAAACGTATATGGGCATGTAACTAATAGTTATTCAACAGTGTGTTATTATTTCTGCGGATATCCGTGGGTTAATATGTGGATTCCAATTTCGGAAGGCAATAATTTAGAACGCATTTGTTCAAGTAGAGATTGGAAAGTTATAGCCACAAGCAAAGAGAGTTGAAACCTTTCCAAAACCAACCGTTTTATTAAAAGGAAACGTAATTCTGTCAAACGGAAATGAACTTATACACTACATTTCTATCGCGTTTTCTAGCGCTAATCAATAATTAGATCATAGAATTAGAAGCCGGTCGAAACATCTTGTTAGAATTGTCACCTATGAAACATTGCTCATCGTGAATGCTCAGATCCGTTCACCAACGCAAAACAATTGCATTATCCTTATGTAGATTTCAAGTTATTTCACTTACCTATGTCTTTCAGCTTGGTATTATTGACTGGCGAAATAAACTCTACACAATGTATACACATCACGAAAGGCAAAAACCTAACAATATACACTATAGCTCATGTGTTGGACATGAATACTTTTATATTCATATGGAACAGACACACATATTAGCGTATAAATAATGTACTAATCATCATCATTTCACCAACTTACTCATTTCTCTCTCTCTCTCTCTATGTATATATATATATATATATATATATATATATATATATATATATATATATAGTGCTTGTTTTAATGTAATATGTAATATAACAGCTATTACAATTTTTATTTTTAATTCTAAAATTTTAATTTTTAAATTCATAATTTTTAGTTATGTTTTTTAAAAAAATGTTATTTTTAATGCTAATTACAGATTATCTTTAATATATTAATATTAAATAGATATATTCATATTTTCATAAGAACAAGTAATCTCCCTTTAATTATATAATTTTAAAGGATTAAAATATGAATATTCCCCTCTCAAAAATATCATATTTAAATTCTCTTTTTTACATAGATAGGTAAATCCCAGCATAATATATAACTACGTCAATACTGAGATAACCATATATATATATATATATATATATATATATATATATATATATATATATATATATATATATATATATATATAATTTAAATTAAATTGTAAAAGATAAGTTCACGCACAGTACCTGAAGATTGCGTCGTCCATGAAACCCAAAGGTCCTGTAGTCCTGGCGTGAGGGATATGTAAGTCTATTAATATATATGTGTGTGTGTGTGTATTCGTTTCTGTGAAATTATATATATATATATGTATGTATGTATGTATAACCGTTATTTTAGTGGGTATATCCGATAGTAGATATCTCCTATTTTTCAACAATCTAAATTAACAATGCAATGTCATTGAAAGTCGTAATAAAAAAGGCATACCCAGAATGATGATTACTGTAATGTTAGCACAAAACAAATGTTATTTCGAAATATATTTTATCAGATGAAATCACTAAAATGTTTATGATAGAAAACCTTTAATATATTCTGAGCCATAACTGGAGTCGAACAAATGAACTACTGGTAAAGTACGTAGGCCTTTTAAAATCCGGTATCGTTGGCCATGATACTGCAGAATGCATGAAAATGCCTTATTTGTGAAAAGATTTTAACATTACAGACATAAATATTAACAAGTAAGTTGTCCGAATGAATGAACAGAGAAAAAAAAATGAATCATTTGAGATGGCACTTTCTGTCTTCCATCGGCATGGCTTATACTAAAACTCCAGAAGAGTGAATATTGCTGCCTCATATGGTCTGGTGCTTCTGTAATATATCTAGGAACCCTTGCAAAAATTCCAAAGAAGATTCAACAATATTATTGGTTCTGATATGATGTCTCGTTTTCAGTCACCTTCCCAACCCCCGTAAAGTTGCCTCTCTGTGCCTTTTCTATAAATATTTCCATGGCAACTGTCCGGATATGCTCTTCGACAAGGTACCTAAAATTTGTTAATTTAAGCGCAGTATTAGACAATATACACTTTGCTTACACGCACTTAAAGAACCCTCTTCAACTTTAATCATCAGAAATTTAAATTTAATGTCAATTTCTTTCTACTGATTACACTTTTTAGTTCCTTAGTAATTTCTAATTCTTCCATACCCAATAAAACCTTGCGTCGTAGAGGCTATACTGCCTTAAAAATAATAAAAAGATTAAATAATTAAAGATTAGTGAGATATCCCAATGAACTTTCTAACAATCACTACACGGTGAAATAAAAAAAACCGAAGAATCCATATTTAGTACCGTGTGGGCGCAGTTAATCAGGCAATGGAGATATAATGCCACCAATATTTTAATGCGTAGGAAGATCATGGAATGTTCAGCAGGTCAGCATAGGGGACAACTCCATGAAGACCTGTATTAAAAACCGGATGCAAGGTGTGGAGGAATGCAACGGAGAATATTATGACATATCAGATTAATAACATTTTTATGCAAAGAGAAACAGAACATTTTAAACGTTACATTTTGATTATCTTATAGGAACACGTACTGTCGGGATTTAATTATTTTAGAAACAGTTTTTCTCTCCTTTAATGTTTGTTTGTGAAATTAGATTGATTGATTGACTCATTTGCTTTATTGGGAATTATCAAATCTTTTAAAGTTTACACATATTTTGGATTCTAAGAATAAATCTTTTTTGCGAGTGGATATTGCGTTAACATCTTTTGAAATAACACTGACTTTTCTAGTTATGTGTCATACTATTTTATACATAGCTGGGTGTTATGATATCAGAAACTGTCTCTAACTTCTAGCTTTATATTGCTAAATGGTTGTCGATGGATATCAGTCACATTTAAGACCAAGGATAATTCTATTAAACGGCTCATGCGAAAAATTGTATTGAATCAATGATTCAAAGAGGATAGTAGAAGTAAAATGTATCAAAACAGCCATCCAGCTATGGGTTCAATTATTGATTTAAAATCAGTAACAGATAATTATGGTAGAAAGATTTATTCACCCATTTGTATTTTCCCCGTTATGGGTATTATATTCATGATATAATAACACCGTATTTCAGGGACAGAACTGAATGGCTGAAATGAAAAAGAATGACAAACATGCTTTGTGCTCAAAGAGACTTTCATAATACTAAGACATATACAAAACTACATATAAGTATCCCACGCGGAAAACAGTATGTCATATATTTCTGTATAGCAAAGCAGAGTTTAAGGAGAAAAATAGAACGGTCTTATATAATATATAGAAATTCTTCTATTTCTGAAAAAGTCATGTTTAGGACACCAGCTTCAAACGGGCCTGATTATATATAGATATATTCCTAAAGGAGAATGGCGCCATGTGCGTGTAATCTACTAGGGGAGAGAGATTGTGTGTCAGCCGAGGCCGTTTGTCACAGGCTAAAAAAAGCAACCCTTCCGTTTTGCTCCTATAAACAAACAGGACTGGACACTCTGGTCACTTTATGAACTAATCTCATTAAGCAGTTATCATTGAAACACGTTTCTTATCTCATACAAAGGGAGATAATTGCTACACTATGCATTGCAATATGCATAATGTATTGTATTAATATTTTCTAATCATTGGGATTTCGGATTAGGTAATCCACCTGCATAAAATTTAGCCTTCATTTGAATCATTTTGTTAGAAGAGTTGGAACAAATTCCAGTAATCAGAAAACTGTTTCTTTTCATACGAAATAACGTATGTTCTTTCACACACACACACACATATATATATATATATATATATGTGGGTTAAAAGTAAGCTTACGCTTTAACTGCTTGCTACAGCACAAACCCAAAACTAACTTCGTGGAACTGTTCTTTCATCAAGAAGGAACACCTTCCCATTCTGTTTTTGGAGTAATGAACAACCTTAACCAAACCTTTACAAAGCGTTGATTTGGAAGAAATGGCAACATCGAATGGCCAATAAGTTCACCTCACGTAACACCATTGGATTTCTTTTGCAGGGATGTAGTAAAGTACAATTTTTAATGAGAGAGATCATCAGACCGTGGACGAATAAAAGGAGTACACCTCAGAAGTTTTTATTGAAATTTATGTGTAGCTCTTTGTGTTATAGCCTTTTGGAGAGATTCGCGGAATATTGCAATGTTGAAGGAGGACATTTTGGAAAATTAAAAGACTACACTGTGCTAAAAATGTATGTAAAATCTTAAACAAATGTAATTTTTGAACAACTATGACTGTAACAAATAAATGTAATAATATATTAAAGTAAAATAAAAAGTATATACATAGTAAATGGAAGCCGACTTTTGGATCACACTATTTATTCATCTATCTATCTCAAATGAATAGATTATATACAAAAAAACAATTAATCAAATCACTTTGTCTGTCATATTTAATAAAACTTGCATGAAAGAAATATTACGACCCCAATACAGAATATATATATATATATATATATGACTGAATCCCTATGTAAATAAACAGTTTTATTATGAAGGAATTATTTCTAAAGACAAAATGCGTTATTTTTGACATTTTGTCATTCAGTTACCCACCATAAAATTATCCACAGGAATAGTTTCTTTTCAAATAAAACATATCTAAAACGATAAACAAATTTTAGAATATAGTCAAATGCAGATCTTCTCCCTTCAGTAATTTTCCACTAATGCAAGGCACTCAAGTTAGAGGTTTATTGAATGAGATTGTTGTATGAAGGTAAGAACAGTGGGATAGAAGTGCTGACTATGATGGTATGTAGTAATGATAACGGTTGTCCCTTCAATTTAAGCAGTAAATAAATATTGAAGCGATTGGGGAAGCATTCTCTTGTGAGTCTTTTCTATAATCTAGCGCTCCTTGAGTAGAGGCAGTCTGAATGGAAGAGCCTTCCCACTAATGGAATACGAAGAGTATGGGGATGATTCCTTCCGCTGTACACGGTTTGACAGGTTTTAGATGCGAATGTCTGAACTGGGGAAAATAATGAATGTCACTTGTCAGAACGTTCGAATATTTCACCGCCTTGATATAGCTTTACAAGCAAGTAGGTTAACACAGTTACTCACCCATTGTGTTACTCAATCGAAAGTGAGGTTCTGTTGAATCAGTTTGTGCAATGTGTGGCCGTTGTAGTACAATACTTTTCGCCTGTAAGTAATATATATATATATATATATATATATATATATATGAAGAAATATACTCTGGTGTGCTACATTTATGGGATAAAGTGCTCAATGTCAGATATAGAGCTTGTGTGACTATAAAAGTGAACATTGACGTCAACACTTAGAGGCGAGAGGCTGTTCCATGCTAGATGCAATCGTCAGGTTTGACGATTCCGTCTAGCATTAAACAGTCCGTCGCCTGTAAGTATTGACTTCAATGTTAACGTTTTGTATATATATATATATATATATATATGTGTGTGTGTGTGTGTGTGTGTGTGTGTGTGTGTGTGTGCGTGCGTGTGTGTGTGTGCCAATTAATCTCAGTCAGTTGTGTTGTCTGTGGCTACAGGGTCCCTTTCCGTATCTGGTGTCTGCAACAGAAAATACGAAAATATTTTTGGATACAGCAAATATCCCATGACGATATTCAGTCCCCCCCACCACGAGGGTGTCATGTGGCACAAGGCCTTTTTAACGTGGACATTTGCGAGCCATTAGGCTCGGCCAAAAAATAGCCCATTTGAACCCGTATGAACGGGTTCAGGGCCGGTTTTACCTCCCCGAAGGAGATTTCGCCCTTCGGCGTAGCCTCCTTCGGGTTCCTCCCGCCCGTAGGAAGAGAGTTTAACCAAACAGTCACTCAGAAGGTACTGGTCGACTGCAAATATCCCATGACGGCCGTAGAGTATACTGTAGAAATTCTATGAAATAGAAAGGAAAATCAAATAATAAGGATGACGTTTAACTGAAGAAAAAAAATACCAATAATTATTTGTACATATCATTGAGTATTTTATAATATCGGATGTCGTTGTTTCGAAGAATACTTTTGGATAAATTTTTAAGACACCCGCGTGCTTCCATAAGTTTGGCTGCAGTTTGACTTCGTAAAAAAAGATTCTTGATTTAGATTGCTAATGTTTGAGACACAACACACCACCTTAATAACCAAAGATCACGCTTACCTTGTCTAGCGTTAGATTACGTCTTAAGAAATAACTATATGTTCCTATTTTATGTTAAATGTAATTTTATTGACAAAGTAATAAAAAAATTAGTTTAATTTTGTTCTAAAGTTCTTTAAAAAAGACGTTTATCGTCCACCGAGTAAGGACAAAAGATATTTCATGATAGAACCTACGTTTTTTGCAAACAAGATAAAATCAGTGTAATAAAATTAATTTAATTGGCTTCACACCAGATGCTTTCAGGAAACTAAATTCAAATTTCAGTCGAGCGAAAGAGATTTCTGAATATTAGTTTTTAGGTTTTTCATTCCTTCAAAACATCGCCAAAATTCCGCGCCAAAAACTCTCGAGAAATTTGCGGTTGTTTGGACAATTTTCAATGATTATTTTCAGAAAGATCCTTTAAGAATGCTCCAAGATTATCGACGAGTTTCAGGTGAGTTGAATTGCTTGTTTACCTGATCAAACCTTTTCAACGTGTGCATGGTTCCGAAGTTAACGCTCACGAAGCGATTATCCAACGAAGAACATTCATGAAACGTCGAAAAAAAAATAACTTATCAATGTTTCTTCACATACCTATTTTAAGCTCAACATGCATTGGAAATGTTAGATAAATCACAGAAACTAGGCTCAGTATCATTAATACGATTAGCGATTATCAAATATAACAGACAAAGTATTTATTGATGAATTGAATATATGGATTAAATCCGAGAAATAAATAAAATACTAGTAACTGAACCTTTTTAAAGGTGTAAAATTAAATCTGGTAGCTGCTCTTGGAAACGACCTCCACTAGAGTTGTTAACGGGGGTAAGAAATAGATCGTAAATTTGAATGCCTCCAAAACAAAACTGTTTTCATTTAGTCAACACAGAGATACTTTTCTACCTGCCATTAGTATGGCTGACGATAGACTCCTGCATAGCATTGTACTACGCCTTCTTGGTCTCAAGTTTTCGACTGACATGATGAAGAGTGACTCGAATTAAAAGCTTTATCTACTTCAAAGAAAGTTGGGTCAGTGTCTCGTGCTAAAGGTTTTTCTTGTCAAAATACATCTTGCATATTTACAAATCTATCATTCGTTTGTACATTGAATACTGTTGCCATATCTTCTTCTTCGTTTCTTCTTCTGAAAGCATTCATTCTACAGTCATTTTGTTTATTTCTATTGGCGTTATTTTCTTATTAAATCAATTTGTATAAAAAATGCTAAGGAAATGTAATATTCTCTGTCGAAATTCACATATTTTCTTCCATGTTTTTTAATTAAAACGTTATCTTAAAAAATCTTGATTTCACATTTTTTTTACTCATATCCAGCTGTTATATCATACGATATAACGGCTGGGAATTAGACTTGATACGTTAGAGATGGGGTCCTACAGAAAATTACTGAGACTACCGTGGACTGAAACTAAGCAACGAAGAATTTATAATGAAAAGGTCACCTTTGATATGGATCAGTAAGTAACAGCGAAATTTATGGGATGCATAATGAGCTTAGAGAATCTGACACACAAATGCCAAATTAAAGGCTCAGTGAGAAATTGAATTAAATTATCAAACGTGATTGTATAAATGGATGGCAAAGCATGAACAGAGGGAGAAAGTAATGAACCAAATAATGCTTAGTGCTAGCCGGGAGAGGAAACCGTGGTAAGCCACGATGCCCGACACGAAATAATCACTATAATACACTAAAAGTGAGAATGAATTCATTCAAATATCCAGAATTTCCGCAGAATATGTATTTTCTTAGCCAAGTATTGAAAATCATTGCAAATAAGTTCTGTTGTTGCAAGTGAATTCGAAATTTATTTGTATTTTTTTATAGGATGACCTGTGAGGTTGAATAATGGATGAGAATTTTTCATAAAAATAAAAGAAACCATTTCGTCTGATGAGTTCACTGCCTGGAATGCTGTGCTTAACTTTACTTTCTCTGTTTCCGCTGACCTCTGCGGCTAGATGGTAGCATTTTTATATGTTTTCCCGTTTAAAGCCTCGTAACATTACGAATACATAATCATGCGACTTAATTAAGTGCATTTTCCTCCTTCGACCTCCCGTAATCTTGATTCGATATATTGACCTCTACTATCATGAATATGTGGGTTCAAGCCAAATGCTTAAATCTATTAGAAAATAATAAATAAAAGTAAATTGAAAATCGCTTTTATATACAACTTTTACGTGTTAGGTCAATTATGATGTAAGTAAAATTGTCGGAGATCATTCGAATTAGAGATTTTATGTAACAATTTAAATTAATAGATGAAAGATATTGTCTACAGAATATGAGGTATTAAATTATGTATCTGTATTTTAGGTATTCATATTTTCATGTGTCAAATGTTCATATGTGTGAAAATAGTTGTAGCCAGGATGTTCAACTGTTTACAACATGAAGGCGTAATATTTTTCGTGTAAAAAAAACAATCTTTTGTACTGTATTTGATGTATCATGTATGTATGCAATCATTGGATATGTGTAAATAGTTGTACTTAGGATATACTCCTTACAAAATGGGCGCATAGACGTGGTGTAATGGTTGTTGAACTATTCTCGTTAGATAGATTTCAAGTGAGTAGTTATTTAAATTCTCATTGAGAGCTTCACACTTTCGACCTTTTGCCACACCTGAAAAGCGCTTAGAAAATCAGAAGACTTCTAGCAGACATAATTTATTTTCGTCTCAAAGAAAATTTATTCAGTTTGCCTTATATATATATATATATATATATATATATATATATATATATATATATATATATATATATATATATATATATATATATATATATATATATATATATATATATATATATATATATATATATATATATATATATATATACATATATATATATATATATATATATATACATATATATATATATATATATATATATATATATATATATATATATATATATATATATATATATATATATATATATATATATATATATATATATTTTTCAACACTTAGCGGAGACAGACTGATTTATGCTGAAACGCGATATTCAGGCTATTTTTACGCATTGGACACTAAGCATACTAGCATGTTTGCATGTTTCATTCGTAAATATGGCCTGAATATTGAGTTTTAGCATGAAACTCTGTCTCCGCTAAGTGTTGAAGGTAATATTAAAGAAAACAAGATTTGCAATTTACAATTCTAAGCTCCACATATAACATATCAGCTATTATTGCCTGGGTTGAGGCCACAACCGTGGAGCCTCATTAGTGAACAAACTAAACAATCTGTGTATTTGTCTACAATGTGAATTTACTAACCATTGCTACATGAAAGATAAAGATATAGGTGTATATATAAACCAAGCGGAGATAGGGAGACAAGTATTTCATTATTTATATTGACTTTATTTATCATAAAATCTGCACTCTTTTTAATCATTTTTTTTTCAAATTAGAGGGCTTGGTGAATTTCACACGTACAGTGTATATTCAAGGCAACAGAAAAACAGCGCACAAATTATGTAAAAATTTTGAGCAAACGTTTGACAAGAGAAGTGAGGAGTGACGTGACATACATAAAAAGATCTACAGCGATAGGTTAAGTTAAGGATAACTAGGATGGCCACGTCTAGCATGGACACGGAAACATCGAAGAAAGAGAAGATTAATACTAAAACCTATTATTGTTATAAAATCAATCACAAAAAAAAATCCACTGTTAATAACTAATCATTTTCTTATGAAATAAACCTTTTGTTCCAGGAGGAGAAAATATTTCTAGGGCTAGTCAGGTAAATCTGAATTAGGAGCTTTTAATGAACATTTCCGGATACTAAAATGGAGATCTGATGACAACATCACAAAAAGGAAAAAAAAAGCCATGGATTCAGTTAATTCACAGCGGAAATTGGTTATTCACAATTACGTTCTGTCTACTTATGTCTGTTTCAAGTAGTGGGAATTATAGACTGCTTTTTAGATTATGGAAGAGCATTTACGGAATGTCTACCTACAGATGAATTATTCATTCGTGTTTCGTGCATGCAGAAAAATATTAGTTGTGTATCTCAAGAGGAAATGTGCGTCTGCACGCATATATATATATATATATATATATATATATATATATATATATATATATATATATATATGGTGGTGCGGAAAAGCCCTCAACCTAAACAAGAAGGGTCAAAATATACATTTGCACATTTGATGAGATTCAAAAAAAAGTTTAACATAACGTGTGCTTTGAAGTTCACACCACACATATATAAATATATATATTTATAAACATATATATATATATATATATATATATATATATATATATATATATATATATATATATATATATATATATTTTTGATATTTATATATACCTAGGTATATATGTAGTCTTAAGAGATATATACGCGTTAGCCACTCCGTGGGTTTTTAATATTGTTAACGTGTTCTTCCTCAGTGTTTTTAATTACAAATTAGTTTAATTCTACCCATCAGTTTTTATATGTTAAATGTATATATGGATGGATGTGTTTTTTATAACTTTTACGTTATAATTTATTATATATATATATATATATATATATATATATATGTGTGTGTGTGTGTCTGTGGGTGTATGTTTATGTATGCATGTATGTATGTATATATATATATATATGTGTGTGTGTGTGTGTGTATGTATGTATATATGTATAGTTAGATAGATACGTTGTATATTTGTTTAAATGAGTGTGTGTGTGTATATATATGTATGGTTTTATGTATATATATTTCTGTGCACATATGTGTATGCCTATGTGTATGTGTGTGTATGTGAATATGCATACATAAGTGTATGTATATATATATATATATATATATATATATATATATATATATGCACACATATGTATGTATGTGCGAGTAAATATAGTCATGTTGTTTTGTATGTGGGTATCTACGTATCTGTTTTTGGGCATATAAATGGTAGGCCCTTATTAGATTAAATATTCGTTAATTTTTATGTTTTTTTATTAAATTTGTAAGCAGTAGGTGATATTACTTGCTTTATCAACTTTTCTTATTACACATCGTTTCTCTTATAGATACCGTTCGTTTTTAGTTACCTCCTCCCCATCATCCCTTTTTTTTCTTTTCTCTGTCTCTCATCTTCTAGAATTTAATTTGAGATCATATCGTGTTTTATTGTGCGTAGTGTCACCATAAACGTATACACACATTTCCGGTGTCGGTTTTTGAATTATAATTTAGGTCAGCGAATCGGTAGCGAATTATGCATTGAAAAATAATTCATATTTATCTGTATCTCACTCATTTAAACCGTTATTTAACTCATCTCTTTAAAACTACTCTCCGTTAAATTTTAATCCCCATTTTCCCCTTTAGGCCTTCCTGTTCTTCTTTCTTTTGTTACCCCTTTCTAGAGCTTCCATTTTCTTTCTCCCACTTGTCTCCTACCCCACACATACACTCTCACTAAAATTTTATTTTTTATAACGGGAGTTATATTTTCCGATTTCTTTTTGAATTTGTAGGTCCGATGAATTGGATCTTGATTACGATTCCAATGTAATAAATTATAACCATGGAATATTAGTGTTTGCCTTTTTTTATATATATTTATATATATATATATATATATATATATATATATATATATATATATATATGAACATTGAAGTCAACTTAGAGCGACAAAATGTTTCATGCTAGATGCAATCGTGGCCTGACAATTGTGTCTTTGCATGAAACAGTCTGTCGCCTCTAAGTGTTGACTTCAATATTCACTTTAATATTTACACACGCTCTATCTCTGATATTGAGCCTTTTATTCCATAAATTTAGCACACCTTAAGGGTATATTTCTTTATATATTTCTTCATATATATATATATATATATATATATATATATATATAGGTGTGTGTGTGTGTGTATATATATATATATATTTTAAGGTCAGATTCAATATATGCACAAAAACATTTATGCAGATATTCTGCAATCTTTATGTGTGGTCAGGGAGATCACAGAACATTTAATCGGCGTAATCAAATAAACATTCAAAATTGGCTTTAAGAGTAACAAAAATACATTTGATTATTAATAAATAAATAATTTCAAACAGAACTCTATTAATCTGTGAGATAATAATCGCAAAATATCGTGTTGGGATAAATGATGCAGAATTATAAGGACAATATCTACATATATTTTGATCTTCTAAGCGTGGCTCAGATGCGGCAAAATGCCCAAAATATAGGGCACCCAGTGAGGATCGCACTCGCTACATTGTCTTATTGGTTTATTTCGTGCGTAACGATATTCCAAAGAGTTATTTTTAAGCCACAATCTTTTGACTGGAAGAAATTTACCCCTGAGAACGAACCTGGTGCCTGTTCTGAGCTGCAACACTACAATTCCCAAGAAAAAAAAATGTATTATACGAAGAAAACTTTCAAAAGATTTATACTTTGTGAATACTGATTAAGAGGGGAAAATCTCATGAAATATCAATCGGGATCTACAATCTAACCGCCGCCCGAGAGGGACTGTTTCAGTTCAATCCAAAATATTTTGGCAAATATTCACCAAACTGTCAATAACGTTGCCGGTTCGCAATGATAAATTACTTCGGAGTTTTACATTTTTTTGAATTGCATAACGCCTAGCCTAGCTCTTTAATATCAATGCTATTCTCGAGCAGCCATTTTTAGTGATAGCGAACAGCGCTTTTTGTTGTCCCTTGATGAATGCGCGATCCACTTAGTAAACGTTAAAATACGTGATTACATAAACTTTTAAAAAAATCAAACTTTTATCCATTTAAACTTCATTAGCTGTTTGAATAAAAAGAAAACGAAGAAAAAAGATAAGAAAAGAGGACTGCTTCATATAAAGACATTCATGAACAGAAGCAAAATGAATAGAAAAAAATAATATAGAAAATTACTTCGGACATTTGACTCGTATGATATAACAGCTGGATATGAGTAAAAAAAGTGAAATCAAATGAAATAGAAATAATAGAAACAAATGCGGAAACCTTTCCGCAGCCACTGGGGTCTGATGTCAAAATGATTGAGTTGAAATCAATAGGAAGACAAATAAAATAATATAAAAGAATTCTTTCAGACTTCATGTCCCTGTGCACCATGTGATATGATACTGGCGGGAGATTTTGCTCATGTTCATTGTTCTCTTAGTCAGTCATAGTTGAACAATGTGTTGTTTTTTGCGTCCTTAAATTTTAGCCTGACGCTACTTTCTCCGATGTTCAGCAATCTATGGAAGGTCATACTGGCTGCAATTAGTATCCAGGCAGTGATTCGTCGCCGCCGGTTGGAGATGAAAGCAAAAGCAACGAATAAGTGAAGATGTGGTGGCGGTGTTCGATGAGGGATAAGAGAAATAATTGATCTGATTTGAAAGGAAGAATTTGGAGCTTGATTTTCTATTCTCTTCGATTCGTGTCCACAAGTAACTGAAGCAAATTCTACCATTGTATTGTTTCTCTGCCTAAAAGCTTGATTCTAAATGACTCTTCTAAATACAGTTGTAAAATCAAGCGCTTACACAGTAACGCATGCACACATAGAGAAACGCCAAAGCAAGAGCTTCCACACGAACACATAGAGGCCTACGGCTACATCACATTAAAACATTGATTCGCGTTCGAAGTTAAGCAACATCGAGCGTGGTTAGTACTTAGATGGATAGCCGAATTTGTATAACAGATGCTGTAAGCATGGATGTGTGGATAGTGTGATAGATAAAGGCTTGGAATTATTAAACTGAGAGCCGAGTTTCAATTCCGTATTGTTTTATTATGTTCACTTACGCGCAAATATTCTTAGAAAAGGTATGAATCCATCTTATCTCCCCAGTTATGGGTTAATTAGTTAGATGTTTATCACTTATTAAAACCCTTACTATTAAAAAAAATAAAATAGAATTGCGTGCAAATATTTAAATTTCAGCATTAATAACCCAAAGAGGTTGATATGTGGGCAACAAAAGCAACTGACGAACACATAGGGAAGTTTACAGGCATAAACACAAAAAACGCATTTTTAAACAGAAATCTGCATCAAATATGCGTATACATAAAAAAAAAATCCCGAAACAAAATGAGTTTTAATAAGAGAGACACCTTAGGACATTAGTTCGTGCAGTTAGTACCTTTCTCACGAGGTGCAAAGTTATTGTGGCTTCGTGCCAGGGTAAGTTAAGTTTGAAGAATTTAAAAAGTTGTTGACCAAAGAGCAAGTGTTAGGAAGCACATCTCGTGGTCCAATTAGCCTGCGTCGTAAAGTATGTCGTTAAGTGTGTGCTTCTAATATCGCCGTCCACCACACAAAGCTATTAAATAGCTATAAGATCGTGAACTCGCGCATACCACCACGTGCTATCAGTTGCATCCTTGGGCATGTCAGATTGATTATATTCACTGTAAATAGATTCTACAAATATCGAGCACGCCGACATTCGAAAATCACTTGTATTATTACAGATTCTCATGTTTCTCTAAGAAAAGAAAGCCTTACCCTTAGCGTTTATTGCATTTCACTGTGTATAACTTTTCTCTGAGTATAAATATTTATTTAGAATCAACATTGTTACTCGTGTTGTTGCATCTCTCTTTCTTATTGACTGTGATTTTCTTGATGTCTGATGTGTATGTGTGTGTGCGCGCGAAAGAGAGAGAAACAGGGCGAGAGAGAAATAGATAAACAAAGCGAGAGAGGGGAAAACAGTGAGCGAAACATAGTGGGAGAGAGAGACAGAGCGAGAGACAAATAGATAAAGAGTGCGAGAGAGGGGGAATCATTGAGCGAAACATAGTGAGGGAGAGAAACAGAGCGAGAGAGAAACAGATAGAGAGAGTGGCGAAAGAGTGAGCGAAACATAGCGGGAGAGAGAGCGAGCGAAAGAAAGAGAGAGAAACAGAGTTAGAGAGAGAAACAGATCGAGAGAGAGAGAGCAATAGAGCGAGTGAGCGAGCGAGAGAAAGAGAGAGAAACAGATCGAGAGAGAGAGAGAGCAATAGAGCGAGCGAGAGAAAGAGAGAGAAGCAGATCGAGAGAGAGAGAGCAATAGAGCGAGCGAGAGAAAGAGAGAGAAACAGATCGAGAGAGAGAGAGCAATAGAGCGAGCGAGAGAAAGTGAGAGAAACAGATCGAGAGAGAGAGAGAGAGAGAGAGAGAGAGCAACAGAGCGAGCGAGAGAAATAGAGAGAAACAGAGTTAGAGAAACAGAGAGTGAGAGAAAGAGAGAGAGCAATAGAGCAAGCGAGAGAAAGAGAGAGAAACAGAGTGAAAAAGAGAAAGATTTTATTGCATTCCTTTTCTGACCTGATTAATTTTTAATGTCATGACGTGCCGGGATCTCAAAATCTGAGATTTTATCATTTGATTGAACGAGATTCTATTTACACTACAGGCCTGGAAACCAACGTGTAGGCTAGTAAGTGAATGCATGGTTCCGTTATGTATATTCATCTCGCCAAGTAACTTTTGTATTGACGTTGAAGCCCCTTATACTTAACCCAGTAAGATATGGCGCACAAAATATCCCCAAAGTCCGCTGTAATATCAATTTGTTTCCGTCTAAATAAGCCAAGTGAAACCAAGAAAATCTCCTATCAATAAAAAAATATTGCAATAAAGTGACGATTGAAATTCATAATGAATATTAGTAATCGTATCTACATACACAAGATGGAAGAATTATCAGCATTGGGACGCATTAGGATTTTAAAAATCATTAACACAAATGTGCCGAAAATTATTCTTATCCTTCACTAAATTACACCGTTTTATATATATATATATATATATATATATATATATGTGTGTGTGTGTGTGTGTGTGTGTGTGTGTGTGTGTGTGTGTGTGTGTGTGTGTGTGTGAAAAAATATATAGAAAATAGGAAAGAACTCGTTAGGTAAATAATACAAAAGTTCTTTAGTATTTTTGTTATTATTTTAAAAATAGTGCTCCATACAAAAGTAGACCATAAATATAATTATTTATTTAAAATTATTATTAAAATTATTTATTTAAATTATTTATTTAAAATTATTATTAAAATTATTTATTTGGAATCATATTTTCAAATAAATAATTATATATATATATATATATATACGTCCTGATATCCACAACATTTTAATTTTTAAGTGTATTAAATATCAGTATCGTATCAGATGAAACGTCGCTAATAAATTTGCTTCCCGTTTTCTTCAATATGTGCTCTACAAAATACTGCATTTTTTCCCGCCAACAAGGATATGAAATTTCGATAATCTATGACGAGAAATATTTTGTAAAAAGCATTTGCTTAATCGGCAAAATTTCCTCGTTGCTGAGTCAGTATAGGCAGCTCGGATCTTACGACATATCCTACTAGTGTCCTTATGAGAAATGGAAATTTACAAGAGTATGAACATATATAGCTTTTAGCAGCCAGTATGAATTTCTGTTTCCATTATGTGCACAATGTTAATGTCGATTGCAAAGCTTGTAGACTATTCTGCGGTTTAATTTATATGCCATATAAATTTTCACCGCCATTTTTTTCAGAAGCAGAACAAAAGTAGAGCCTAAATATAGTTATTTTTTAAAAAAAAATATGATTCCATTGAATTAAATTGAATTAAAGTACCAAGCTCCGTTACATCTTCAAGCGATTTTTTTTAAAAAACAAAACAAAAAAAAAACAAATTTCGCTTGAAGATGGAACAGAGCTTGGTACTTTAATTCAATTCAAATAATTATATTGAAGTTTTCGGCTCTTGTTTTGAAACGTGAGAACTCTTATGTAGCGATGGAATCATTTCTAAATAAATAATTTTATATATATAATATATATATATATATATATATATATATATATATATATATGCGTGTGTGTGTGTGTGTGTTTATATTACTATTACTCCAGGACTTTTTAACTTAAAGACTGTAATAAATGACTGAAAATTGTACTACCCAATAGATTTGTATAAATGTAAGTTTTCAAAAAAAGTTCAAATTAATTTAAGTTCTCGAGTGTGATAAATTACATACAATGAACAATTGAAACTACTAGGTAACCTTGATATGTTGTGGAAGGTTATTAGTATAATCCAGAACATATGATGGGAGCAAAGCACCTGGATAACGACAGAATATGAATTCAGTAAATATATAAAAAAACATACAAAGTGCTGTCTCACCGTAATTATTCAACCTATAGACTGAGGCGATTCTAAGATAATTGAAACCCTACAAGAATTCAGTACCAGCGCCAACAATCTTAACAACATAAAATATGCAGAGGGTACAATATTGATAGCAACACGTAATGAAACTACAATGATTCTTCGAGAAGTAAGTGAAGATAAAGCGAGACGAAAGGATTAAATATCTATTGCCGTAAACAGAATGCATCGTTTTGCAAAAAGAACAGCCCATTAGGCAAAATTAACAATTGGGCATAGCAAAATGGTACAAGTACAACAATTTAAATATATGCGATGCGTTTTAACAGAAGATGAAAAGTGAAATACCGAAAACGGAATTGTATTAGTATAGCGAATGAGGACTTTCATAAGCTAAGCAATGTATTAAGAAAAAGGACAAAAAAAAAATAAAGAAAAGAGTACTGATACTTAATATCTGTTCTCCTTTATGGAATTGAATGCTGCACAGTCACATCGAAGAGGAAGAAGGGACTTGTGGAAAGAAAAATATGCTTTCTACAGAAATAGGCTGAAAATATCATGAACTGAATATGTGAGCAACGACCGAGTTTTCGAGAAAATGGAATGAAAAAGGAAAGTTATACATGACATCAGAAAGAAGCGGTTGATATTTGTATGGTAAATAAAGAAGAACGACTGTAAAATTTGATAGTGACATAACATACTGAAGGCAAGGGCGCGAGGAGAAAACAGCGCATCGCTTCTCCAACGAGCCAGTGAATATAGATAGCAAAACAATGTCCAAGAGAAATGACAAAAAACATCAAATTTACTAAGAGATACAAAAGACAGGGTGTTGTGGAGAGCCATAATCGCCAATAATTTAAAGGGATACAGCACATAGAAGAAGAAAAAAGTAAATATAAAGAAACAAAAAGACATTGAAGAATAAAAACAAAGGTTAAGACATGAAAACAATTATTTCTTTTAAGTAAACACCACAAATAAACATATTTAATTTAGGCGAAATAATAGAGAAAAAAATAATTTTCCGACATTATTTTATCGATGAATATAAGACAGCACATAGTATACATGATATATGGACAGGGAGTTGAGTACTTCATGGAAAGAATCCACTATGAAGACTTAAAGTAAAGCAATAATATGTGAAGTAATTTTTTAGCTATATATGCAGGAGGTAGATTTATACGTCATATCATAGAACATGTCACCCTAAGATCAAAGCTTAATATAATTTAAGAATAGCCATTGCGAATCGTACAAACAACAACAAGCTAAAATGTATATTTATGCAGGAGAGTCATTTAACTTTTAAATAGCTGACTATTAACCAATTTGTCAAAAAAATGATTTCAAATGCACGAAAGTTATTGTGTTGCTGCTGTCTCTCCAGATCTTTCTCAAAAGTGACTATTCTTTTACATTAGTAAAGGGATTGATATAGGACTGGAAAATTCTGTTCATTTAAAGATATTAAAGTTATTTAAAAAAGCAAATATTTCCATATAGAATGAGATTTAGTTTTGGGATATACTATGTCAAAATTTTCGAATAGTTTTTATATAGCATTTGCTGCGTATGCTAATGAATATTATCTTGCCCAATGAAGGACCCAGGGACTGGAAATATCTCAGAAAGAAAAAAATATGTTCAATAATAATCTTATACTTACGCCAATTATTTTGTCATATAACCAAATTTGTATACCAAAACCTGCGATACAGATCACCCTTATACTATTACATTCCAGCCTCCGAATTTAACTGATTTATTCGCACATTTGGGAATTAATTTCTCACCCTTATGCCATCAGATATACTTCACACCATCGGTGCAAACTAAATTAATCTTTCAGTGGTGAAGATTACATTCACTCAATATTTATCTGTTCAGAAAAATATTCGTTTGCAAAAGCAACTCTAGCTTTTTGTTTATTCTTGCTGATTAGAGTTGTTTGGCGACTGGGGCAAATGCATGAATATTTGTTTAACAAAAAAAATAATATAAAAAGAAATATATATAACAAAAACAAGTCACTATCAGGTGAGAAATATGCCATTTTTTTCAGTTATCTGTTGCAAAAAAATGCATACTGCTGTTTCAAAAGTAATTAATATGGACAGACTTTGACTTTCCAAGTTCTGCAGTGAATTTGTATTATGTAGTCGGGAAAGTGTCTTCGGTAATTTAAAGGAGACAATACATTTCTAAAGTTTTAATTTTAAACATCTAAATCTTAAAAGTCAAAAGAAGTCCAAGCTATTCTGAAATCAATATTTTTCTAACTGACCTACGTCTGATAGATTGGAATTTGACATCTTTTTGTTTTATTACATCCCAGGTACTTCATAATCTATTATTTTCACATAATTATATCGAAGGCAAACTGAACACTTCTGTTAAATATGCACTAATTTACCTTAACTTAATTCCGTTTTTCTCGAGTCTAAAGGGAATTTAGGTTTGTTTATTATATCTGTTGCCAAATATTAAACTTAATTTCATGAGAGTCAATTTCAGCTATTAAACATTAGGTAGCGCTTATTTACATTTTTATTTTAAATAATAGTGTTAGCTGAAAGAAAGCTCAAAATTTATTCGAAGAATAAAAGAAATAATGCTAAATACAATTAATCAGAATTCATTTTACAATGAGAATTAATCTAAAGATCCTCGAGGGTATAATAGTAATATTTGCGAAAATGATTTTCTTGGAAAATGGTTCAATATTTTATATGAATGATATAATTTTATGAACGTTTATAATTAATTTGACATCTATTCATCATTTAAATATGTCGCTTTAGTCTCTCATGATTGACTTTCTAATCGTCATTTACTAAACTTAGCTTATTTTATCTGTATGTATGTTGACAGACATAGTGATGGAAATCTAATTAGTAGCAACCGGTAATTGTTGTCTCGATAACCAGAATCTGTTACAGAATGCGGAGGCTTGACCAGGAAAGAAGGCGATTGTCCAGCATACCTCGTGTTCGTGGAGCTCTGACAGTGAGGGATTGCCTTTGTCTAAGTTTTGGATATAAGACCAAAATGGTGCGAAGTCGACGTAGGGTTGCAAGAAATTTGAAACTTCGACACGCTTTCTGCACAAGATTCCTTAGAGAGCTTATTCCGCACGTAAGGGAATGCGGCGAAGAGAACTAGTGAGCATGTGTTCCGCTGAATATATTCTACTGCTACCTCCTGGAATCAATGTTATCACGTCCGTCGCTGTCGCATAATAAAAAGAATAAGAAAAATAAATCGTCTTTCAGTCCATGAATTGGCGTTGGATTATGAAGGACTAAGTTTAGTGGCGACAGGGAACGGATCAAAAATCAGAGTCATCTTGAAAAAAGATGCTTAATCACTGACTAGCTTGGCATAATTCATAAGAGTTAATTATTGTCGTTTCTGAAGAGAGGAATATGATATTTAATACATTGGTGTGATATTTTAATTAGTCGCACGTCCTAAAGTAAAAAGTTTATGAAACTTTAATTTGGTAAATCACTACATATGCCTAGTTTGGAGATTGCAAATTGTACAGATGTTTATCAAAGTCGCTACCTTCATAATGTGAACTGATTATTTTTTCTGGGAAAGCAAACGAAGTTGCTGAACCAGATAATCGTGTATTATTAAGAGAGTTCATTTTTGATCAGGATTTTTTTTTCTTAATTGTGAGATGCAATCTAATTAAAATATTTGTACGCGGAGTAAGAGTGTTTTCCTCTTCTTTATTTCTAATTTTATTACAGAGAAAAAAAAAAGAAAAGCTAGAGTAAGTAGTTACCTAATGGAAACAGACTACAGTTACTTTACTTTCTTTTAGTGATATTGCAAAGTGATTGGTTTCTTCGGTAGAAACACAGCATCGATCTCCCAAGTTTCAGCACATATCTCTTATTTGATCAAGCTAAACGCTGACAGTTATTGTTATCCGTTAGAGACGATTCATATCGAAGATGTCTTGAAAAGATTTCAGGTGTTTGCTAAAGTCCAGATCACTGAAACGAGAAATAGGTTTGTCAAAACGAAGGTTACGTTAGTAGATTTCTCTAGGCAACGATTCTATCTTTTCTCGCGGCTAAGTTTGGTTGCGGTTTGATGGAATGTGGACAGATTCGTTTTCTGATTTGTTTGAGTAAGGAAAAATTATTGGCACGCAAGACAAATAAACAAAATGACGTACGCATTCATTGACTGATTGAAAGAAACAAAATTGACAAGACGTCGCCGGATACGATGCGTATCCAAATGTAAACAAATGACGTCACACATTATGAAATGGACAAAGTCCGACAATTATTTTAAGACGTTTTTTTATGTTTATACGTTCTTTTTAAAATAATTGTTGGACTTTTTCCATTTCATAATGTGTGACGTCATTTGTTTACATTTGGATACGCATCGAGGAGATATGAATGTACGAGAGAAAATCATGGAGAATTGTAGTTTAAAAACAAGAAAATCGACCTTGCTAACCGAAACGCTCCTCTGTGGCTCAATCACTAAAAATCACGTCAGGCTATATGGCGGTTCTGTATAGTATACAGGTTCGATTCCTCGGACATTCAGACTGGTAAATTTCGTTAATACTGTTTATTATAAACAGAGCATTTACTTAAATATTTTTATCTATAAAAAGAACATAAGAAATGCCTTAAAATAATTGTGGGACTTTGTCCATTTCAATATATATATATATATATATATATATATATATATATATAAATTAACTGATTTAAAATATGTTTTTTGCTACACAGTATTAACCATGTTTCAAAGAATGGAAGCTGAAAATGAAATTAATAAGAAAAACTAGAATATCTAGGCAATTAAATGAACCATGACCTTTGTACAAACATGAGAAACTAAATATTACTAAGTTTATAAAAATATATAAAAAATAAATGTTTACTGAAACAGAGAAATGAATTAGCTATTTTTGCCGTCATTGTCATAAATTTTCTTAAATAATATTTAAAAATAAAATTTAAAAAATATGACCTGGTAAATTACATACTTATACTTGATAAAAAATAATTTTATATACTCTAAGTAATTCTAATACATTTATTTGCTTTAAAAAGAAAAATAGTCTATTTTAGCTAAATATCAGGTCATTCCATAAGTTCTCTGAAATTTGAATAAAGAAAACAAGTGACCAAATGTTACATTTAATTACAGATTCAATCAACAATGTATTTTCATTGATTATCTATGACTTCCTTCCATCTATTAACAAGCTTACTAATTCCATTACTGTAAAATTCTTTTGACTTTGATTCGAAGAACTCACAAATGTCAGTTTTAACCTCTTCCAGTGTTACAAAAGCTCTTTCTTCCAAATAATTCTGTTAGCTATGAAACAAATGGTAGTCTGAAGGAGCAAGATCGGGAGAATAAGGTGGATGAGGAATTTTCTCCCAATCAAGTTCTTCGATCTTTTGTGACCTGATTCTGCTGTGCGGGGTCGCGCATTGTCCTGATGAAACATCACCTCTTTTCGATTCACTAGAGCAGTTAATTTTTTCCTCAAAACTTGGTTCAAACGCTCTAATTGCTGACAGTATATTTGAGCATTAATTTTTGCATTAAGTGGTAAGAATTCAAAGTGGATTATTCCTTGGCGATCCCACCAGATTGAAAGAAGAATCTTTTGCCCATGAAGTTCCCTTATCGGCTGTGGCTGGGGTCCTTCCCCTTTACCAAGCCACTGTCTACGACGATTGACATTTCAATAAAAGATCCATTTTTTGTCGCTAGTCACAAGTCTATCCAAAAAAGGTGAAACAAGTTGGTGAGAATGGAGAGAAAGCAGATGTCAACTCGGGATTTGAGGTTGTTTTCAGACAATTCATGAGGCACCCATTTTAAGTTTAGGAACTTTTCCAAGTTGTTGAAGATGACGATGAACTGTTGTATACTTTGAACTTAGAACCACTGCCAATTCCTCAACTTATAAAGCAGGATTGTCTTCAAGGGCCGCTTCAAGAAACTTTTCATCAAACTCAACTGAACGTCCGGTTCGATCTTCATCTCCAAGTGTGAAATCTCCACCTCTGAATTTTGCAAACCATCTTCTGCAAGTTGTTTCATTCACACATTCCTCTCCATAAACTGAGTGAATGTTTCTAGCCTCTTCGGCTGCTGAGTTTCCTTTCTTGAACTCATAAAGCATTATGTGCCTCAAATGATTCTTGGGTACTTCCATGTTAGCAGGGTTTTAATCAAACAAAATTTAATTTTATTGTTCTCTGAAATAAAATTTGATCAGTTTAAATGCATCTAAACATAAAAATAATTTTCAGCTCCATTCGACATTAAAAATACTCTTTAAATTTCGTTCATTTTAGCAAAAAGTTAAAGATCGGACAGAACTTATGGGATGACCTGATAAAACGTTTTATAACATGAACATCCCAAAAAATCTTTAAGTATACAAATAGAAAAAATGCCATAAGAATTTTTTGCCGTTAACCATAAATTAAAAAAAAACAAAACCAGACGACATTTAACGGATGTCAGAATTCGTTGAAAAATACACCCTACCCCTACCTAAACATAACCCCTTTTTCGGATGTATGAAAACATACAAGACAGTGATTTAGGGTTTGATCAAAATAATGTTTAGAATATATAATTAAATTTGTTTATTTAGGGAAGTTGAGGGAAGTAGCTATAGATATTGTTGTTAATTATTCTTTTCATTATTATCTTCTCTCCTTATAATTTCTCAAGTTATTTATTCCTTTATCTTTCGGCTCTGAGTGTCAAATGCTGATGCAACATTGATATATACGCAGTCAGACTCAGCACATATAAAGGCTAAGTTTCCAATCTTTTTAAAGCTTTAAAATTATAGGTGCATCTCCAGCACCTATATTTCCATCTTAGAAGTAGATCGTCGAAGGTAATTCTTAACGTCCAGCCGTCTGAGGCTCTTGCGGTCAATGCAGGCATGTTCCATGGATCACTTCTTGAACCCACCCTCTTTCTGATTTTCATAAATGATCTGACTAAGAATATACTCAGATCATTTTTAAACATCTATACCGATGATACGACGATATACGGGTGCACCTCTAAAACTCTTGAAGATCAGTGAATGCCATCTGACCTCTATTCCGATCTAGCACTAACTTCTCCGTATGGTTATTATTCAAGGCTTCAAAAACCAAAATAGTTACATTCCGTCACCGTCACTCAGACCACGAGCTGCTACCAGTCACGATAGACGGAGTCCCTTCGATAAGGACCCGTGTTTTGAGAGAATATTGGGCCTCAAACTTACAATCGAACTCAAGTGAAACTCCTATATACGATCAATCGCTAAAGAAGCAGGTAAGACGATCGACTACCTGTATTGTTCCAATATGTACCTGACTCCACATGGTATCCTCTAACATTGCAAAACCGTCGTGAGTATGACGATAAACTACATTCTTGTCCAGGACTATACGATAAACTACGTCCAACAGCAAGGCCTCTGATCCGAAGGATTTGAGAAGAGTGGAACCACCTCTTAATTGCTGGTGTTCCCAGGTCCACCATGACCCACGGTGGTTGCACCTGTTAGGGTCACAGTTATAGTTAAATAGTTGACCCCCAAACTAGGGTCAAAACACCATGAACGTGTAAAGATAGGTTTTAATACCATAAATAATTTGTAAATATATATATATATATATATATGAAGAAATATAGTCTTAAGGTGTGCTATATTTATGGGATAAAGTGCTCAATATCAGAGATAGAGCATGTGTAAATATAAAAGTGAACACAGAAGTCAACACTTAGAGGCGACAGTCTGTTTCATGCTATATGGAATCATCAGGCCAAGTGTGCTGGTTCCACAGCATAAATAACAAACAAAATTGCCAATTCCTACAATTAGACATAAAAAAATTTTACCCATCAATAACAGAACACATGTTAGATAAGGACATCAACTTAGCTCAGAAACAAATAATAATAAAACCAAGCGAAATCAACATCATTAAGCACTCCCGTAAATCATTATTATTCCACAATGAAGAAGCATGGATAAAGAAAGATGGGATATTTGACACTACAGTGGGAAGCTTTGACGGTGCATAGACATGCGAAATCATAGGTATTTACTTACTACACGAAATGAGCAAAATAATAGATAGAAATGACACAGGAATCTACAGGGACGACGGTCTCATAATCTTCAGAAACTGTAACAAACAAAACACAGACAAAACTAGAAAAGCAATAATAAATATTTTTAAAAACAACGGATTCGACATAGATATAAAAGCTAAACTAAACGAAGTAGATTTTCTAGATGTTACTTTCAACCTAACAAAAGGCACATATAAACCATATAAAAAACCTAATGATAAACCACTCTACATACACACATCTTCCAACCACCCGCCTTCTATAATCAAACAGATACCAAAATCGATTAACCGCAGGCTTTCCGACAATTCCTCCAATGAATCCATATTTAACAAAGCTAAGAAAGACTATGAAACAGCCCTTAAAGATAGCGGATTCCCAGCAACACTTACATACTCACCACAGAACACAAAAAAAGGCCAACAGAAGAAGAAATATCATATGGTTCAACCCACCGTAAAAACAAACGTAGGAAAAATATTCTTCAAACTCTTCAGAACTCTGCAGAAACACTTCCCGGAATCAAGCACCCTACACAAAATATTCAACAAAAACACAGTAAAAATCAGCTACAGCTGCACCGAGAACATGGCACAAATAATAAAAAAGCACAACAGGAAAATTATCAACACACCACACGAACAAATTAAACCCACGTGCAACTGCAGAATAAAGAACGAATGTCCCTTAAACGGAAATTGTTTACAAAACAACGTAATATACCAAGCCACGATAATATCACCAGATAATGAAGAAAAAGTATACATAGGAGTAACTGAAGGACCCTGGAAACAAAGAAATTATACACACAGAACATCTTTCACAAATAGTAAATATGCGAACAGTACAATGCTTTCTAAGTATATCTGGGAAATTGAAAACAAAACGCACATCACACCAAAAATATCTTGGAAAAGATCATCATCCTACATCAACCAATCAAAAACTTGCAAACTTTGCATGGAGGAAAAAATAGCTATCATTACTTTCCCAGAACAAAATAAATTATCAAATAAAAGATCCGAGCTCATCTCAAAATGCAGACATGAAAACAACTTTTTACTACGTTACTTAGAAATTGAAAACGAAAAAAATAAAAAATTAAAACAAATAAATAAACAAGTAAACAAAATAACAATAAAATAAGCAAAATTAATTAATCCAAACAAATTACCAAATCACAGCTGTTAGAATAGACGAAATAGAATAGTAATAATAATAATAATAATAACAATAACAAAAAAAACAAAACAAAAAGCAAAGAACCCAAATAAAGAAAGTAGCAAACCATTATGACCAAAATATTAGACGAAAAAATCAAACCAAAAAAATCGGACGAAAAAATAGCTATAACTGTTATATAACGATAAAAAAATAAATAAATAAAAAAAAAAATAAAATAAAAAAAAAAAATAAATAAATACTACGTTACTTAAAAATCGAAGACCGAAAAGAGAAAATATACCAGTAAAATAAATTGACCTAAATTCATCCAAGTAAATAAATAAACAAACCGATCCCGATAAAGTTTCCGTTGGAAAAAACAAATAAAGATAATCAACCCAAATAAACACAAATTAAAAACTGTTGCTGCCAAAATAATATTTAGAATAAACTACAACAACCTACCGCAAAACCGAACAAACAGCTATAATTAAATTATCAAACCAAAACAAAACTATTAAATAAATGATATAAACAAATTTTTACTACGTTAATAAAAACACCGATTAAAAAATATGTAAATAAATAAATAAAATAAGAAACAAAAAATAAAATTAAATAAAAACAAGCAAAATAATTTAACCCAAATAAATAAATAAACGACTTCCGGTAAAATAACCGCCACAATAGACTACCCACAATGCACCACTGACACGTATATGTATAAATAGCCGAGAAAAATAACAGCACACGTGGCCTGGCGATTGCATATAGCATGAAACAGACTGTCGCCTCTAAGTGTTGACTTCTATGTTCACTTTTATATATATATATATATATATATATATATATATATATATTCCCAGCCATATGTTTTTGAAAAAAAGAACAAAACATTAACAGCTATAAATTTTTTGAAAAAAAAATTATTAACAGAAATAAAGTTTTGGAAAAAAAGTACCAACAATAAAAATTTTGTAGACATTAAATATCCCATTGAGGTTGATATACCGTAAACCAAACCAAACCAAACCAAACATTTATAAGAGGCAGATCAGTCCAAAAATGGAGTATTGTTGCAATATTTGGGCGGGAGCTTCCCGGTCCTCACTTTCCTGTTTGGACAGAGTTCAAAATAATTCTCCTAGTGCCTGCTGGAGAAGATTTATTTTTCACCACCAGCCCCACTCTCACAGGCAGGGTGTGGCGAGCCTTTAATTGCTACATCGTTATTTCCATGGAAATTGCACGGGCGAAATACATCCCTTGGTTCCGCCAGGTCTACCCTTGACAGCTAGGACCTTCCATGTCTCTTACATTATTCCAAACCACCCACATTTCATCCATATTCCACCAGTAAGAAGTATGTTCCACGCAAAAAAAAACTTCTTCCCGCGAACAACTACTCCGTAAAACAAACTCCTAACTGGATTTTTCCCCAATCAGTACACTCTTAACCTGTTCATGTCTAGTGTTAACAGATATCTCCCTTACTTATCAATAATTGCTCCAACCAGCTAGTCTCGCTAGTTTCCAGACTGCATGAATTTAAGCGTGCAACAAGTTTGGAATCACGGTCCCACACTTTCACTGTCGAAGCGGTTAAATGTAGCGGTTTTTTTCTACTCCAATAGCTTCATGTCTCGCACCACCCGGCTGTGGAATTCCCTTCCAATTACTTGTTTCCCTGATAGCTATAACCTCCGACTATTCAAATGTAATGTCAATCGGCATCTCCTGATGCCCTGTCCTTCTTTTCATCCTTTCGTCCACCATACCTCTTTATTATCACTCCTACCCTGTAACCACGCTGTAAACTCTTGCTTGCAGTGAAATGCTTAAAAAAATCTCTTAACGTAATCTACTATGTCATGTGGTCCCCAGAAGAGTAAAGGGGGGACCTTACTGTAAAAAATGTTCCTTTTCATTTTTTATTTATTCCTTGTTTAAATATATATATAATATACGACAGCATGCACACTTATATAAATACACACACACACACACACATATATATATAACCGACCTTTCATTTTTCGATAGGATTAGGTTCTATCGTTATGTGGGATTTATTCAAACAAAATCCTCAAGAAAATTATTGAGTGACCGACAATCTGTTGCAGCATTTAATCAGTAAACGCTTTGGGCATATTATGAACCAATTTCTGGAGTTATCACTAATCTTTCTACATACGAGCTTTCTGAGCTAGAATCTGGTATACTTTGGGCATTTAGACCATTGTATACCATTTAAGATTCCTGATAAGGAAAAAATTTATTCGAATTTGAGGTGCTATCTGCGCAGTTGTGTAGACTAGTTCCTCAATCTACAGACCTGCTTTCTAATTTAAAGGCTACCCTTAACAGTTCTGCGCATACTTATGCGTTAACTCGGTAGCCCTTTCTGAGTCCAAGTGGAGTCAGCAGCACTGTTCTGTAGTCAGGAAGTTATTGGCAAATAATAACTTGGTAATTACTCGTCCAGATAAGGGGGCTGGTGTCGTTCTACTGGATCACTCTGAGTATGTCTCTAAAATGCAAAACATTATTAGTGACACTACTAAATTTCTTCCTCTTGGTCCAGTAGAGACACATGATCGTACTGTTCCTTTAGAAATTAAGTTTCAGAAGAAACTTTTATCTTGGGCCAAACGTGGGTTAATACCTCGTGAAATCATAGATGATATTAGACCTGTCGGGTCTATTCGTCCCCGCCTATATGGCCTTCCCAAAATTCATAAGGAAAATGTTCCCCTCAGACCTATTTTGTCCATGACTGGATCATCTCAACATAAGGTTGCAAGTTTTCTATCAAACCTTCTCCAACCGGTTGTTGATTACTTTAGTACGTATATCATTAAAGATTCTTTTTCTTTTGCTCAGATTATTCGTGAAACCCCATCTAACAATAAATTTATGTGTTCGTTTGATGTATGCTCACTGTTTACTTGTGTTCCCGTGTTGGAAACGATTGATATTTGCTGCAATATGCTGTATCGAAGTATTTTGTCACCTCCGGATATACCTGAAATGGTTTTATTGAGCTAATGAAATTTGCTACAATGTCTGTAGAGTTTAGTTTCAACAATAACATGTACAGACAGATAGACGGGGTAGCTATGGGCTCTCCTTTGGGTCCTTCTTTGGCTAACATTTTGTTGGCTATTATGAGTCGTCCTCCTCACTAAAGAAAATGCACCGTCTATGTATCAACGATATGTGGATGATATATTTTGTCTGTTTAACAGTGAAATGGAAGCCGATTCTTTCCTTACAATTATGAATCATCTTCATCCGTCCCTAAAATTCACTATTGAAAAGGAGTCCAACTCGTGTCTCTCTTTCCTTGATGTACTTGTGCATCGGACCCCTTCTCAATTTGTGACATCAGTGTTTCGGAAACCGACGTTTTCAGGACTTTATACGCGGTGGGACTCATTTTGTCCTAAGAAACGCAAAATAAATCTGATCAAGACCCTGACCCATAGGGCCTTGATGATTTGCAGTGATGAGTTTTTAGATGAGGAATTTAATTTTATCCGCCATATTCTTTCACGTAATGGATATCCTAATGATATTCTTGATATGGTCATGCGGGATAAAATCAACAATTTCCGTAAGGAAAAACAATACAGTGTACAGAAGTGCCCTGTTTATCTACGGCTACCATTTATTGGGTCTCAAGGTGAGCTGTTGGCTAAGCGGATCTCGTCAGCCGTCCATGACTGTTTTTTCTCAGCTCAATTAATTGTTCATTTTGCGACTCGGTCTGCCTTTCCTTCTATGCGCAAGGATACTCTTCCCCCCCATCATGTTTCTTCTGTGATTTATTTTTTTAAATGTGGTTGTGGTAGCAATTACATAGGAAGGACTTCCCAGCGTCTAGACTGTAGGATTAGGCAGCATGTCCCATTACGAATTCTCAATCCGGAAGCTAATAGAAGTCAGTTGGTTAACACTTCCGGTTCAGCGATTACGGAGCACCTAATAAATAGCAGGAATTGTGCGAAGAACTTTAGTACGAATTGGTTCACTGTTCTGTCCAATTCGCACTCTTTATTCCATTTGAAGGCACTCGAATCCCTATATATTCGGTCCAGGGAACCATCTTTGTGTAAACAACAAGATTGTCTCCTTGGACTTCATATTATTACTCTCTAGTGCTCTTCAAAATTTTTTCCCCCTCTCACTCCGTTATATATACATATATAATTATTATTTTTTTTTTTTTTTTTTTTTTTGTGTTATTTTGCACAGTTTAAGAAACATAAAAGAAGGAAAAAATATATATATGTGTATAAGTTATAATAAAAAATAGGGGAAAAATTATTCGTTCTTTTATTCCTTGTCCCTCCTCCATACCATTAATCTTTCATTTTAGTTTTAATTGTATGTAGGTTGTATGCTTGACTTATTTATTCTGTAAGATTGATAAATAGTTTCAGTTGACCCTGATGAGCTTGGGAACGAAACCGGTTGGTCTGTTTGTTTGTGCGAGTTATCATCTCTTATTTCTTATATTATTTTCATAATGCCGTTAAGAAATAACCCATATATTTTTTTCTTGCGATATATATATATATATATATATATATATATATATATATATATATATATATATATATATATATTTTTAACATTACGCCAAAAGCAAGGCGTGAAGCCACTAGGATGCGGGGAGTTGCGGAAGATTTGGATGAGAGCAGATAGGAGTGATAGGAGAAGGATGGAGAGAAGGATAGTGGGTAGATCAAGGTAACTGGAGATGTCGATTGACATTATATATGTGAAAAGTGTATATAAATATAAATAAATATAAGTATGTATAAATATTTATATATTATATTCATGGTAATTATTAGAAAGCGCTCGATATCAGAGATAGAGCTAACATATTTGGTTGGATAGATGTGAGTTTGTGACCCTGGGTTTCACGCTTTAGCGATCGTGACGATATCAAAAGCGTGATAAGGGTCACAAACTCACATCTATCCAATAAATATATATATATATATATATATATATATATATATATATCTGTGTGTGTGTGTGTTTGTGTGTGTAAAATTTGGTTAGGTTTTTAATGTAACTTTCAACTACTAATATAATAACGTAATGATAAGTCAATACTTCAAATACGCAGTGTTACCATTTAAGTCTAGAACCTTTTATATTATTTCTGTGCTCTTCATTGCCATAACATCCAAGGATTCCTAATAGGCCTTAATTAAAACCATTTCCTTCCTTACTTGAATTATATTCATTTGAAAAAAATGTGAATGATATTTTAAGAAATATTTTACAGATAATTTTTAAATTAAAAAAGTAAAACGTTGTAACTTGGAGTGCATTAAAAGTTGTTTGAAAGCAAGCGTTCCACTTACCATTATGCACAATTACGCTACATTAATGTCTTCCGATAAGTCTAAGTCATTGTAATCATCTCGAGGGAACAGTCTGTACAGTTTAATATCTATAAAATATAATCATATACGTACCTACCGACCTACCTACATATATATATATATATTATATCTAATATATTTCTTTCACTTCATCGTATGTATATATATATATATTTATGAATATATATATGTTATATTTAATATATTTCGTTCACTTCATCGTATGTGTGTGCATGTATGTATATCTATCTATCTATCTATCTATCTATCTATCTATCTATCTATATATATATATATATATATATATATACATGAGAGAAGAGAGACAAATATACTAAATAGATGTACTTTCAGATAGTTCATATTTGCTATACAAATTTGTCCGAAGTCTATATTATTCGAACGTTCTCTGAGGAAGTAATTAATTCATATTCATTGACAAATAGCATCAGGTTGTTGTGTTTGTTCAGAAGTTTGTAAGAAAAGGAGACAGTGACAAAAAGAAAAAAGAGGGATATACGTTAAAAATTCGAAAGAAAAATTTACATTAAAATCTAAAGTAAATTTTCCGAATAACTGCATAAAATGATTTAAAAACAAAAACAAAAACAAAAAAAAAACTAAATGTTTCGCCCGATTTTCCTCAAGAGGATCCGAGGACAATCAAATCAGTCCTCTATCGTATTCATTTCCGGGCTCATCTGGTGTTACTGTTCAGTTTATTCTGCATTTCTGTATTTCATTACCAGTGTCGTTCTTTCAAGTCTTTGGTGCCCCTCCACACCGCAGGTTACATATTAGGCCTTGCCGTGTCGGCTGGATATTGTTTTCTTAAAATTTTTCGCAATGCAAATCCACTTCCTACGCAATATCTGTTTGGTAACAAGGTCTTGCATTATTCTTTTGCTGAATTCTTCATTGGTGATCTTGTATGTAGTTACTTATTAAACGTAGCTTAGATGTGACACAAAGCCGCAACTATGGATTTCCTTTGTAGATTGACTTCACTACTCAATTTTAACCAGTCTAGTAGAACAAGCTTGTTTCTCATTACACCATGTCGAAGTATCCATAATGATCTTGTATGCATATGTACATATACAATTAGCGCAATGGTTATCGGCTAGGTAAGTAGAAATCGGTACCAATGCCTTTTGAAAAAGCATGACTCCATCGTCCTTCAACAAGCGGTTAAATAGCAAGGAAAACTGCCTTTCTTTGCCTCGTTGACAGCCATATTAGAAGAAGAATAATTCTGTATTTAAAAATCGGCTTAGTAGGTGAATTGGGAAATGATGTTATTCTTCATTCCTCAATTCCGGTAATACAGGAATTATTTTCAAATATATACAGAATTTACATTATAATATTCAAAAAGGTTTTATTTTCGAAAGAGAGAACAATAAATATATTTAGAAAACTAAAATTTGACAAAAGTGAAATTAATTAAGGCATCTAGTAAGTTATTACTTTTTGTTCGGCAAAGAGATTTTTTCATCAGCTACGCTAAACTGAAATGATTTAGTGATCAGAAGACTGTTGCAAAGTCCGCTTCTAGAAGAACTGATGCATTGCAGTTGTTTTGAGTCCTTCAAACTAAGAGGTGAAATCGACGAATGAACTGCCTTTTTGAAAGACAGTTAAGAATTAACTTCCTTTATCGTCTGGGGACATCTTTCCCCAATAATCAGCATGGAGTCTATCGATTATTAATAATAGTCGTAATATATTTAATATATTTGCATGTTCACATATCCAGCTTGAATTACATTTTCTGGTGCAATTCCAAAAGTAACACTCATTATTGGCACGCAGCCTTCATAATCCATAGATTTTTGATGCGCCCGGAACCGTTGTATTTTCCAAACTTTCGATTTCTTTCATCTTCTTTCTCAGTACATGTGATCTTTCATTTGGCGTTTTTTTTCCTTTTCATATTCAAGACTGTTCGCATCTCTTTTGCTTTCTTAGATGAAATTGTTGATCTTGTTATAAAAATATAGTTGCAACTTATTTTGTTTTTATTTTTTAAAACACCCTCCGATTTGTGCTTATATCCTTTCTTGATTTAGTTCAATCATAGGCAAAATGTGGTGCTCGAACTGCTTGCGACCCGTTTGGTCTTTCTGAATGGTACGCTTAAATTTATAAGGAAAATAACTTAAACTTTTATTTTCTTTCTCACTTATTCACCCACACATTCTCTTATATATAACCACATACATAAACAATGTACAATGATTCCTAATTTTTTTTAAAAATTAGGGGAAAAGTTGTCAGCATTTTAAACCATAGGTGATTTTCACTATGGATGATCATACCCGTAAACATTTTGATTTTGAAACGGGAGATTTTTCTCTAAAGAAATGATTTACATTTTCAAATGAATAAATTAGAAATTAAACACATGCAGCGGCATGTGTTAATCACATTGTCATCGGTGATAATATTATAATAACATATTCAATATTTTATTTATAAAAAATATTTTCTAAAAGTAAAACTTTCTTGCTATTTCTAAGGTTCGTGGTGCTGATTTTACTGCTTCCATAGCACAGGGCAGATTTAAGCACATCCTTCAGTTTATTAGGCTTTATGATTAATCAACACTTGATCAAGGAAGAGCAAACTATAAACTTGCAGCTATACGTGATGATTAGGATTGTTTTGTAGAATACTGCTAGAAGCTTTTCGAAACATTTGAAGACATTACATTAGATGAGTAACTAGTTGTATTTCGTGGCAAATTGCCAATGATATAGTACTTAAAATAAGAATCAGCAAAATATGGGATCAAGGTCTGAGCACCTGCAGACATGCAGGCATTATATTTGTACAACTTGCAACTCAAAACTGGAAAGCTTTCAGGAAATGCACTAGAGAATAACTTGTGACATCCTGTAGTATGTAACCTCATGGAAAAATTGTTTGGATCTGGTATATGTATGCCCACGGATAATATTTTTATGTCCATGCCAAATGTAGAATTTTTTGTTGCAGAAGGACAATGCTATTACAGGAACATTGAGTGCAAAAAAAAAAAGCAAAAAAAAAAAAAAAAACAGTCATTCAAACAATGATATAAACTGCAAAAGGTTCTGCCATTCATATTCATCTCAGACAGGGTAGCAATGGCTAGCTACGCCCTAAAGAAAAACAAATCAGTTCCTTTACCTTCGCAATTTATTGATGATGCTGTATCCAATGAAAGTTACAAGAAGTCCATCATGAAACTTGAATAAAACCACATCAGGTTGTACAGATTGGTAACGGAATATTCTTATACCAGACGTACTTCAAAATGGACTCTGAGAGTTTTATTCTTGAAGCCCAAAGGTATTTTTATTATCGCCTTATATTATAAAAATATATGTATTTATAATATACTCTTTTTTTAACATTCCTGTAATTACTTAGAATACGTAATACTTGAAAAAAATAGATAATCAATTTAAATATTATTTTTTTTAAATTAATCGTTAAACACAAAAATACATTTTCAATTATTGTTGTTAAGCTTAAGAATCTTTTACTGCACTAACCTAGTATTAAGTATGCAGTAATCGAATGTTATATAAAAATTTTAGCGCAATAATCGAATGCGAATTTAATCACGGATTCTATATATATATATATATATATATATATATATATATATATATATATATATATATATAATGTGTGTGTGTGTGTGTGTCATTCAGGGTATTTTTGTAAAGTAACACTTTTTCTGAGAGAATTGAAAATCCTCCCGGGATTTAGCATGAACGGCTACAATCTTAACAACATAAGATACACAAATGACACAGTGTTGATAGCAAACACGGAAAAGTAATTACAAAATTTCCTACAGAACGTAGCGACGGAAAGTGAGAAGAAAGGACTAAGCTTGAACTACAAAAAGACAGTTTGCATAGTCGTCAGTAAGATGATGAACCCGAAATGCGATTTGAAGGACATGAACACCAGAATCAAGCAGACACGAATGTTTAAATATCTGGGAAGCGTCATGACACAGGACGGTAAGTGCGACACTGAGAACCGTAGGCGTATTGGGATGGCCAAGAATAATTACCAAAAACTGGGCAGAGTACTGCGAGACAGGAGGATTTCTTTGGTAACAAAGAAACAAATAATGAACTGTTACGTGACATCTGTCCTTCTCTACGGCAGCGAATGTTGGACGATGAAGAAGAGATTCGAGGCGACAGAGATGTGGTTCCACCCAAGGATGCTGAAGATATCATGGACCGAACGTGTGAGCAACAATGAGGTTGCAAACAAGGAAGAGCTTTACACTTGATATCAGTAAGAGGAAGCTGAAGTATCTGGGACACGTAATGAAGAAGGAGGGCCTGGAGAATCTGATATTCACGGATCGAATAGAGGGAAAGAGAGACAAAGGATAAACAACGCGGTTTAAGCAAGTGGATGACAGATTGTATCTGGGGGAGGAAGCAGAGGGAAGGAAATTGTTGAGAGCTACAAAGAATAGAAGGAGGTGGAGAGCCATGAGCGCTTACATCCTCAAAGGACATGACACATAAAAAGGAAAGAACGCTTTTCAAGAAAACTTTCTTTGTAATTAAAATTGGTTATCATGAGATAGAGTGTAAAAAAAGTAACTAATAAAATCCAGTTATCGCTTAACTGTCTCTGTTCAGAGTTCCGGGTAATTGCATCCACTCTCATAGTGGTGATTACGAAATTTAATTTAGTAACGGAAATATTTATCTTGAACGTCACGAGGTCGTTACCCTCTTTAAAGAAAATATATTTTAACGTCTTTTAAGTAAAATAAAATTCCTGTAGGTAAATTAAATTTAACTCACAAGCCCGACAAATGGATGAGAGTTCTTGCGAAGTCGGACAATGAACAGATAAATTCACACATACACATACACGCACACACACACACCCATATATATATATATATATATATATATATATATATATCAAGAAGGAAAAAAATTAACACATTATCGAAGAACTGCGTAATAAATTCCTTTCGACAGATCCAATTTTTATATCTGTCTCATCATACCGAAATTACAAAATAGTTTAAAGTTATCCAGACAATTTCTTAAAAATTATTTTGAAATTAAATCACAAGAGAAAAGGAAGTAAATCTCTAAATTACTCGACACACACACACACACACACACACACACACACACACATATATATATATATATATATATATATATATATATATATATATATATATATATATATTGTGGCACCATTTACGAGGCATAAAAGGAAAAGAAAGAAAAGAAGGCAGAAAAGAAAGGCGAGACGAATCGTGGGTGGTAGGCAGAACACACACACGGCTAAGAGACAATGGATATATTGATAAGTAACAAATGGCGAAAGGGTGTCATTACAATGACAGGGAAATTCTGAGTGAAAAGAAAGGGAAAGAAAGAAAGAATCAGATGTGTTTTGATAACGGCTGTGTTATCTAGGCATACGTAAACAAACTGCTGGTCGACTGGCCAAAGAAAAATTCAAATGAAAATGTTATTTCGATAAGTGACAAAACACAGGTTTAAGTACAGGACTTTGGATAGATATGGAAAAATTAATCGCGACACACACGAAGTAACCACACTGACCGATTTTCTTGCCGCAGAACATCTTTGGCCTGCGATAAAAAAAGTATGTTATCAGAAATATGTACCGAAAGAAAATGAATGGGGACCTAGAAGTGTTTTTTTCTTCTTTCTTCGAGGCGACAGACTGACTGAAACTTTGGAGATGTTTCTTTTTTGAGGCCGTGTTAAGAAGACCACCCATTCTGATAATTAGCGATAAAATATCTGACAAAAACCACGTGTAGAACAAGAGTTATGACCGCCATTGTCATATTGTCCCGAGAAAAATGATAACGGCGATTAAGAGGAAGAAAAGGAAGAGAAGAGATAAATTTTTTTAGTTAAGCAAGATATATTTTTTCTTCCTGAAACAAAAGCCGCGGATTCGTCCACGCCCGACTAAGACATCATTGGTCAAGTGGTGATCACGTGACGCACGAAGGAGGCTGTCGACGCCTCATCCAGCGTATAGGTATGAGAAGCTGCTACGAAGAAGTGGGGAGGGCAGTTCACGCCCTCTGAAGTATGGTGAGAAGGTGGGAGTGAGGAAAGGTTCCCAAAAATGGAAAAGAATGGAAAATCCCTAACCAGAAATAAAAGAGGTGGATATGTATTTAGAATTATCGAGGAACCCTCGACGCCGACAGACCCACCCCGGTTTTGGTCGGCGTCCATAAAAGCGAAGCCCCTACGAGCAGAAATCATTTTCCAGAGTTGAGTTCCAGAGTTCCAGCAATTCAGTTCCCAGAGTCAGTCTCCAGTTGAAACCGCCTCTCAGATAGTTGACCAAGATTCACGCAAATTCCGGACTCCTCTTCAACCCAAGAACAATTATTTTGAAGAGCGACTTAGATCCAGACCACAGAAATAAGTTTTTTTCGACTTTTGCCCAAAGACACACCGAAACACCAATTTCTTAGAGAGCAGACAACTTGAAGCGTTAAAACTTGCCTAACGGAAAACGACGTGTCACAATCCACAGAACGGGTCGGGAGATAGATTCAGTCCTATGTATCGAACAACTAGACATAAAGTTTGTTACCTTTTTCTTTGATACTTTGAACTTTTTGAGTTTTCATTTTCTTTTCTTTTATGCATATTTGTGTGGTATCACCCCCGTTGAACTCAGTTTGCATTACGGCCCCGACTACTGATTGATCTCGTCAGCCTAAGATCAATTCACAGCGTGGGTAGGCAGACTGGAGATCAATGCAGTTACCTTGGTAACCAGGCGTTGGAAGCGAGTTGGGAACGACGAGGCTGATATCAAATCTAACCAGATTCCCACCCGAATCACCAAAAGGTTAGAACGTCACATTTGGGTGCCGCAACCGATACCAAACCAGTTGGTCGTCACAGGACGAGACAACACGACTGACGCGACAGGCGGACGTCACATTTGGAGCAGCGACACCCGAACGGAGCAGCGAGGAGAGAACAGCTGGCGCCGCGGCGAGGACGTCTGGTGGTGCTGTTTGGGGACGTCACAACTGGTGCCGTGGTAGATCAGGATAGAACGTCACAGTTGGCGCTGCGACCAGGGACGACGTCACACACACACACACACACATATATATATATATATATATATATATATATATATATATATATATACTTATGCAGACATTGAGTAGAAATAAACAAAAAATTAATTATTTTTCCCCACGCCCTCGTGGCACCTAAATCTGAAAGCTTTAGAATTCCTTCCGAGCGGATCATATACAGTGAATGTACATCTACAATATAACTGATTCAAGCTATATCGAAATTTCTTCACAGTTTATGCGAAAAGTAATTTAATTACTTCACACTTACGTCACATTCCAAATAGAAAACTTGGGCTTGAAGGCCCGTTAAAAACTAATCTCATGTTTATTGTGTCTGTTTGAGTATCCATAAAATAATTTAGACTGTCTATAGATTTGACAGGGCTGCGGAATATAGAACAAAGCTTCAAACCTACGAATAGAAAATTCACAACTTTACACTTGTAGTAGATATCGATGTACATAAAGAGTGAGATTGTGTGAAGATTATTGTATATACAACGGAAATTCTTTGAGAATTTTCTCGTGAAAAATCACTTCAAATGGTACGTGATTTCCATCCTGTTTTTCGAGTTGTATTTTTATGGGAGGCAGCAGGACTAATGACGTAATAGCGGAGTATGGGAACTGTTCAATTTTCTATGACGTTCTCCTGTATCAATACACAGAAGTGCAGGGACACGTACACACGCAGACACACAAAGATGAGAATAGAAAGCCTACAGGATACTGAAAGCAATGGAAGCTGGAGAAATGAGTGACAATTTCAATGGATGGAATAAAAGAGAAAAAGATGAAGGGAAAAGATTTTCAAAATAATTAAAGCAAAACTTATCCGAATGTTTTGGAGGGCCATCATCGCTTAAATCCTGAAAGGAATTGAACGAAAAAGAAGAATACCAAATATAAGAACCAGTGTTGTTGAACCTCTCAAAACAGAATAATGAGCGCTCATAATACATGAATAGAATAAATACTCAAAATACCTTTGTGAAAAATTTCTGTGTATTCATCAGTTAGATCTATATCAACATTTGAAGAAATATCAAGAGAGGGACATGCAAGTGTTATTTAATACTGAAAATTTCTCTAATATGAGTTACTTCCCTTTCCTCACACCACGCATTATTCATGTTGGCAAAGTCACATTGCTGAAGCTCTTAGAATTTTAAATAGCGTACATCCTCCCAGATTAACAATTGCCGTTATACTTCAATGTAGTTCACAGAGTAATAGATTTAGAAGAATTAGTTATGGAATGTTAATCAAAAAATAAATTCAAAAAGGTAGACAGTTAAGCGAGATTAAAATTGTAAAATTTCAAATTAAAGAAACACTATGAAAATAAATCGTATTTTGAAAAACGCGGAACGGAAGGAAAAAAAAAGTGAGGCTTTGAGGCGATTTGTAATCGAATTTTAACAACAACGAATGAATTGGTTTTAAATGATTTCTCTTAAAATCTTTCTGTTATTCAATTTATTAAAACGTAAAAACAAAGTACAGTCATTTATAGGTTTCAACAATTCACTCATTTGCTATGAATTAGATAAGAACGACAATAATCGCGGAAAATTACCTAATAAAACGAATTAGTTGTCTATTATTTCGAAGAAGTGATTTCAGAAGGGAAAAGATACAAGAGGATTTGCAGCAACAGAGATATGGTTCTAGAGCAGGAAAGAACACTTTGTCAATGAAGAATTGTTAAGGAAAATTAAAACAAAAAACACTTGAAATCAGAGAGACACTTAAAATATCTGAGACACATAATGAAGAAAGAAGGAACGGGGTATTTGATATTCAAAGCAAGACGGACGGAGGAAGAAAAGGAGTAACCTACATGACAAGCTTTTACAAATGGATGACTGATCAGAGACTTCGAAGGAGAATAAGGAGAGACAAATTACAAGCAGTTACAATGATAAGCAGCTCTGGAGTTCCATGATAGACTGGAGCAACACGGCACATGAACGATAAAGAAGATATATTTTATGTATTCTCTCGACATTATTATCATCATTCTCTCTCTCTCTCTCTCTCTCTCTCTCTATATATATATATATATATATATATATATATATATATATATATATTATTTCTGACATTTTTACAAATATTCTTTTGTGTGATTCTGGCATTCCACAATTTCCTGACATTTGTGGCTCTTATTAAAGTTTGTCCATTTGATATCTCTCCTAATCTTTGTTCTGCTAATCTCATTTAAAATCATTGAGTATGCGCTGCTTCCATTTGTCCCTCTGTGGCGAATTTCTCACTAATTGTTGAGATGTTGTGAGTTTCCCGCGTGTCGGTGTATGAATCAAGACAAACACAGTTGTAGAGGAAAATACTGGTATATTCATAAAAGCAATTAACAATAGAGTGATTAGTAGAACGAAGGTTGGTTAGTACGAAACAATATCCAAAGTCTATAGTCCAACGGTATGTACCGGGTAAGCTTATCTGGACTGCTGACGCTGACTCTCTCTCTGACGCTCTCCACTCTCTCTCCAGAGCTGACATATAAGAGGGACCAGTCCATTACTAGTTAGAAGGTGGGTGCGCCCCAACACTAATCTATCGCTACTTCCATGGAAAGTAATCGGACGAATTATGTTCCTTAGATACGCCACTTCTAACCTTCAGGGCTACGACCTACTATGCCACTCATATTGTAGCAAACCGTAGCATTCCCTCCGTGTTCAATCGCTGAGATGTTCCACTCGAACAGATTCTTCCCGCAAACCCCGTGCTCTGTGGAACAGATTCCCTAGAGGATATTTCTCCGATAACTACAATCTTATTGTGATCGTCTATCTTGAGTGGCACGGGCTTGTACGGAAGGCATGATTTGTGGGTTGAAAATAGCGAGTAACCTATCTAAGGAACTTGTGTAAATAGATATCAGAATTGAGACCTGGAATGAGAGTTACAAGGTAAATAGTTGCCAAGTCCATAAAGGATAGGAAGTTGAAATGATTTATGATCGCCCGCTGCCCGAAAGAAAACGCTCATAAAATAACAATAATGCTACGCAATTTTCAGAGTAAAAATTCCTAAATCTTTCTTAATATTGTAAAACTTGAGGTATATATTGTTTATGTATAAATATAAACAAAGCAGATTATTCTGCTTTCCAATATAAGTTTTAGGCTGGAAGAGATATTCCAGACGAACTGTTCAAATTTATAATCACAGACAAGGCTGGTATAATATAAAATGTTTGATTCTGTGTATGTTTTCATGTTAATGTTCCGAAAAGAATAAATTTTATTTGATCTCATTCGTTTTTGATAAAGGCGTCAAATTAGTCTTGGAAAGTGTCACTGAAGTCAATATTTATAATTAAAAATAACGAGTGTTCATAAATTTTATAATGAGAATTCCAGCTAATTTAAATACGCGTGTTCGGGACGGATTCTATTTGTTGGAATTTCATTGAATTTCGAAACAATAATTTTTTCACAGATACAATAAGAAACGTACATAGTTCCGGTTTACATTCATTGGTGAGCATGTCGGATATTTATGAAAATCATTTTAAGAATGCATCTGTCTTCAGTGACGAATAATAATTTCACAATTTCTTTCTATCTCAATAGTAGAATGCATCAGCAGACTTATGGTCAACACACAGCAATATTCTTAGATACATATGCAAATACGCGTATATCTATCTATCTATCTATTCATCTATCTATCTATCTATCTATCCCAGTCTGTTTCTATCTATCTATCTATCTATCTATCTATCTATCTATCTATCTATTCCAGTCTGTTCATATCTATTTATCTATCTATCCCAGTCTGTTCATATCTATCTATCTATCCCAGTCTGTTCATATCTATCTATCTATCTATCTATCTATCTATCTATATATCTCTATCTATCTATCTATCTATCTATCTATCTATCTATCCCAGTCTGTTCATATCTATCTATCTATCCCAGTCTATCATATCTATCTATCTATCTATCTATCTATCTATCTATCTATCAATCTATTAATATCTATCTATCTATCTATCTATCTATCTATCTATCTATCTATCTATCTATCCCAGTCTGTTAATATATCTATCTATCTATCTATCTATCTATCTATCTATCTATCTATCTATCTAATAGTCTGTTAATATCTATCATATCTATCTATCTATCTATCTATCTATCTATCTATCTATCTTGTTTAAGGTGAAAATTAAATAAAAAATCAATCGAACAATCATCCCATTAAATTTCACTTAGCAGAATGCCATTGCCTTGCTTGTTGTCTAAACTATTATGTGTTATATTGATCATTCTGCCGAAAACTGTGTCGTTTTCACTTTCAGCGCCTCGCATGGATTTCCACTGTGAAGATCAAATCAAGATAGCCATCTGTAATTTAAGGTGCATAAAATTTGCATTCGCGTATTTGCTGGGGATAAAAGAAAACCAGAATTATATAGTTATGAAAGATTTCAGAGGGTCGAGAATCAAGAAGGAATCGATTTGGAGTTGTTAGAGGTCGACGGAGACGAAAAGAATTATCGTATAATATTTATACTACAAATATCAGCCAAATGAAAATGTTATTAAGTTATTCAACATGAAATTGATCATCTTGTGGTAATAGAGATCACATCCTTCCGACTATTACGATTGTGTGATGAGTGCAAGAGTCTTGTACATAAACTATTGTATAAAAGTAAATATGGTTGATTCAAATAGAATAATGGTTAATGAACTTCTGTAGTAATTTTGAATGTGAACATATGTCTCGCAAATGCGGCATTGCGCTCAGTTAAACTACACTTAATAATTGCAGCCAGAATTTCACACACATTGGAACTGGTTAATTAAATTTCTTTCAACGAGCATTGCTTCCGAGTACAGTGGAACATCAGCATTCATCGGTTATCGAGCACTTTCTTTATCGTACGATTGAGTTATTTACGTTTTTCAGCATAAGTATGTATCAGGAATTGTACATGTCCTTGGTTATCGAGCCAGGAAATGCGTCCGTTATGAAACTGTATATTCTTCTTCTCTTGCTGCCGCGTGAATTCAACAAGGCAAGCTCACACATGCAATGCCTGTGACTCTGGCAGCCTTTGTCTCTCGGTAAGTGAGAATCTCCCTTAGCATCAGTCCGAAAAATTTCGTTTTAAGTAATGTTTCTGTATGCGTGTATTTTTTTTTTTTTTTTAGATTTGTAAATAAGCCACCATGGGCATAAATAAAGTTCCGATCGTGTCTTTAGGGAAGTCCCTGGACCCGGATGTAAGTGGGAAGGATGTCGTTGAGTTGGTGGATGAGTACATGGAAGAGCTGACCACTGGAGAATTTAAAATGCCTTCTTCAATGTTTAAGAACATTTGTTCGAAATGCAGTCAGGTACAGAGTTTTGTTGAAAGACATCACTCTAACATACCTGTCACAAGGCGTGTTGTAAACATGTTTAATAGTATTACCCTGTCACATTTCAGGCGTATTTTAAAGAGGATACACAAGCCAACCTCTCTGGTATTTAGTGGAAGTGGTATCCATTCAGTCACAAGTTGGTTATAGTTGAACAAAGAGATAGAAAAGGGTAATAAACTTAGGAAAAAAAAAACCCCTCAAAACTCAGCTGTTGTCTTAATAGAGGAGGATTTCCCTTGCATACTATAATACCTTTCCACCTCCCCGTTTTACATCCGCCACAAGAATGTTCAGTGAAGGTAAAGTGAAGATAAATGTTCATTTATTCTGTTTAATTGTCATTTACACATATTTCTTGTTTTCTGCATGTAAAGATATAGTTATTACGTATAAAATGTATATTTTGTTAATACTTTTGTATGTGGAACAGATTCATTGGATTTGCATTATTTCTAATTAGAATATTTCCACTGTTTTAGTGCATTTCGATTTTCAATCAAATTTCTAGTTTCAGATTCATGAATTCATTCCGTACGAACTTAATTTTAAAAGAATCTTTTCAGCAGGATAATGGTTTATCGATATCTAGCTACTATAATAGAATATTACTGCTGTGTAGTAAGAGTGATCAAAATTGATTACCCTATAATTATTTTCTAAGCGTACCTTAGATGTGCAACAAGGCAGAAAGTATGGGGCACCTAGTGAGGATCGATCTGACCTTTCAGTTGTAACTGATCTAGCGAGACAAGCTATTACACCACGCTGAGGAATCCACATTGATTACCCTATATGGACAGTGCCGAGCCATAATTAAGTAGGCTAAGTAAATAGATAATAAAATAATAGTCTATTGTACTATTCTCTATAAAACGATAGCATTTTGAATTTATATTTTATTATTGAACATCTTCAACCGTAAGTTCAGTGCGATTTCATTTAATTATTGTTTATTGTATTTCAATAAAAACGCAGTTTATATTTTAAGTATTCAAATTTATCATAGCCTAACAGTGAAAATGCTGTGAATAAATAAAGGTAAACTTTTCTTTTCAAACTTCAGAGGAAATAAGAGAATAGGAAATAGCCCTAAGCTATGAATTTGCTTATTTAAATACGAAGAAAGGTTTACAAATTTACAGATTAATATAGGTTCGTCTATCGCCCAGTTAACACTCCTTTCCAGTCTTTTGAACAGTAATAGAGGTTTAACTCCTGTTTTTGACACTATAAATTCTTCCTATTCTCATTTTGTTGTCTTATTTCGGTGTCCTAGTGGCATTATCTGCTTGCATGGGGTGAAATAATACAAACAAATATTATTTATATACTTCAACGATTGTGCGTAAATCAAAATGGAACGGATCAATTAGTGTATTCCAATATGTATTTAAAAAATAGAAGAGGAAGAACGGCAAAACAAGTGCATTCCCATAAACTGATTGTTGAGATCCAGAGAATAGTTACAATTTAGATGACATGATTAAGATTTTGAAATATCAAATTAACATTTCAAATGCTCTGAATTTTATTTTGCAACAAATTGCTCATTTCCCAGCTTTATGATGAACATAAAGGTAATAAATTTAAATCGTTTGAAAAACAAGAATATATTGTACCTATTTATGCTACAATGACACATTCTTATATCTCTTTTTAAAGAACAATACATTATTATACTTGAATATTTATGAACATGGCATTATTATGTATTCGTATTTAAGAACAAGGTTTTATTATGCCTACATATTCGAGAACGAAAACTTATTACACATGTTTTTCAAGATTGTGATTTTATTATCCAGTTTTCTTAATAATTAAACTTTTTTATACCTATTTATTCAAAAACAATAGTTTCTGATACCTGGTTTCACGAATGAACCATTCTTATGCCAGTTTTTCAAGAACATGACATTATTTCAGAAATTAAACATTATTAAACCTGTTTTTCTAGAACGATTTTTCTTATACCTGTTTTTAGAAAACGAGTTTTTCTACTTAAAATTGAGATTTTATTTAACCTGTTTTCAAGACCGTGATCCTATTTTACATGTTTATTTAAAAAAGCTTCTTTATTAAATCTGTTTTATAGAACACGGCTATATTATACATGTTTCTCAAAAACAAAACTTTAGTATACCTGCTTTTATTTTAAATCGAGATTTTATTATCGCAATTTATTCAGGTACGTTACAATCTTATATCTTTTTATTCAAGATCTATTCTTTGTTAAACCTGATTTTATTATAAGTGCTTCTCAGATTGAGCCTTTATTGTGACTGTTTTTCAACACCAAGATGTTTTTAGACCTTTTTACAGAAACAATAATTTATTACACCTGTTTTTTAAAAAAAAACAAAAAAAACACCTCTTTATACCATTGTACGATATGTTTTCATATCGGTTTTTTTATAAACAAAGTTTAACTATACCTGTTTTACAAAAATTGGATTTTATTAAACCTGCTTTTCCAGAACGAGGCTTTATTACACTTGTATTTTTATGGGAGATAATTTCGGATGATTTTAAAAAAAAAAGTAACTGTAGATTAATATATTCTGACTATTTGCTATTTGTTCAAGAATCAGACTCCAACCCCCTTTCTGAATACTTGCAATTAACCCTCGGAAAGCCATGATCTATAAATGAAAATACTTTCATGTTGATTCATGTGAATTTAACTCCATCATTTTCAAATATCTTTAAGATATTGCATTTAATGATTTTTACTATTGTCGGAAATGTATCATTCATTCTGAACTTTATCCTACACAAAATATTTCTCTGCATTTCCCTTTCCTTCCTAAATTGTTTTCATCCCTTTCAATCTTTCGCTTACTTTCGATTTCAAACTTCTGTTGACACACCAAATTTTCGGATCTGTTAGTTCCTCTTTTTTCTTTTATTTACGCCTTCTTATTCATAATTATATGTATTTGTCGACGTTGATGCCAAACTAGTAGCATATGTTTATTTTATACTTTTCTTGGAAATCTTTTGTTATCACTTTTTTTTTATATATATATAGGTTTGAAAGCATTTATTATCTGTTCATCCAATTTGTTTATTTTATACAAACAAACGTGTATTGCACAGATAGCAGACGGAGATTCGGAGTCACTTTTCCATGTTTCTTCACCTGGTATTTTAGCTAGACTTTGAATATTTATTCATGATTTTTCCTTTCTTATTAAAGAAAGTTTTTGTTGTCATATTTAGGTATTTTGCTTAGATATTACTTGTTCCTGGCTATTCACCATTAGATGCAATGAAAAAATATTCTGTCATCCTCCACGCATAGTTTATGTAACTTTTCCCTTTTGTTCTACATTTAGAAGCAGTGTTCATATTTTCAATAACAGATTGTACGTAATTTTCAATTTCCATTTCGGCTATGAATATAATCCTCGATGTGCCTACTTTCTATTTCAATTTATATTTTATATAGCCTCTCAGTAATATCTTGGGGATATCGAGCTTTTGGCATTGTAATTATCTTTTTGTGCATGTTGAACATTCAGTATAATCTTCAAATGCGCCGTGTACACTTAGAACTTAGGCAATTAAGGGTCTCCACATTTTCCTATCCCCTTAGGAAATAGTGTCTTGTTTAAATCCCTCCCACCCTTGTTTTGTCATCCATTCACGCAAGCTTGCCGTGTAGGTGTACCGTTGCTTCCCCATTGACTACTTTACCTTCAAAATGTCACGCGAATCTTAAATTCTCCAAACCCTCCTACCTCATCCAGCTGTCTCTTTCAGATTTTGCTTATAAATGTCATTTTGATTTCCATTTCAATATACAGTCCACTAATTGTCACCCAGGGCCCGCCCTGTGCACGTTACACCTAAGAGTCATTTTCTTCTCTCCATATGCTTTCTTCCTAACACCGGTTCTCGTACGATCACTCAAGTTAAGCAATGACAGTATCTAGATGAGTGAGCGCTTGGAAATACCAGGTACTATGAGCTTCGATGTGCGTTTGTTGTGATGGATAACGTGTCGGAGTTGGAAATCAGAGAGCCGAGTTCCAAGTGCAGTCGGGTCCTTTATATTCACTTACGCACAAATATATTTGCGAAATGTACGTATCCACCTCTTATCCCCAGCTATGTGTTAAATAGTGGAAACTGTATCAGTAAATTAGAATTATCTCCAAAAATGTTTTCCATCAAAAAATATATTCTTGCAAAAACAATCTAAAAAAGTTTGATAAGCCATGTAAAAAAAAAATCAATAAACATTTTTTCCTAAGCATAACACTATATTTTTATTGCTCTGGATTTTCTAACCCTCAATTTCCTTAATATGAGACTCAACAAAAAGATCATCACTAGAAAGTTTACTTCCCTTATTCCTGATTACACACAGCCTCTGATTGACACCGATCAAGTGCATGTTGTTTTATATTGCGCCAGTTTCTACGTTTATTGATCAAAGTTGCTCAGTTTTTATGTTGTCAAATAATCATGTTCTCAATAGGTCGGCATATAATGAAATACATGACAATTATTCATAGGGAATCAGGAAGATTATCCCACCTTCAACGTATTTATTCCTTTGATAATATTTCTTCTGTTTTATCTAATTTAAATATCTTCCTTGTTTATCTCCTTGTTCGTTTGTGCGCCATTTTCCATATCTTATCATCTTGCATTCAATGAAAGTTTTTCAATTCACTCTGATACAGCTTTGCCTTTAAATGTCACAGATATTGCGTATTTCCAAATTCCATTTTGTGATTTAAGATATTGATTCTCTGCATTCTGATTTCCGAAATTGTCCTTTTTTTTAATTCTATATATTTAATTTTAATCGATCAGTAATTTTTAGTGTTAATTTATCGGTTGAAACTTGTTAGATGTTTACAACTATTATATTACTCTAAAAAGGTACTGTGCAGTAATTCTGTTTTCTGAAATGTAATGGGGATGCGTAAACTTTTGGTATCGTCTCTCCCGATGTTAATCTCTGGTAGGGACTTAACTTCAATAGTGATTTCTTTCATTGTTTCTTAATTGCATTTACTATGAAGTCAAAAAACTTTTGCTGTATCTAATCTTTTATAAATTTACCCTTTGAAGAACAGAACGACATCATATGTACAAGGTGGCACTAAATAGTCCTGGTTTAAACAGATAAGTGATTCAAAATATTCAGATGTTTGTTCAAATTCTTAAAATAATTTTCTGTTGGGAAATTTTAAGCATCCACATATTTGCAATTTATTCATGCTATGTTTTATTCCTGAAATGATTTCTTACTATGGATTAATGTCAAAGTTTCGTTGGAATAAGGCTGGATATGCAGACGATAGAATGTTTAGCTGTTTAGAACGATAAATCGACTACCTGATTTCGAATTCCAGCCAAGTGTGTAATATCGACATTAGCACGTTCGTTGGTGAAGACATGAATCCATTTATTCTTTCCAAGCTATGGGTTAAATAACAGGACAGACTGTACACTCTAACCGTGACTGGCATCCAGAATCCGAGGAAAAAATCTTAATTCAAAACTGTATGTATCCCTGGGTTAGCACCTGCTATAAAACCATCGGCAAGATCTTCGAGTTCGAAATGATTATTATCTTGACTTCGAGTGATCTAGAAATACGTTGATATCTTATAATTATTTAAGACTGAAAACTTCACTCGTCCTGGAATAAACTTGCCAGATTGACCAATTATGAAGGAACAACGTTACTAAAATTTGAATTTCGCTGCTGGCGACATTTGTAGCTTCTTTTAAAATAAACATTATTATTTGTTCTCGAAAAGAAAATCAATTTGCAATATCAAAACTTTGGTATTTTAAATTTTTCCGAATTTGCTACTTCCCCTGTAACTTAATAACTCTACTTCCTGATCTAGTAGTATGCGTATTTCGGCATTACAATATTCACATTATTCTTCATAACAAATATTAAATACCATGAATATTATTAGCCCTCTGGATATCACTTCACAGAAAAATTTCATATTTCATCTATATACTCCTCATTGATTTAGTTCAGAATCTCTCTCTCTCTCTCTCTCTCTCTCTCTCTCTATATATATATATATATATATATATATATATATATATATATATATATAATGGACTCACCCATCGGATTCGACGTATGAGGATCTGAAAACCAATTGATTATGAATTTTGTGCGATAATCTTAACTGGCATTTAAGACCCGCAAGAAATTTGCAAAGGTGGGGCGCATATGGAGCAAAACTGAGGACTGTGGGTCCCCGTCACAGTTAGATTGACTAACCTTTTAAATCTTGCTCTCGCTTCTTAAAGACGATACAGACTAGCAGACTGAAAACCATTGATATGAAGTTAACAAGTTGCTCTTCAGATTGTCTTTATATCTAAGCCATGGGAGTTCTACATTTCTATAGCCCTGATCTAACTGGCTGTACATTAAGATCTTGGGTTTTCCTGTCATCAGACATTCTCAAGACATGACCAGTCCACCGCAACTGAGACTGTATGAGGAAAGTCTTGATTCCTCCAACATTACACCTGTTAAACAGATCTACACTGGATGCCCTGTCTTGAAGACTAACATCACAGATGGCACGCATACAGCTCTTATAGAAAGCATCCAGCTGGTGTATATGGTAGCTGTATGGAGTCCAGGACTCTGAGCCGTACAAAAGGATGGCAAGGACAACACCTCTGTAAATCCGAATTTTCATATCCAGTCAGATACCCTGCTCATTCAAAAAGTGATGTCGAAGTTTGCCGAAAGCTCTGGTAGCCTTAGCAATCCGATGCATGATATCGTCATATAAAAATCCACTGTTGTTGACTTTGTTAGATAGGAGAAAGACTTTACATAGTTCAGGGATTTGTCCTCAACTTTCAATGGTCTCTCTGAAAATTTGTAGATTGGTGGGTTTGGTTTCACACCACGGAGTTGCTTCGGAGTAGGACAAGTTTGGTGCACTACTTCAGTTTTCTTTATGCTTAGTGTAAGGCCAAAGTCTTTACATGCAACGATTTAGTAGGTCTTTGGCCTCATCAAACGATGTCATAACAAGAGCAGCAGCAAACAACAAATCACTGATAATGTGTGTACGAAGGAAGGTCTTGGCTTTGAAGCGCTGATAACTGAAGAGTCCAACAGTTGTTCGAAACTTAATCTTGACATTGCTCTCTCTGTCTGGGAATGCATATTTCAGCATCACCGCGATGAAAAATGCAAATAGGACAGGGGCTATTACACACACTTGCTTGGTGTTGGTCGTGACTTAAAAGGATTCTGACATCATACCATCAGTCATGATATTAGCTTTCATTCATTCCTGAAAGGTGATGATCCCCTTTCACATGTTTTTTGGAATGCCGAGTTTCCTCAATACTTGCCAAAAAGCCTCTCGATTCACAGTGACAATGACATTCATCAAGTCCACAAACACCATGTACAACTTCTGTTTTTTTTAGTGAAATTTCTCTGTAACTTGCCGTAGAGAAAATATCATGTCAAGGGTGCCATAACCCGATCGAAAACTACACTGATATATATATATATATATATATATATATATATATATATATATATATATATATATATATATATATGTATGTATATATATATATATATATTATGAAATAGACAAGTCTGACAATTATTTCAAGACATTTTATGTTTAACATTTTTTTTATAGATACAAACATTTAAGTAAATGCTCTGTTGATAATAAACAGTATTAAATAACATTCAGGTCAGTAAATGTTGTTTAAAAATACTGTTTATTATAAATAGAGTATTTACTTAAATATTTGTATCTATAAAAAGAATAGTAAACATAAAGATATTTTATATATATATATATATATATATATATATATATATATATATATATATATATATATATATATATTTGTGTGTATTCTTCTGTTATCTTTATAATTAAAGGAAAGGTCAAAAATGGAACATGCTTGAAGAAGTGTTGTGTCGTGGCACAATAGTAAAAATAAGAAAATCAAGTCGAAGTTGGTTTAAAGAACAAGTGTATTTAACATCACAGGTACAAAGGTAGGAAAACGGGTACTACTCAGCTAGGCAGTTGTAGTACTGTCGCTGCTTACACCGGGTAGGTATTACTGGCACTATATATAGTGAGAACCGGTGTAATTCCCTTGTGTTAGAGGCCGGTGCAACAAGAAGACAGATGATTGCAGTTTTATAGTTATCAGGGAAGCAAAAATTGGAAGGGTGTTCCACAGGTGCGAAGTGTGAGAAAAATATTGTGAGAGTAGAAGTAGCAGTTGCATCTAACTAGTTCAACACTAAAGTGTAATCTAATCGTACGCTTACATTTATGAGTAAAATCTCATCCAAGAAATTGTCATGAAAATATTTGTCGATCAGTCAAATGAAAAACACTTAATATAGGTACATTGTGAATGGAGACTGATACCTGGTCAGCATCGATTGTATAGCAGACATTTTTCTGCATTTTGTCAAGAATCTCGAGATGCACACTAGGATCGGTTTGCTTTGCTTTATTTTACGCCATATCAACCTCAATGGGTTATTTAATGCCGACAACATTTTTTTGCTGGTAATATTTTGCTTTGTCAAAAATCTATTTCTGGTAATATTATATTCCTCAAAAATGTATAGCTAGTAATATGTTTTCAAAAATATATTGCTGGTAACAGTTTTTACCTTCGAACGTTTATCTCTGGTAATATTTTTTTTACAAAGTATTTCTGGTATTAAAACCTATTTATACACTTTCATAATGCCTTTGACCTCAGTTTGGGGGTTAACTATTTGCCCATAGCTGGGGCCGTAACATGTGCTACCACTCCGGGTAATGCTGGACCAGGGAACATCAGCGATTAATAGGTGGTTTCACGCTCCTCAAAACCTCCTGATCAGAGGCCTTGCTGTTGGACGTAGTTTATCGTCACACCCTGGACGCGGATGTAGTTTATCGTCATACCCAGGACGGATGCACAGTAGAAGCACCAGTACAGATATAGTAACAGTACTGAGAACACAGATGAATGGTTGATTTATAAATGTGTAACATGGAATTTAACCAGAAAAAAATTGGTACACGACACAATGAAAAATATTTCTTTGCAGATACCTAGCAATCAACTTGATATAATCCCTCCACTTAATGTCAGTGGAAAACGTGAGGTCGAGAAGGAGTAGCGTTTTGCTCTCCTGGAATGAAACGTCAGCCATCCTGATGATAGAAAACATTCTCTGTTGTGATTAAAGGGTAGCAGGTTTGTTTTGATAGCGTTGGAATTTAAAACAAATATCTTCCTCCAGTTAAACACTGATTGGAGATACTTTTTAATAGTACTTGTCAGTTTAAATTTGTCGGATCTGTTCGCTACTAAGGAAGGAGTAAATAGAATTGTCATCTGCATAAATACCCAGTTGTGATTACTTCATTCAATTTTAGTGTGTTTCTTTTTTTTATAGTGGTTAATTTTGTATTAATATATTTTTTATTTCAGCCTTCTTTGATATAATATTATTTATTTTGTTTGTTATGTCTGTCTGAGAAATTATTATAAGTTTTGTTTATCATAGTATTATTGTTACTTTGAACTAACTAGCCTATCTTGCTATTCCCCACAATATTTCAGCCGCCTTACATTCCAGACATTTTCAGTATTAATTACCATTTTGTCAGAATACTTATATTTAAAATCTCATACACCTGGAAGTCTTTGCTTAGAGATCTGTTTTCATAGGATGGTCCTACTCTGAAATTGTTTGTTCCAGTGACAGAAAGAATAGACAAAGTTTCTAACTAAAATGAACTAAAAGTGAATGAATAGATATACATAGTTGTGGTCTATTATTTTTTCAGTTTATGCAACTGATAATATTTTGAAAAATCCAGTCTGTTTTTTCTTGTATTCTCATTTCTCGTCCAACGTTTATATTTTTGTATTTTCCCACTCCGCGTTTCTTTTTTCAAAATCTATATTATTTGCTCATGAATACACCAAGTGATATAATTTATATATTTTCTTTTTCCCTGTATTGCACTGGCTTGTTATTACTTTTCACTGCTATCTACTTATTGTCCTTTGTTCTATATTCCACGAATCAGCATCTCTTCAAAACTTGATATTTGCTTGGTTAGAATGCAATACTTTTACTATAGAAATACTTAACTCTTTCGTGGTAATTGCATAAACAGATATGGAAATTCTATTTGGCCTCATTTCTATCCCACTTTGTAAGAAAATAATTTTTCGAACATGGTGGCCATATAAAAATAATTCTTATGAAAAACGATTTACACTCTTCCGAAATTTACTTTGAATTTGCGTTTTTGTTTATATAATTTTCATTTGTTTTAGATTTTGCATTTTCATGATAATTTAGGAATTGTTTTTGCGACATAACCAGGCTTGTAAATATAGATACAAATATCACACTTATGTTCCCTATTTTAACACATTTCCAAATATTTCTCCATTATTTACAACTATGAAAGTATTTCAAGATTATATTATTCTGAACTAAATGAATGAGGAGCATATCGATGAAATATGACAATTTTCTGTGAAGTGATGTCCAGTAAAAATTAATTGGAGTCGATACACACACACACACACACACACACACACACACACACACACACACACATATATATATATATAATCACATACAAACTTAAGTTTTCATCCCCTGTGCCCTCTGATGGTTTCATTAAACTATTTCCGAAACGTAAAAGATTTCGAATCATTTTGAATATATCAACTAACATGAGGCTAGGAGACAGAGAAAATCAATTTTTACTAATGGCATTATTTAAAATGTCACATCAGTTCACAGTACATAGGTGAACCTCCAAAATCGAAATGACCAGAGCATGTCAGCTGATCTCGTCTCTGACCTAGCTCTAACAGCTCAAAGGGGGAAAACTGCACAGCTGCGCTTCTTAAATACTTATAACTAATACATTGCTCTTCTTACTCTTACCTCTCATGCAACAACATATTTCAATACACATATATCTTGAGTGGCTCTTGGGCTTTGTATAAAGTGTAAATTAGTAAAAAAATCTTAGCTCACTACATATTAATTCTTTTTTTTATTCGTGAATTGCTATGCATTCATAAGAAAAAAAATGGAGGAGACGTTTCCTTTTGACTTCCCTACTGTTTGACGTTCTCTTTTCTTTGAGACTGATTACCACCGAAGGAGAAATACCTCATTCTACCATTATGTTTAACAATTAGCTAGGAATTAAATGAGACAGAATCATGCCTTTCACCCGCGCATTTGTGTTAAAGTGAACACAGTAGCCTTTGTTTTCCACGCCGATATATGATATTATACCTGCATATTTTACATGTAAAATATCAAATGTAAATACTAAATTATTTTTTAATCATTCAGATAAATATCAATTATTTTCCTTACATTGTAAGCGGTCCATTTCTTTCTTTTTTCTTTTTTTTTTATTTCAATCCCTTGCGTGTAATCATCGTAATTATTCAGCATATTTTGATATCTTGAATCAGAAAATTAATGTCAGGATAATTTGCAAGTAAAAGAGGATTGAAGTTTAATATCGAATCTTGTGTTGAGCATGCGCAGTGAATCAGTGTCTGTACAGCTCAGCCGATCAGATTCAGCTCAAAACATTTAAAAATATCAAATTTTTGTTCATTCTGCGAAGTGGTTGTTCTTTTCTTTTTAAAGGGCTTAATTACTGAATATAAAGAACACTTCTGCTGAACACTGAATTCGATAAATTAAAGATTATGTCAAAAAAAAAAAAACAACAACAAGAAACTAGGATGGCTAGCAGCAGTGATAAGAGAAAAAGGATTTCCGAAACTTAATTTGCATCAAGTCTGACTCGCTTGTAATATCTCAATGGCTTTTAAGAAAAAAACACGAGCGGCGGAAGCCTTTGTTGGTGGAAAACAATACCTCATTTGAAGACTACGTGATGAGGGCGAGGGAGAAAGTCTTTCTTCTTCCTGGTTCTAATTCTCGTCCTCTATTCGAAAGCAACTTAAAAATAAGCACGACTCTATCAAAGACAATGAATATTAGAATTCAGGAATAACATAGAAATATCTCATTATATCTAGATTTAGAGATGATTAAAAACAATTCTTGACGTGAATTAAGTTTTTGTTTTCTGTTTCTTTTTTTTTCATCGGACATTGTAATTAAATCAGGAGCGATAGAATAGAATAAGAATCAGTATAAAACTTCAGCGATAAAGCAACTTCTGTTGGATTCATTATAAATTGATTACCTAAATCTGAAGAGCTGCAGAATGTCTACACTAAGCAATAATTATGTTTTAGGAGGGTTATGTGTATTTTGGCGTTTCTTATTTGCTTCTGAGTCGGTGATACATTATTGTTCCTTCAGGGCCCATCATTAGATGACACCATTAAAGTTACAGTTGAGCCATTTGAATTAAAAATATCACTTTTTAATGAAAAAAAAAACAACTTATAATTCCTTTCGTTATGATCTGTTAACTATCAAGACTTCTTGGTAAACATAGTTTCCCATTGTTTTCCTTCATTTAGGCATGATTTTACCAAAGACTCCTTTGTAACTCACTATTTAAAGTATAGCTGGAAGAGGAAATTTTGGGGCTGCTATTCAGAAAGTCCTTAGGGTGAAAGTGAATACCCGTACTTTTTGATTTCATCTCAGACATTCCAAATACCAATATCGTTAACAGGTACAGGACTACAGACCTTTCATATCAGCGTGAATTTAATCCATAATTGGCATATCTTTCATTATTGATGCTGGCATAAGTGATAATCCATAAACCGACAAGAATTTATAATATATTATGATTTTTTGCTTTAAGAAATGTAACATAATTACTCTTCCATTGAAAAGATGCAGTTTGTGGAAAAAGCTACTGTAAACGAAAGAACGTGTCAAAACGGTTTGCCTAGTTCCATTCAGATGAAGGCTTCATGGCCGTGTAGATATGTTCAGGTTGATAACAATAGAATATAAGTATTATATGAAAATAATCAACGTCATTCGACTTTGGATAACCAGTATGCGGAAAATATTCAAATCAGAATTTTAAAAAAATGTCAGTAATAGTTTGTTTACCCGAATGACTTTAATGTATGAGTTCTACATATGATTTTGTTCAATGCATTCTCTCTTTAGAGCGACAGCGATCAGAACTTTCCACATGTTTATTTCCTTTATTATCTGTGAATTGTCATACATTATTGGGAAATATAATGGAATATCGAGCCGTTACCTTATCCACGGTTCAAAATTCAAAGTTATTCTTTTATCAGGCGCATTATCATCCAGAACTTTACAACATAATCTACACTGCAATTTCCTCGGAACTGGATATAGCAGAGCCGGATTCATGCCTTCATCATGAAACTCGTCAGAAAATTGAAGGCAGCACACTCGGCTACAATTTGAATAAGAGCGTGACAATTCCACTTTCCGCCTCGATATGCCTTACACTGCAAATGATAAGCGAATAAAGACAGACTATATTTCTGTGTGAGATGCATTCTTTAAATTTAAACGTTCCGTTTTATATTATTCGTTTTTGAAACAAAATTTAATAGTCGATGAAAGCTGATATTTTACATTAACAGAATGTAAAATATATAAGCGTAAACAAAAACAACCATCACTAGATGCACAGATAACTGTACATATGCTAACAAAGATTTTAATAATGAAGAGATTAGAAGAGGGAAGTCTACTCTGAGCTTTATCTGTGTACCACATATTTGAGATGAACAATTTCACGCAGCAGTTAACCAGCAATCGATGATAATCTTCTGGAATTAAGAAAGGACGTAAAATTAATACAGATTAACGCTAGCCAACTAAATGGTGACCAGACAAAAGCTTTAATAGATTGATTGCTAGGTTTTAACTCATATTTCATATTCATTAGATCTGTGTAAATGAGTCTTTTTAGTTATTACAGTCTTTTAAACTATCCATTCACAGCAGTTATATAAAAGGTCACGCAAAGCATATTCTTTTTCAAAAAGAAAATATCTTGAATGTGGATTATCACTGAAAGGTGACGTAAAATGGCGTAAAAAAGTAGTAAATACGTTATATATTGTGGAAAACTTTGAGAGGACGATATATTATTTATTATATACATTGCTATTCGAAAGAGTGTACTCATTTTGTTTGATACACTCGCCATGTTTCGGATGTTGTACACTCCGGCTTTAGTTAATTATTTATGTTCGAATATTTCAAATTAGCTATCATCATCATTACATCTTCTGCTATTCGGACAATACTGCTCATCAACCAAAAAGAGCCTATTGGTCCGAATAAGAAAAGATATAATGATGTTAAATGTTATGTTTAATAAAGCTAATGCCGAAAATAAAAGAAAATGTTATGTTCACTTTAAATTAATAATATCAACATACATATTTTATATAATATTATCAATGCTACATACACACACGTAAATACACACACATAAATACACACACGCACAAACACATATAAAATGTTGTCCAAATCGCGTAACAGTATAACTGATCAGCCCACAAAATGTTAATATCTAAAAAAAAAAAAAAACACTAAACTATTAGAGTTCTTTCCAGCTTTTGAGATAAGACCTTTAACAATCTTGAGTTATTCAGCTAGAAATAGACCAGGTTAAATCGTTTTCTGTCAGTGACACTCTCTTACCCAATGAGCAATGGTGAGAGAAAAATATGATCATTTTGGTCTTCATTCATGGTACCAACAGTCATACTCTGGCTTCCATCTTCAAACCCTCTTAAGAACCATCAAGAGAACGGTGAATAATTAAAAAAAAAAAACAGTCGAGAGAAAAGCCGGATAGATGGGTCACATCGTGATTTCAACTTAGACCTAAAGAGATAAATTAGAAATCCATAAGACGTTTTGCATCTGATTGAGGAGTTTCAGCTATTACAGTCAAAAGTGCAGTGGAAAAGAAAAGAAAAGAAAAAACTTAAAATGACTAGTACGTGAAACCTGTGAGGCAACTCGTTACACCAGGACAGAAAGTGAGAATGTTAGAGATTGTGAAGTTCATCCTAAATAAGTTAGAAAATGATACTGGAATATATATATATATATATATATATATATATATATATATATATATATATATATATATATATATATATATATATATATATATATATATATATTTATATATATATATATATATATATATATTTGCATATATATATATATATTTGCATATATATATATTTCCATATATATATATATTTGCGTATATATATATATTTGCATATGTTTGCATATATATATATTTGCATATATATATATATATATATATATATATATATATATATATATATATATATAATTTATTTCACTCCTTCATGAGCTTGATCCCTAACTATGATTAATTAATGATGAACATAACATTTTCGTTTATAATCGATTTCATCACGATTATTCTGTTAAGCTTGTAGAATAATTATACGTTCTTATTATTCAATAGTCCAATAGTGTTATAAAGACCTCGAAGAATTCCAGTAGAATATCTTTTATCGTTTCTGAGACACAAGGTTCAGAACTTAAGCTAACAATTGGACAATTTTACTGACACATCCGGTACACACACGCGCAAACACACACACACATACATACATACATACATACATACATACATATATATATTTCATTGTAGGATATCACAACAAAAACATGTAAAAATCGCTACACAATTGCTGCTGTGTTTCAACATATAACGATGCGTCTCGTCAGGCAATTGTAGATTACTAGCGACTGAGCGATTAATTTGGTTTCAAAATACACCCTGATTTTATAATATGGCCCTACTAAGAATTAAGCCCTCTTTTAAATTAAATGGTACAAATGTTGGAAGTGTACTGATCGTATATATATATATAAAGAAATATTCACACATAGAATCAATCAGCAATATTGCTGATTGATTCTATGTGTGATTATTTCTTTGTATATAAATTATATGCTGTCTAATGTTTTATGTTTATATATATATATATATATATATATTACCTATAAACAGTTACTAATACCACATTTAGTTTATATTCACACACACGTATATGTGTGCATATATATATATATATATATATATATATGTGTGTGTGTGTGTTTGTGTGTGTGTGTGTGTAGTTTTAATATTGTATATTTATGAGTAAATCTGTTCAATAATTAGAACAGAGAATGTGTAAACATAAGAGAGGGATCACTGAGGTCAGCACTTGCTTGTACCCAATATTCTGACCTAAACATTGTGTTCAATTATCAAACAGGCTATCACTACTCTTTATGCTTCCTTTTTAATGATTGATTCGAGCTGCTATAAATCCAACAGAGATCTATTACATTTCTCTGCTGTGTCCATTCAGGGCGTAGCCGATTATATTTCTACACTGTTCTTTGTAACTATTAGTAAACTTTGTTCTTTTTTGCTGGTTTTTATAACCTGTTCTGCAAACCAATAACACACGATCCTTAAGTAAGTCATGCGACACTTTACACTATCCCTGTTGCCTTCAATATGTCACGTTAATGTCACATATTCTATTCTATAAATTACATTATGATTATATAAATCTGAAATTTGACAGGTTAACAAGTAAGATTTTAACTGCAAACGGGTGTAGAATTTGCAACCGAGCACAGATGTTATAAACATTTACATTTGTCTAATTTATGTCTCTCTCTCTCTCTCTCTCTCTCTCTCTCTCTCTCTATATATATATATATATATATATATATATATATATATATATATATATATATAATTCCTCCCAAATACACTAATATCTTAGTGAATAATTTTTCCTTTTTCAATATAGAATCATCTCTATTTAACTATCAGCTATTTTCAAATAAATATTTCTGGAGGAAAAAAATTCTAATTTGACGGATAAATCAGTTGTACTGCAAAAGGGTAATTTGTTTTCTATGGCAGAGATCAAAATTATTTATTAAATAAATTTTCTCTAAGCTCCATTTTCTGCTTTTGAAGGAAACACGTCAATGTTCAGATATTAACGGAAAACCAAAAGCTGAAGTTTAACTAGTACATGGAAACAATTACTTTGTAACTGTCTAGATGTATCAAGTCTTCAGCTTGAAATTCTGCATGAAAACGAATTAATTTGTCTCCAGAGATGTCTCTCCTGTGTAATCAGATTTCTAGCCGATGGTAATAATCTCCAAGGAGTCGGGCGGGACACTAAAAACAATTTTTTAGAAAATTCAACTGCTAGAGTACATAGACATCAAATACAGCATTAATAGCTAACATTAGACAAACAGACAAGTAATCCCAAATGAATATCCCTTGTAGTATGATTATTGTTTGAAAAATGCACAATATTCGGACAGACCAAATAATGTAGCTAGTAATTTCTTGGCGTACCCTGTAGCCCAGAAGATTTTTTTTGTGGGGGAGGGGACACCCGGATTTAATAATTACTAAGTTTAAAACCTTTTGTTTAATTGACTCGTACAAAGTCAGAATGAGAAAACTATTCAAGCAATTTGTGCACAGCGTCCTATCTTTTTAGATAAGATGTTACCGTATATACTTAGTCTTGTGGAGGACAATAAACTACATTTGTGAGAAAAGGCTTCTGATCAGAACATTGCAGATTTTGAGGAGCGTGGAACCATTTCTTAATTACTGTTGTTCCCAGGTCCACTCAGACCCGGGGTCGTTTTGCCCGTACCTGTTAGAATCCCAGCTACGGGCAAAACACCCAAGCAGAAACTAAACACCACGAAAGTATAAAAATACATTTTTATATTAAAAATACAAGCAATACATTTTTATAAAGGAAATTACCAACAATACCTATTTATAGTAGTATTAATAGCAATACATTTTATAGCAAAATTACCAACAATACATGTTATCTGTAGTTGAAAGCATACAGTTGCGTACCAGATATTTAGATTTCGGCATTAAATAACCCATAGTGTTTGATATGCCAGTAAACAAAATCATCCAGCAAACGTATATCACTCATCTATAAGTCGACTCCATGTATAGTGATACTCCTTATTGTTTTTGCATGATCCCCACAAGAAAAAAAATACATGTATATAGAGAAACCAGTCACCGAAAATGCATGATATTTAACCCTTTAAAAATTACATGATTATAATGTGAGACATTATTTTTTGCGTAAATCTGATTATAAAATCACTTTTCTCGAGTATATACGGCACATTTAATTTAATATCAGCTAGCCCTAATGTTGTCATTAGACATCAAGACAGATTAAGCAAAAAGAGCTAAAATAATAATGAATCCTCATATAATAATGAGTTAATTACATTATTTTATTACTATTATTATTATTGAATATATAATAAACTCCCATGCGAAGTCCCTCTGGCTAAAAGGATGCTAGTAAATTTGTTTTGAAAAGGTTAACAAATATTAACTTTTATATGGTTCTTCGAAATCTATAGGATGACTCTAAATGTTTGGCATATAGGGTAGTTTGATTTGAACACAGGATAATAAAGAAAGGCGGTCACGGTAACAACTCGATGCGGAAATGCCTTTAACACATTACGTACAATGGACATTGACAAACGATCGCGGCTATTATAATCATGTTTATGAAAGATGTTCAGGAAACATTTCAAGCATTTAGTAGATGCTGCTTCTCTCTAAATATTTCGCTTTTTTTATACGCTTTCAGAAAATTTGCGTTTAGCCTTGGTTTTTACTGCTTATGTTCTATCGTACACGGATATAAGGGTGGTGTAATGCATAGCGGCGTCGAAAGAAAACATAGATCCGTGTTCGAATTCAAGTCGGGTTCGTTATATTCAATTAAACGCAACTGCATTTGTATCAGGATTGTATCTGGAAATAGAGTATTCTCAAAAAAAATTTAAGGAAATATACACTCAAAAATGTCAACGAGAAAAACAATTATTCTAACAACACGAAACATTTTGGGGCTTTAAAAATCCACGAACGGTTGTTAGTAATTAAGTTGCAATTTATTCAATATTTTCTTCATAACACTTTCATTATTTTTTAGTGTCTTGTCCCTTCAGGAAAAGGCCATCATGATTCTCCAAAGATTCTGCGAATTGCTATGCATTGTTGGGAAAATCCGTGGAGTATGTCGTATCCTGTTGGCATTCCCACATTAAAAAAAAAAAAAAACTACTGGAAAAAAAACAAAAAACTTCCAGGCATAGCGATTGTTGTAGAACTGATTCAAGATACAGAAACACCTCAGGCATGAACAAATTATGGCTGATATGCAACAATATTCGAAAAACTGATTTTCACGACAAATCCTTAACAACTAGAAAACTGCTATTTTCAGTGACAACAATTCTCAACTGTCCTTCTTAAGACAACACTCTTCTCAACCACTTCGTTATGCAGATATATTTCTTGCCTAGTCCACTCTTGCGTTATTTTTACCGATGCATTTTCTCTAGCAAAATTTATTTAAATTGGCAATATATCTTTTTAAAAACTGTCTTCGTTTTCTTTGTTGTTGTCATCTGTCATTCAATATCCGTTATATCTGACAATATACCAACGACATCAAATATATTCCCTGTTTCGCTCTCCACGGCTTCATCTTCCTTGTATTTGTTTCCAAGTAAGAGACTCCAGTCTAACTCGCAATATAAACCACGGCTAAAGTGAGAAGAAACAAATAAATGCCTTTCCCAAGGACATTTGAATATCCTGAAATTTTAGCTCGATTAGTCGATTACAATATCTGCACCGATAACCGTTAAGCTGCATGCACGCCGTATATTAAGTAACACTTGCTACTAGATGAAACTGTAGTGGTAAACCCTCTTACAGTATAATGAACTCTTCCTCCTCTCATAAATACAAACGGCGAGAGTCGGATACTAAAGAGTGTGAAGTGAAGTGGAATAGTAGACGCAGTGTTAATCTACTTATTACTAACACTATTGTTTTGTATATATCTTCAGTATACTTTTACAACCTACCTTCATCTTCTGTCTTTGTTTCTGGCCCCTAAACAGAGACCACAACAGAGATATCGTTTTGATCTCTTATACGCGATTTACATCCATTTGTCGTTGAATACATTACCTGTTGTTTCCCTCTGTTGTTTTGTCCTTCCAGGTGCACTAAGCTCGGTGTAATACATTCAGATCTTCCTTATGAATTTCAGTATTTTCATCTTTGGCTTTCTGAGTGCTGATAACAGTTTCTTTGTTGCTCGTATTCTCTTACTGTTTCATAAAATGCCTTCGTTCTATGCACATTACACATTATTTTCTGTCTCACCTCATCAAGTATTCTTTAAATTACTAAGTCAGGTTATTAAACAAAGCTAAGAATGAAGTCTATCCATCTTAAAATTATCCTACTCGGGTCCTAGAGACTTGCGATACAAAATTACAAATTAAACACTATACTATATATTGTATTACATACAATAAACACATCCAACAACAGCAATAACAAAAAAATATATATACATTTATCAAGTACCTAGAAGGTAAAATCACGATATAATCAAAAGTTTGATTTTCCATTCTACGTGAAAGAAAATTTTTAAAGTTAAACATCCATGAGAATAAAAAAAAGAACTATAACATTTATTGGATATAAGAAGTCAAATTTCATGAATAGTAACTGTGTTAAGAAAAAAAGATTTTATAAATTTTATAAATATAAATTTTATAAATTTAAAAGATTTTATAAATTTTATAAATTTTCAAAGTTAAACATCCATGAGAATAAAAAAAGAACTATAACATTTATTGGATATAAGAAGTCAAATTTCATGAATAGTAACTGTGTTAAGAAAAAAAGATTTTATAAATTTTATAAATATAAATTTTATAAATTTAAAAGATTTTATAAATTTTATAAATATAAATTTTATAAATTTTCAAAGTTAAACATCCATGAGAATAAAAAAAGAACTATAACATTTATTGGATATAAGAATTCAAATTACATGAATAGTAACTGTGTTAAGAAAAAAAAAGATTTTATAAATTTTAAATGACAGTAATGCTATCTGTTCTGTCACTGAATGCATAGGAACGGCTATTTCGACATCAACGTTATCATTTTGCATTTTAATTTTCCGAACGTTCGTATAGCTCCTCTGATGTCGGTGCTAGACAAAATTGAATGAAATCGATAAATTATTTTCTCACCAACTTCACCCTATATACCTATAAACGTTTATATGTTTTTCTATCGTTGAAGCTCGGACATCAGGTTCATTCTCATTGTGAAGCTGCTTCCAGTCAAATGCGTGTGGCTTAAAAAATAATTCTTTGGTCTGATCGTTACCTACGAATGAGACAATTGTAACAGTAGGAAAATTCTATTATGGAAGTAACCTCCTGCGGTAGACAAACGAGGCAGAAATGTGGGCTAGTTGAGGGGGAGAACCATCTAACGTTTGTATTTTCCTTTTCGCGTCGCGCGAGCAGCCGCTTGTCCTTCTCTGGGCTTGCATGTGGCTTTTGCTGATAGTAAGCATAAGCTTATAGGAAACATCGTAATCAGTCTTGTTAGCTCTCTCTAATAAGTGCCTGGCTTCGATCAGTAGCCTTTGTCAGGATCCTTTGGCCAGATTTTGGGAGGTCCACTCCATTAAGTTGCCCTTTTTTAACCAAGACAATATCTGTCGAGACAATTCCTGTAACATCTTTCAGATGATTTCGTGAACTAGATATCGGCTGACAATGCTATCGCTACAATTTCTTGTTGCAGATGATTGAGTTTAGTATTATCTCGACAGTCAACATTACTTGTTTTAGGGACATTCCCCACTGAAAACACTAACTTTTTCTCATTGAATTTAATACAACACAAGAGTAAACAACATAAATCTGAAATTTTGATATAAATTATTTTTATCCAAGTTTTTTTAATAATTTTAATCAGTGGTCAGGAAACAAAACAGCCGTTAAGAGCAGAATGTGGTTGCTGTATCCGTAAATTTAATACTATAGATTAATCTTTAGAGGCGAAAAATTGAAATCATAAGAAAGTATAATTGCACAGAAATTGAAATGTATTCCACGTTTATAGATATCAACAAATAAGATTTTTTTTTAATAGATTCTAAGGATCGCAAATATCTATTGTTCGTTATTCTTCTATAAAGAGTTGTAGTACACTGTTTTTTCGACTGGATATTTATCCAGTCGAAAAAACAGTGTACTACAACTCTTTAAGTTGCGCGGTTGCCTGAGAGGTGGTCCGGGCTTTTATATTTAGATTTGCTCCAGAGTATTTTTTTACGGCGGTAAATGATAAGCAAGTTGCTGAGAAACGGAAATATTTCATTAGAAACAAAGAAAATAGAGCTGGATTGCTATGTGGCATCTCTCCTTTTATATGGCAATGAATATTTATCAGCTTGCCTAAGCATGAGGGGAAAAATAGAAGTGGCGGAATTGTGATTCTACAGAATGATACTCAAAACTCTATGGGCGGAGTGAGTAAGCAACAGGGAAGTCAAAGAAAGAAAATACTAAGAGAAGGAAATATTATGTTTAAAATCAAGACGATGCAGCATTGGATAAATAAGTGATAATCGAACGTCAATATCGAATTACAATTTGAATTTCCGTTTCACTAATATCGCGTGACGTTACGCATTTCATTTATATAATATTCTTTTTTTGTTTTTCTCTATTTCGTTTTAAACTGACTTTATTGGACATTCAAATTAGAAATAGCTCTCATATCGTAACTTGTACATAAAATTGTCTCATGATATGAAAACTAAAGTAGATATTTCTTTGAAACAAATGACGAAACTGATCTTTTAATTGGTCACTAATTTTTCTCGACTCTATTTATTAGCTGGAACATTATAATGAAATTACGTTAAAATAGATCACATTATTAAAATGTTAACAATTTCTCATTTGAAAAATCAGTTATGCTTGCTCATCTTCGCATACAAATCTCTGTAAAAAATAATCTGAAATAAACTCAAATCATATTAATTTTTGAACAACTGGTGATAAAGTCGAAAGTTCCGTTAGAAATAAAGAAAAATGTTCTGAATTGCTATGTGATATCAATTCTCTTGTGTGGTAGTGAATGCTGGACAATCTCATCATTGATGAAGATAAAACTGGAGGCAAGATAAATTTGGTTTTGCAGAAGGATACTGGGAATTCCATAGACAGAGCGAATAAGTAACACAGAAGTAAAAAAAAAAAAATGGTAAAAAAGATATTCGCAAAATAATCAAGAGACGACTGAAAACTTTTTTGGATAAAAGATGAAGCAGGGGGGAATAGGAAATTTATTTCTCAGAACATATCGAAGACAAGAGACATGGGTTAGAGAGTTAACTACTCGATGTGGTCATACAAATGGAAGACAAAAGGGAGATCATAAGTCTCTTAGAGGAAGAAAAACTTCCAAGGACCACGATCAATACGAGGTAACGTTGAGACATGATTGCACAAGTTCTGTGGGGATATCTATACTTATCTCTTTGCATGCATTTAAGAATTTGTATAGATATGAAGCGCTATGAAACGGAATTGCGATAATTCCTAATATTAATTTTACAAAATCTTTAGGAATGTTTCGCTCACGTTGAACGGTTGAGAAGGTCAAGTTAAAATCTTATTAGACGGTTGTGCAAACCATGACGGCCAAAACGCATTTTAGACTTTTGCTATCATATCTAAGGTCTCCCTTAAAAACAGATAGAAAATAACAAGGAATAGCTGTTCAAATGCTTATTCTTTTATACCAATCCTTTTAATGCGCTTCGATAAACACACGGCAGTAACTGCTTTGGAATTGAATCAGCTTAGATCGATAATAATCAATAAGAGCCTCTTTAAATGGTAAATAGTCACAAATAAATAAAATTCTATGTTACGTATTTGAAATATATAGGACATTTGAAATATATACAATATTTTTGGACCGTAGTATGTCTTTACTAAATCTTAACTCTATCACAACTATATTTATTTATTGTATTTACTGATGAGTTCGTGTTTTGCTAATATCACTGGTGAATATGAAGTCTTTACTTTTATTAGAGTATATAGTCCCCGGGCTGCTGGTTGATGGATAATTATTTACAAAGCAAAGCTATCGATTCCAGTCTGTCTTGATTCTCAAATCAAGTCTGAGGAGAAAAAGAAATAGGTTCTTAATTTACTCGAATGCATTTGTGTTAAAATGAAAGTAAGGACCTCGGGTAAAATTCGAACACGCCATGCCAGTTCTTTTTTCTAAAATTCTGACCGTTATTTTTCAATCTTATAATAACCGGTAGGACAAAAAGCAAATCCAACTAAACGCAATCGTACTTTCAATACAATTGAAAATCTAGTAGAAAGATGATAATGGGTGAAAATAAAATAGGTATATTATGCCATCTAAATCAAATAATAATTCTGAAAAATGTAACCTAAAATGATATTCTCTCTGCGAAGTAATACAACCACTTTGTTTCCACTTCGATCTTGCGATCGAGGGAGTTAATTTACACAGTAATCCATAACTTGTTTTACCAACATCGATTTAGGTATACCACTTGCTTTTTTGATAAATTATATTAGCCTATTTTAAATATAACCCAGATGTGCTATGAATGATCACATCTCACACCCCTCTCGCCTTTAACCATTCATGGTAATAAAATAAAGGTTTTTCAGTGCTAAAACTGAATTAGAAATATAAAACTTCTACAAAGAGTTATTACAACATTACAACAGAAATCAATAACAAATCGAACTGCAAATCCAGGGCTGTTGAAGAAATCTCTCTGATAGACCGAGTGGCCTTACTCACCAGACTTAGCAAATTGTCAATTGGTGTGGCTATTTAATCCATTGTGATAAGTTTTTTGATCAGAGTTGTCCATGGCTCTATGACATAGTCTGTCCTGCTATTGATCCATAGTATACATACATCAATTATAACGTATTAAATAAAGCTGTTTGCAACTCGTCAGGATATTTGTAACGTCCACCATGTTTAGACAACATCCGAAATGTCGCAAGTTTACAATATTTTTCAATTCTTCTAGTTTTTTTTAATAACTCACACGTTTGACAATCGTCGTATTTGAAAGAGTTAACTTTTCTTGAGAATATGCAAACATCTATGCACGAATCAGTAAAAACAACACGTTCTATGAACATTGCAAGTCTCGAATTGCAAAAGATGTTTCTGAAATGTTTATACACCCATGCTGAAGATAGATAAAATGCAAACGTTAAAAAATATAACGTATGGCAAAATGTTAAAAACGTTATAAAACCATCATTGGGCCATGTGTCTTCAAGGAAACATGGCATAGTGGATAAAGAAGTTGGTTAGATTCAGTGACTAGACCCAAAATGTGTGAGTTCAGTATCAGGCTACAGCAGTTGTGAACCTAAAATCGTGGACAGTTGAGGCAAAGGTGAATAAGATGGAAGAGGCATGACACGTGGAACTAAAAAAAAAATCTGCCCAGCTGGACGAAATAAATTGCTCGGTTCGAAATTCCAATCAGCAATTAGAAGGCCGGAGCATACAACGCGTGAAATGTTGCGACTATGGCAATGAAGATTTGGATAATATTCCAAATAATGCAAATAATCATAACACCACATCTTAGAGATTTAGACAGACGTGTAAAAACTGCTTAATATTTGATTTAAATATGGAAAGTATAAATCGCCTGGGGATCTATGTAAATAAGTTTCCTAATAATTTAGAGCGATTTGTTTAGAATTATCGCTGATGTCAATAGTACCGTTTTATTTATTTTTTTAATTTCAACATGGTCACCAATATTTTCACCAGAAAAAAATCAGTTTAATTCTCATCTACAGAATATTTAATATATTCTTTCATATGTGTTCCTTCAAATTTCTCATCTCTCGTCACTTAATTACTTAATATGTTCTTATACAGTTTTATAGAGATATTCTATAGTATTTCAATTTTCCAACGTATTTATATTTATTGTTTTAAGAGTCTAATATTATTATCATTTCAAACATTAAGTTTCCGTGATAAAAAAAAACAATCTTTCTAAAGCGAGAACACGATAATTCACCCTCTCCTCTACTTTTCCTTAAAGAACTCAACAATGCAAAATAGATATTAGTTAACAATGGTTTTCCTAACCACCTCATCGACCACCAGATTAGACAATCTCTTTCCAAACTAAATACTGAACACGCAGACAAAAATAACAAAAATCCTTTTTACAGAAGCCAACCATAAAGAAAATGAATCTTAAAATATCATAAAGAAAAACACTACTTCAATTGACCCGAATCCAAAAATTGAATTAATATATATATATATATATATATATATATATATATATATATATATATATATTAAAAAGAAGAGAGGTGCCGCAAACGTTTTTGGTTGTAATGTGGATTTATTTAGAAAAAAATATTATGCTTTGTTTTACATAATTTTACTACGACACGTGTTTCTGGTCTCGCGACCGTCTTCAGGTAAAAGTGGAGATTTCTACATAATATTAAAAATAATTAATTTTTCTTCGTGTTCAATGTGAAATGTTCTCGATATGAGACATTCTCTGTTTGTGTGTTGGTAATCCGAATTTTCTTTCTAGACACACGTGTCGTAGTAAAATTATGTAAAAAACAAAGCATAATATTTTTTTCTAAATAAATCCACATTTCAACCAAAAACGTTTGCGGCACCTCTCTTCTTTTTAATATACATACTTTTCTATCGTTGGAACCACTACAACATATTTCTTTTTTATATATATATATATATATATATATATATATATATATTACAAAAAATTAAAATAGCTAAATTTATAGAAAATAACACCAAACCTGTAAAATCAAAATTACCTGGGACGAAAATTATTTACGAGTTCTTACTGGGTGAAAATAAAATAGGTATATTATGCCATATAAATCTTAATGGCTTATGTTCCTATTTAAACTGAACTCATAAACAATTACTTCCGTCAGACTACTACATGACGACTTTATCCGACAACAGCTTCAACAAAACCTATATAAACACACAAACTTACCACACTCCATCCGAAATATACATATAGAAAATACAAACATGGTAGTGGCATCTACATGAAAAAATATATTAAAAATAATGGAAGCGTTAATAATAAAAAAGAAAAAGCCAACACTCAATGATATTAACTACGAACACTGCCACAATGTGCTGACTTTGTTCGGAAAATAACATCCGTATAACTCTCCATACATACACAAAACCTGTACATCCATTTATAAAGTAAAAATAAAGTCATCCTTGATAATGGCTAAATGTATTGCCTAATGGGCTCGGAATTACAGAACTTTTGGACAATTTCTACTCGATCTGTGCCCAGAAAAAACTTTCACAAGAAAACGATTAAATAAAATGCTTAACTGCAGTACCTTGTCTGTGGTGTTCAATGAAATCCTTATAAATGAAGGATAGCACAATATATATATATATATATATTTATATATATATATAAATATTTATCATTTAGGCATTATCATCAGCAGCATTATATATATATATATATATATATATATATATATATAACATTTAACCAGTTAATATCGATTATTTATGTAAAAATCGAAACAAAACTTTCTTAAGACAAGAAAGGAAAAATAAACAAAGTATAATGACTAAAAAGTTTAATGTATAAAACCCTCTAAAAAAACATATAATAATAAAAAAAAAACTATACACCCAAAAATGAAAACAGTGGCATGTCTAGGGACTTGAAATACTCGCTACAAATAAAGTGTCGAAAGAAAAAAAGGAAAAAAAAAAAGAGAAAATGTAAAGGCCGAGTGTAAAGTGACAAATGATCACGACAGTCGACGTGGGCGCACATCCGCGCAGACAGGTGCACCCACGAATACAAAACATACAGGAAAAAAAAAGTTACACCAATGATAGAAGAATACGCAGTGAATTGATGATACTTTCTGAATAGGGGATGGATAGGTCGGCCTACGAAATTCTTGTTTGGGGATAATGAAAGTAACATCAATCAGCTAAGCGACAAAATTTTATGTATATTAACTTTCTACCCCGTATCTGTAACTCTCTCTCTCTCTCTCTCTCTATATATATATATATATATATATATATATATATATATATATATATATATATATATATATATATTTGTATTAGGATCTGAGGGAATGCCAAATACGAAATTTTGAGTAGTTATAAAAATGATCGATTAAAGAATTGAAGATGTATACATGAAAAGTTGATGATTCTCGTATATGAATGATACAGAAGGCAAACAATTAAGAAAATTAAAAAAAAAAAAAAGAACAAAACGGAAAAAAAACCTCCGAAAAAACAGGAAACGAGAAATGAAACACAAAGAGGAAAAATGAAAGATGGCGGTAAAAATTAAATCAGGGTTACATTAGACAGTGAGGATAAAGAGAAGAAAATACGGTTGGTGGTCACGTGAAGAAATAAATAAACCGCCATTGTGAAATAATACAAATTAATTTTTTAAATTTGGATGAATTTGGCAAGAAATAAATAAATAAAGAAAGAATGAATGAAAGACGAAAGTAAAATATATAAATAATTACATAAATTAATGAAGAAATAAAAATGGCAAGCAAAAGTGTATAATACAAGAATAAATAAAAAGAAGAATATAAAAGTACTAAAATAAAGAAAGAAGAATGTAAGAAGCGAAAAATTAATAACAGAAGACTGAAAAAATATAGAACGAAAGAAAGAAGGAAAGAACAGAGTAGGAGGAAATAAATAAAGAAAGAAAATCGTTAAAAAGCCTATACATACAAAAAAAGACTTTGAAACACCATGATAAATATATCAGATAAAAGAAAGAATAGTATTAAGAAAGATGTATTTCATAAAAGAAAAACATCAAAAAAAATAATATGGAATTAATAAAAGAAGAGAATGTGAACGGGAAGAAATTTCATCATTCCAAGAGATTAAGAATTAAGGAATTTTTAAGAAAATATTTTGTACAGGCGAAAGGAAGGAAGGGAGAAATGGAAAATGAGGGGTAGAAGCATGGAAAATATCGCCAGTTGGATCTGGGCAGAAACCTCTATAATGAAGACCGTATCCAATCAATAGGCTACGACTCCCAGGGTAATCTCAGCTAGTCCACAGTAGTACGGAAATAGGTTATTCATTTTTCGTAAATCACTTTCGGCTGCGTGCTGTAGAATAACATCCGAAAAAAATTAATCACGCATACTCAAACACCCACACACAGGGTCCCACATATTTATTGATCTTGTATATATATATGCATTCATGCATGCACATATCTAAGCGTACATTTATAATCATAGCCATTCAAATAATTCACATGGTCTAATGGTCACTATTTACTATGTCATATGGTATACTATCTATCTATCTATCTATCTATCTATCTATCTATCTATCTATGTCTGTGTGTATGCCTCTTACTTTTACTTTATATATATATAAAGGAAAATTATGGGAAATTGACCATTTAATAATTATTTATTTAAAGAGATTTCTTTTTAATCGAATCCTTTCAAATAGTGGCTTTGTGTATTTCACAAGCTGTAGTTACCAAACATGTACTGAATTCATTCTGTACATGCTTTTCAGTTGCACCAAATAGAATCGAATAACGTACGTAAATGTTTTTACAGATTTCATTAACAAGCAGATATTTTTCAATCTAAAATATACCAAAATTCGGGCGTAGGAAGCTTTTGTTTAGACCCAGTGTATGTATATATATATATATATATATATATATATATATATATATATATATATATATATATATATATATATATATTTCGCCATGGATTATCTCTGATGAAGAGTTGGCCGATATGACTCTAATATAACCCTCTTATGTCCTAGTGGCTTTGCATGGGTGATACCGATTAATATATATATATATGTGTATTTTAAATAAAAAACAGACCACTTTAAGATTCCATGCTTGGGTCTACCCATACGGATTACCTAGTTTTCCATAAATTATATATATATATATATATATATATATATATCTGAGATGAGGTATTATGTACAGTGTTTAACTTACTGGAAATATTATCCTCATCTTTGTTGCCATATTTATCACAGTGTTTCGGCTGTAGTACGCTCCAGCCTTCTACAGGTGGTTGTAATGTCGAACTGACCGCTTTAGAATATAGGAATAGACTGTTTAGTTCAACTCACCATGTCTAATGCATGTCCGTATAAGTTATCTCCTGTTAATTTCCCTCTCCACTTTCACCACTGCCATAACCAGGTATTGAACTCACAAATCTTTAGGTCTTGTCACTGGATCTAACAAACGCTTTTAGCGAATATGTCTCTCTCTCTCTCTCTCTATATATATATATATATATATATATATATATATATATATATATATATATATATATATATATATATGTGTGTATATATATATATATATATATATATATATATATATATATATATAGAGAGAGAGAGAGAGAGAGAGAAAGATAGATAGATAGATATGGTACAAAAATAAAAAATATTATTGTATGATGCAAGGCATATTTAGAATAAATATGTGTTTAGAAGCAGAACTCGTTTCATTCAAGTGGGAATGCCCTGTTCCTAAATTGGCAACCGATAATAATGTCTTCCAGTTTTCCACAAAGACGGATGACTTGCACAATTGTGAAAAATCAAAACCTTGCTTTGCCAAGAGGCACCCCATAAGCTATTAATATATAATTATAATGACCATGGAGAAAGAAAAGTCTTGTAGACGTTCCCGATTAAATGGTAGGAGGAGCGAAAGAGAGAATGGAAAGGAAAGTGAGAGATTTAGGGAGAGATAAAGTGTGTATGGAGGAAGCGGGGAGAAAAAAATACTGTGCCTCCGATTATGGCCTTAAATCGTTGTTTCTTAACAAACAGTTACAAATTGTAGATTTTCCAGAGATGAGTCATTCTGAAAATGTATGTTGCCGGAATATAGCTCAAACGAATCGACAGATTTACTAGCCATAATAAATAAGAGATGAGCACAGAAAAACAGACACGCAAATCGACACTGAAGAACACACACACACAGAGGCATGCAGTTACGCATATATTTTTATTCCCTCTCACTGTCTCCATGTAAATCTGGTTTTATGTGTAGTTGTCTGCGTACGCGTTTACCCAGACACACTGATATGTACATACATACACACACACACACACACACAGACACATATATATATATTCATTTTTATATATATATACATAAATTTATATATATATATATATATATATATACATATATATATACACACATCTCTCTCTCTCTCTCTCTATATATATATATATATATATATATATATATATATACACATCTATATATATATAGATATATATATATATATATGTATATGTGTATATATATATATATATATATATATATACACACACATATACATATATATATATATATATATATATATATATATTTAATAAAATGACTGATAATTTTTTTTCAATCTTTATTGTAGTTTTACAATTTTTGAATAAGAAATTATGTATTGTTTTCTGAATTTTGTATAATCTGTCCGACTTCATATTGTGTTCTGTCTTCTGTTAAAATAGACACTTCCTAGATATTTAAAATTTGTACTTCCTTCATTTTCGTATCTCGAATTCTTCGTTAGAATCTTAGCCTGTTTCTTTTGTTGACAAACATGCAATCTATCCTATTATATTTGATGTTTAATCCTTTCTTATAGATTTACATTCTCAGATATTTCTAAGAGTTCCTGTTGTCCCATGCTATCTGCTATCAACGCTGTGTCATGGGCATATTTTAAGTTTTAAATTTTCTGACTGTCAGTAATAAATAGTTGGAGGTATTCTCCTAAGTTCATCTCACAGTAAAGCCTGGTGAAAACACACATCATTGTCTTTTGACCCTTTCCATTTTTGTGTTTTTGCCGAATGCATTATCTATCTGTATGCAGGTGGTTGTCACCCAGTATATCTTCAGGATTATCCCAAAATAAATCTCAAATTAATTAAGCTTACTTATCACTTCAAACATATTTTTTGTGTAGTATTTCATCAAACACATTTTACTAACATTTTTATTAAACATAGGTATCAACGAAAATGTATTTCTCATTTTGACATATATTATTATATAGTATATTGTATCAGTGACTTTAACGAAACTATTGCTCTTTGTGGTCCTGTTATCGGAGTAATTCCGCTTTCTGCTTTATTCATAAAATTTGGATGATAATTTTCGTTAGGTAGCTTATTAGGCTAATTGAAAATAGATCTCAGGTCTTCCGGTATCTCACCACTGCCGTAAATTTCATTTGTGTCAGTAATATTTTCAATGCCTTAATTATCTAAGCCAGTCTGTATCTATTACACGCAACTATCTGGTCCTGTTACTTTTTTTCTTTTTATCTGGTCCTGAGCCGATCTCATATGAGAAATTATTATTACAGGGCTTGACATTTATTGTGTATTACAGATTTTCCTCTTTCTTTGTGAAAGGGTTTGCGTATGTATTCGTCTCATATTTTCTTTCTCAATATTCGGAATTCCCTCTTTTGGTTTTTATGCATTCTGTCAATGACTCTTATTTCTCTTATACTTTTATGCACACCTGTCTTACCTGTTATGTCCGTTTTTGCTATTAATACACACCTTTCATTGAGTCATTCCTCTTTTGCCTGCGCTAATTGGCTTTTAATTTATTTGTACAACTTCCAACATTTTACACCATTACTTGGCATCTTTTCTCTCTCTCCTTTTCATCCCGTTGAGAATTTCATCCGTTATCCACTCAATTTTCCTTGTCTCCTTCGGAATATCTCGTATGTTGATGTTAATGAATTTTCTCTTAATGTTTCCCACTCATTTAGTTACTTGTGTATGCTTTTAATGAAGTTAGTATACATTTCTTTGTGATTCAGGTCATTCAGTAGTGTGTTGTATTATAATTTGCATGCTTTTCGGCCCTCTTCATCTTGCATGGTTTCACTCTAAAGCTACATATAACTGGAAGGTGGATACTCCGGCAGTGGGCACTTGGAAACTGAATCTTTGGTCGATCGTTAAGTAGTTGATTTGATTCTTCTTTTCTTAAGATGCGCTTCTCCATGTCCATAAATATATTGGGTTCTCTTGAAACCAGATAGTGCTTTTTACTTGGTTTTTACCGTGCACTATTGGATTTTTTCGCCACATTCATTATGGACTCCTAATCCAAATCTATCTATCTTGCCCCTTCCGTATTTGGCATTTCGATTACCTTGTCGGTGTCCAGTTTGCAGTAAAACATTTCAATTTCTCCCTCCGTTCTTTGTGATGCTGGTGCATATAAAAATACAATGTACATATTAAAAGGCTTCCCTCTCAGTTTAACTGCAAAAATCCTGTGAGATAATGAGATAATAATACACCTTCATTGATTGGTTTAGTATTTGTCCTACTCCCCATCTCAATTTTCTCTCCGCCTGCATATTTGACAATGTTTCTATCATTGAAGAAATATCCACTATTTGGAGACCTAGTTTTCCATTCTTAATATCATTGTAAATTAATATTTGTTTTAATAACACTATTAACTGGTGTACATTCGAAGTAAGTATTACTTTGAATTAAAAAAAAAATAATTGAATAAAAAAAATTAAAACATGACATTTTTCCTATGAATAATTTAACGAATATACTTATTTTGAATTAGTTTGAAAATGTTTTTTCCTCAGACATTACTGTATAAAATTTCTGCTTAGTTAAAACTTCAATTTGCCTAAGAGTTATCTTGTTATTTTTGCTTTTATAATATGGATGAAATGAAACCCCTGAACAGTCGTGAAGACACTCAATCTTGAATGCAAAGCAAATGTGGAGATTGAGTTCATTGTCTGTCTAGAAGACACACGCCGATATAAAACAATCTGTCCTGACCTCATGAGAATGCCTGAAAATATAACTGAATACCTCATCGTCCGTTACACGGGTTACCAAGAAACCCATTCACCTGTGACATACCGGGCTGAGATATAAATTACGTTACCAGTAAGGAAGGGTCTAGTTAGCCCCCTTACCTATCAACAACAATTAAAAAAATTACTGCGAATGGAAACTAGTACAAATCAATGTCCAGTCAGTATAAGTCGATTTAAAGATTCACTTCATTTTAGAAGAATGCAAGAATGTAAATTAACGTTGACTGTATGCAAGAGGTTCGTGGAGTGATATCTCCTTATGTCCCAACTGAGAAAAAATGTCGTTGTGGAAAAAGAGAAATTCTACAATGGATTAATTAAACTTTGCATATTAGAACAAACTGAAAATTAAATTCATGGGAATTTGAATGCTACCTCAAGGACTTTTTGAACGCCACTGTTTCTTTGGTGGTAGGAAGATATCACGTTTTGAAACGGAAGCCTCAATCAGCAATGGAGAACTCTTGTTAAACTTTTGTTATTTATTTTAATTATTTCACCCCAAGCAAGGCAATAAAATCAAAAATACGCAAAAGGTTACTGAGCCTGAACGAATATGCGAAAAAGAAAATATTTTTTAACGAAAGAGAACGATAGAATAACAAGAAAATAAGATAGAAGATAACGATTAATATCGAACTTAATTTATTGAAAATCAATATTTACTGGAAAGCAAGACTGACTCTGGAGGAATGTAAGGGAATAAGTTGTTAGCATAAAATTTACGGTTACATCTAGCCACATCAAATCTAGAGACATTGCTGCATATCTAGTTCTGCGGTCAAATTAAAAATCTATGTACCAAAAAGGGAAGTTCACCAGAAAAATTACCATGAAGATATTTATAGAAAGACAGCGGGAAGCCAATTTACGTCTACTCAATACGATATTCCTGCCTTACTTCATGGTTCGACCATCCGATGAAAAATCGCATCAAATGACATAGCCCAGAAAACGTAACAAAAATATTATTGATATCAGTGTCTCAGACTCTTGGATTAGACAGTTCGTAACATTCCTACTTAGAATCTGATCACACACATCTTGTAATTAATATTACAACACCAGTCAACAAAATAGCTCAATTCTCTTCATTTAATCACGAAAACATTTAGGTGTAAAAAAGTAAATGGATTACTTTTAGACTTCAGTCCCAACTGATGTCAATAAATATTGATTGAAAGAACATAGATGATGAAATAACATTATCATATCTTACTTAAATGAAGCTCATGAGACCATTCCAGAAATACCCAGAAGGATAAAAGACAAGCAAAAGCAACGACAACCCTGATTTTTTAAAAATAATGTTACAAGAAAAAAAAAAATGAAAAAAATAAAAGAAAAATTACAAAGAAAAAAAAACAATCAATGGATTCGCTTTATTAATTTTTTGCTAATTTTCAAAACACCACTCTTTCCGGATAATTGGAAATCAAAGAAGCCAAGCTACATAGACAATTGAAAAATCACAATAATATCCCCAAGCAATATCAACAGAGAGTTAACCTCCTGTTCTCTAAAACATTTTGCCATATACTTCAAACCCGACAACTCAAAGATACTGACAGAAATAGAAGTCATACCAATATTTATCCACTCATTAAAACGTCTGTTTCCAAATATAAACGATAATGAGGAAATTAAGAAATCTATTAAAAATTAAGGTATAATAAAGATTCACTTGATACTGAGGCTGAATGTTTTAAAATAGCTTACTCTCATCCTGTAGTTAATAGTCTGGAATCAAAAACGAATCCCCTGAAAGTGTGCTTTATCATACATTATTGCTATATGGAATAAAAAAAAACAAAAACACCCCGAATAACCTTATAGATACATAGGTATCTTAAATACATTCATCATGATCAAATTTTCTAATGAACATTGTCTTAAGTAAGCTCTTATCGTTTTATGAAAGCCAACTTCTCACGACCCAATTTGAATCCGTTCTGGAAATGGATATAATAATAGCATGTATGTCATCAATTAATTCCAGAAAGTTGCATAACTGCTATGTCGGCCCTACAGCAGCATATGACCACATCAATAAAGACCTTCTATTCTTATCCATTAGAAACCGGCTTCCAAGTTCCGAATTCACTGAATGAATCGATCTATGAGAGGATCGTTATCGGTCAATATAATCTCACATGTTTGCCGATGACCCCAATATGGTAACATTTTCAATCTCACCAGGAGTACGAAAAAGAAGAAATACGAGACCCAGTCTATTTAATATTTTTTAATAAATACCTATATGAATAGCTATGTCATAGGTATTCATATTTGAGGTAAGAAAAAACATTGAACAAATAATGAACATCCTCTACCAATACTTCCAAGAAATCGGACTGAAGAGAAATCTTTGCAGAAGAGAATGTATGATGTGGAATTGAAATGAAAACAGGGATGGCACATCTCTTGATCCATCATAGATTGTCAGCATGTTGAATTAGAAAAGAAGAAATACCTCAAACACCTTGGTCTATTGAACAGTTATAACAGCTTTAGTATAGGAAATAAGCAAATTGAACATTGAATAGGCTGTACAAGAAATAGTTTCGCGAAACACCACAAATTGAAAGAAATTCACAATATTAACCTGAAAACTCATCTTAAATAGAATCGAATAAATACACTTCTCAGATCTAAACTTTCATATTGGTGGCTTGCATATCACCAAATCCATTCAGAAATATGTAAACACTCATATATATATACACACTCAATCCGATTAAAAATGGCTTCGAGCGAGTAAAGTCTGTGGATCTTAACGAAAGCCATTCGTCTTTGAACATTGTAGATTGATGCTATAGAAGCACAAAAAAGAAACTGTATAAGATAACAGATACGATGCACAGTGGAGTAATGGTTAGCGGTTCGGACTGAGGAATCGGAGAGTCGAGTTCGAGTTCCAGTCGAATCCATTATATTCACTTACGTGGTCTCCCCTAGCTATGGGTAAATAGCAGGACAGACCGGGTCCTATAGCCTTCGATGGCAACTGGCATATCAGGCATGGTACATAACGCACTGATAAGTTGACGATTTCTACCGCAGAAAGAAATGGCAACAAACTGTGGGAAAAATCTGCCTCATCAATAATGTATCGAAAGCAATAACCAAAATTGATATGACATGTCATTCGAAGAGAAATTAATGTCATAAGATGTTGAATTCAACACCATTTCAAATAAAAGAAAACGATAACATTTAATGAATTTTAACAGAATGATTTTATGAATTTCAACTGGAAATAGTACTAGTTGTTCGGCCAATGAGTGCCAGGTATTTATTTATAAGGAAATGGCGAATATTGCCATTTCCATGAAACCTGTCATTTATTTGCCTCTCTCTTTACATAAAAAAAAGCTTTCTTAAACTTCTGGCTGTCCCAAACAGTGAGGAAACATCTACATTCGAATCCCGATCCAAATCATACCCATTCTTAGTGGACCTTTGTCTGTAACAATTGTACTGGCACCAACAACATCATGAACAACTCGTTTCTCAAGATTTCTGTCTCCTGTTTCAAAATCTGATATCCCTTTGCCTTCTCAGATGCACTTACATCCTCTACTACCACAGTACCGATGACCCAACGCTGTGTATCTTACTTCTGGATCGAAATCATCTGGCCGTATGGCTTCGATTATATTACCAGATTGCACATTGAAGTCCCAAAGAAGCTTTACGCTCTTATTTTGCACTGGAGTATTTGGCACATTTTGTCCAGTGCAAAATACATGCTATATTGTCGCTCATATTATTATTATTATTATTATTATTATTTCTTTCCGGGTCCCAACCAGAGACATAGTGTCAGAAATGTCACCGTGTGATTTTCACTGAACATTTCTTTTGAAAAAACAAAAACAAAAACTAAAAAAAAACAAACAACAATAACAAAAGGTTACAGATTTTTAATCTTCATAAAGCGTTTTGTCAGATGTGAGCTGTACGTGTGAGTAAAAATTTTGTATTTTTTTAAAGCATGTCTAGGAGGGATACCTTCACTGTGTCAGAAATGGCTTCATTACATCTTCCACTGATCATTTTTTGTAAAAAAAAAATACAAATTCTAAAATCACTCCCATTATTATTATTATTGTTTTTATTTTCTTTGATTTCTGGCGTTTACACATTTCTTTCCGGGTCCCGCCCAGGGACCTAAGGTTAGAAATGGCGTCATGACACTTTCCACTGACAAAAAAAAGAAAAAAAAAAAATATTACATAGATAAAGCACTTCGGAAGGTGTGGGCTGTACTTGTCAGAACAATTTTCTGTATCTCCTTGAGGCATGGACTTCCAGGAATCCGTTCAATTAGTCTACTGGAATCTTTTATTATTATTATTATTATTATTATTATTATTATTATTATTATTATTATTATTACCTTTGATTTCTGTTGTATAATCATTTCTTCCCGGGTCTCGACCAAAGACTTAAGGTCAGAAATTGCATCATGACATTTTCCACTGAGCAGTTTTGAAAAGAAGTCACACATATTTACATCGATAAAAGCCCACGTAAGATGTGGGGCGTAATTTTTTGTATTTCTTTAAGGCATGGGCTAACAGGAATCCCTTCAGTGAATCTTTTGGAAACTTTTCCAATCAATCCGAGGGCTTCAACTAAGCCTGGAATTGTGGATGTCCTCACCTGCGACGTATTTAAGACTTCGATTTCAAGCTCTTTGTATTTTGATTATTATTATTATTAGTAGTAGTATTTCTCTTTCGTTCAACCATTTTACAGGGTAATTAACCGATAGCTAGAATAATTTAAGTTTATAAATATATACAATCGATTTGAAAAAAGTATGATGTTAAAATTATAATTACGACGTAATCATTTTCTAGTATTTTAAATTGATAATAGTCTATTCAGTAGAAGAGCTGTTACTGACATTGCGTTTTTTTTAATATCTTAGAAAGACTTATTATGTTCTTGTCTGTAATTCTTTTTTTATGGTAACCATAGTTCTATATATAGGTAAGGCCCTATTTTAACGGTGACACATTTTCTCATTTTCAATTTTAACATCCTTATATTTACTTATTTCGTCATATTCGTCAACGGATACATTTTTATCTAAGCTCAATACCGCATCGTTTTTGATAGTCATTAATCAGTGCGTAAGTTTTATGAGATGTCTGTCAGAATGAATGATCAAGTTCCAAGGAATAGTACTCAAGCTTTCTGTCATCGTTTCACTGTGGTCTTCATAACTTTTGTCAGGATGTGAAACACTACTAGCCTATATACTGCCTTATTTAATTAAATCGATCATTGTCATCATCATCATCATCTTCTTCTTCTTCTTCTTCTTATTATTATTATTATTATTATTTCGCCGTACCTAATGTAATATTCTTTATTTAATGACTACTACTAGTCAAATACTTTCATTATTTTTGCTAGACATTTCATGCCAGAAATAATCTTATTTTTTTCAGTCCAACATTGATAATATTTATTGTAAGACATTGCTTTAAAAATGTCACTTTTGGCTTAAACAGAAAATTAGAGAACGTGACAAAAGTCGGTGTCCACTTGTCCCCATATCAGCAATAACCGTCATGCTTTTCCTCCGACACTATTCTTTTATTGCCTCATGATATATTTTTTTCTAGTTTATTTTGTTTCGTAGTTTTATTATTACTGTTTTTCTGTTTCTCTTCAGATTCTCTTTCCATTTACGCTTTTTTGGTTTAGTTTCCACACTTTTTTCTTTATTATATCTCATATTGGGCCTTTCTTTCGGTCGTCCTTTCTTTCCATTTTTTGTATTGTTTTCCTGTTACTTTTTTCTCTGCTTGATCTATTTTTAATTTTTTTCTTCAACTGTTCTTGTGCGCTTTTTAGTTCTCTTCTTAAATAAATATATATTTTTCTTATTTTACCACATTTCTGCTTTTCTTAGCGAACAAATTTAGTCCCTTTTAGAATGCTTCTATTGTTTATTTTCTTTCACCAAAAATCTTTTAGTTTCATTTTGTTAAAGTATTGCCTTTCGTAAAAAAAAAAAAAAAAAAACTTAAATAAAAAACTTTGAAATCTTATATCACTTCCAGCCTCTTTTCATCCACTTTTAAAACTTTCCTTGAACCAATATCTTCAACAAAACTGTCTTTGCTATATATATATAACTACCATTACATTGGAAAAATAACATTGCTACATAATCGAATATGGAAAACGGCTTCTGGCATTTCTCAGTATTCGCTTATGCAGAAAATGTATAAAGGACCCACACTTCATTACTTTAAGTGAATTAAAAATTATAGTTATTGAGTTCGCATTTCATTTTTTTCCGTGTGATGCATCTTCGAAATAGATTTACATGATTCGCGTCAAAATAATTTATTCAAACACTAATATATCGTAATTATCTTGAAAACGCTGCATGTTTGGTATACGAGAGTTGTCGCCCTTTTGAATGTAAATTAAAAACAAGTAACAAAGACAAAGTATATTCTACTTAGCTATATTTGGATTAGTGGTAGGAAAAAGTTTCCATCTATATAGTATTGAATACATCGACTGATGAAACCAGTTTGTAATGGGGCATTTTTTCACAGACGGAATAATTTATAATAAACCATTTCCTAAATATTCAAAACACATTTTTTCAGCGGATAAATCAAAAATCAAGATGACGATAATATTCTAAAGAAACAACCTTTTCTTTCTTTCTCAAAGGCGCCAAATAACATAGACATTAGATAAATTATTTCAATAACATAATTATCTGAAAATATAGATTAAATTCTTGGGGATTCAGCAGTTTATTATTATCTCTTGCTGTTGTTCTTTGCCTTTCATTTTATGACATGCGCTAGTTGTTTGAATTTTATATTATCTTGGCTTTGAAGAGCAGTTAAATATATATGATATAAAAATAGATTTTCGTTGGATGGCTATATGAGAACCCTTCCTTCTCCTAAGAAAATATGCATATTTCATGAATATATTGGATGGTGAAAAAGAATTAAAGGGGTTATCTCTTTATTTAGTATTTCCTTTTTATTTCTTTTTTTGTTCTTACTTTGTTTTTTTTGTTTTTTCATAATGCTGATTCTAACCTCCAGGAGTGGGATACGTTGCGCCTTTTCTGGTTAACGTTATCGGCTGACATGAAGTAGAAAAATTATATAGAATCCATTGCTAGGTCGGCTGCTAAGAATATTGGTTTCCTTTGTAGTACTATACAATGTTTCTCTCCGGAATCTTACATATTTATAAGTCTACAATTCGTAAATATTCTGAATATTGCTGCCACATATAGTACGGTGCTCCTGCTGTATAATTAGAGATTCTTGATAAAATTTAAAGAAGAGTCAGCAATGTTTTTGGTCCTGACCTGGTATCTCGGCTTCAGTTCCTTTTCCAAGACCGTAATATATCTTCCATTTGCCTTTGCTATATAATGCCATATTAATTGTTTGGAGGAGTACTACGTTATGGTAACTAAACTTTATGAATTTAAGCGCATTACTAGATTGGTAGGAAGTTCTCTTCAATCAATTGCTGAATTGGCTAGAGTACTCGTCTATTATTTTCGCTCCTTAATAATGTTTCTCTTTTTTCTTATTCTTTCACCTTTAGTAACGCCTTGTGTTTTAGTGGTTTTACTACGTTGTATTTAGTGATGTTGATTTTAAAATAATCTTTCTTTCTTTCATACTTCTGTCTGTCTGTCTTTCTTTCTTGCTAGTTTGGTTCGTTTGTTTTGCTTAAGTTTTCCTATTTCATTCTTTCTTTCTTCTTTTTTGCTTTGTCTTACCTGCATTGTTAATATTTATTTCTTCGTTTCTTTCTTTTCTATTTTCAACCGTTTCTGTCTGACATGCTTGATTTTTATTTCATAACAACAGACTTTCTTGTTTCCTATTTTTCTTTCCATCTATTTACCTAACTATATCTTTTATTAATTATATCTATCTTTCAGGCTATCTTTGTTTTTCTTTATTTCTTTCTTCCTTCCTTCTTTCTTTCATTTTTAACAGTTATGTACTCTGACTAAATTTGATTATACGAATGTTTAATTTTCCATGCATATTCTTGTTTAGAGGAAAAATACCTACCATACAGATACTCTTGTCATGTGGTCAAAATCTGGTAAATGTTTCGAACTGAGAAGATTTCCACATAATGTGTAATGCACACAAGATTCCAAATTTGTTTAAAAGACCAAAGATATTTTCTGTCCAACAATTAAAATCTCCTAATTTATGACACTATTTGCTATACTCAAACGAGTATCTTTAAAAAAAAAACTACAAACAGATAACTCTTGTAATTTTATGCACATTTTATACATTTTTTGTTAACAAAAGAATTTTCTTATTTTTTTTCTGGTATTCTTTTCTCTCTGTGTTTTTCTTTTAAATATCCAAAATTGTACATAAATTGGAATATAATTATTATGTAGATTGTATCATATTCATTTTGTCAGAATTAAGCTGTATTAAAATATAGAAAATTCACCTTTAGATATATCTACTTATTTTAAATAATAGTCTTGATTTCATTGTGTTCTTGTGAGGAAAGTCTATTGATTGCATTCATATTGCAATTTCTTAATTTACATTTATTTGAATTGACTAGACTAATATTTTCTTCCTGTCAAGTACAAAAAGTGTATGGGTAAAAATCAAAACTAATTCAAATTAAAATTAATTACTTTGTTGAATTTCTAATGGATTTTCTTTCACTAATTACTAATAGCAATAATGTTTTCTGATTGTTATATTACTGCCACATTTGATTTGCTATATATATATATATATATATATATATATATATATATATATATATATATATATATATATTTACTAATATACAAGGAAGGATCAGCAATGTTATTCGTTCTGACCTGGTATATCTCCTTCAGTCACGTTCCCACCATCTTAGTGTAGCTTTCCTGTGTCTGTTCTATAAATATCTTCATGGTAATTGTTCTGATGAATTTTCACTTTGGTACCTACAATTTATGAATTTAAGCCCTGTAATTGGAAATCCTACAGGGATTTAGCATTGGCAGCCACAACCTTAACAACATAAGATACGCAGACGACACAGTACTGATAGCAGACACGGAAGAGAAATTACAAAATCTCTTACAAAAGCTATCAACGGGGAGTGAGAAGGACTAATTATAAACTACAAGAAGAGAGAATGAATGGTCATCAGTAAGAGCAAGAGCCCGGAATGTGATTTGCAGGTCGGGAACACTATAATCAAGTAGACGCAGAAGTTTAAATATCTGGGAAACGTCTTAACAGAAGACGGTAAGTGCGACGCTGAGATCCGTAGACGTACTGGAATGAACAAGGACACATTCCAAAAGACAATCAGAGTATTGGAAAACCGGAGGATTTCTTTGGTAAGAAAGAAAAGAATACTGAGCTGTTACATGACATCTGTTCTCCTTTAAGGCAGCGAATGATGAATGATTTCCTCAAAAATGAAAAGAAACTCGAGTCGACGGAGATGTGTTTCTACAGAAGCATCCTAAAGACATCATGGAGCGAGCATGTGAGCAACGATGAGGTCTTGGAGATGTTACAAACAAGGAGAAGGCTTATACATCAGAAAGAGGCAGCTGAAGTTTCTGGGAAACATAATAAGAAAGGAGGGTTTGGAGAATCTGATACTCACGAATAGAGGGAATGGGAGATCAGGGAAAGTAGCGCGTGATATACATGACGAGCTTGAGCAGGTGTATGACAGAACGTGGTCGGGGGAAGAAGCAGAGGGAAGGAGCTTGCTGAGAGCTGCAAGAGATAGAGGGGGTGGGAGAGCCATGATCACCTACGGCATGAAAGGACATGGCACATAAAAAGTAAAAGACTAGATTGGTGGCAATGTCTCATCATTTTACAATTGGAATGGCTACATGTAATCGTATTTTCTATGGGAATAGTTTCTTCCATCACACTTCTTGCTTGTGGAAATCTCTATTGGCTTCTTGCTTCCCAGTCCACATTGAACTTCAAAAATGTAAATGCAGTGCCAAACGGTATTTACTGTCTTCGTAATTATTGTTCTTCCATTGTTATCTCGCCTTACAAATGTTTTTTTAATATTCTCTAACACTCAGTAACCCATTGCGTCTTCGTTACTATTTCTTTTTAGCCAAGTTCCAAAGAATAGCGCTCATGATTTTTGTGATTGCTTCCCGGTGGTCTTCAAGCTATTTGTCATTTGTAAGGCACTTCCAGCGAATATACTGCCTGATATTATTATTATTATTATTATTATTATTATCATCTCGCTGTATCTAATGTAATATTCTTTATTTAATGACGTTTACTAGTCAAATACTTTCATTACATTTGCTAGACATTTCATGCCAGAACTTAATTTTTTCAGTCCAACATTGATAATATTTATTGTAAGACATTGCTTTAAAAATGTCACTTTTGGTTTAAAAAGAAAATTAGAGAACGTGACAAACGTTTGTATAAACTTTGTCCCCATATCAGCAATAACCGTCATGCTTTTCCTCCGATACTGTTTTTTTTTTATTGTCTCATGATACATTTTTTCTAGTTTCTTTGTTTCTTAGTTTTATTATTACTGTTTTTCTCTTCCTTTCAAGACTCTCTTTTCTTTTAACGTTTTTTTTTGTTCAATTTTCATACTCTTTTCTTTATTACATCCCATATCGGGCCTATCTTTCGGTTGTCCTTTTTTCCATTTTTACTTCGTCTTTCATTTTGTATTCTTTACCTGATGCTTTTTTTTTCTCAATTTCATTTGTTCTTGTTAGCTCTCTTCTTAAATGAATATCTATATATTTTCTTATTTTAACCACATTTCTTTTTTTCCATGGGATTAAATGATTTAAAAAATATATACTTTAAAAATACACGATTTGGAAAACAAATCTATATTAAAATAAACATGGATAACCAAATTTTATAAAGGAATAAGAAATGCTGTGCGTTGCCTATTCAGTGGTTTTCGTTTAGCAGCATGTAAACTTCTATGAGATATTTAATGCTGAAATCTACATATCTGTACGCAATTCTGTGTGGGTGGAAGTAATAATCATTTTAGTGATACAAATATTAATAATTTACCCATAGCTCGGAGGTAAAAGAGGTAGATTCATACCTTTCGCAAGCGTAGATTGCGTAAGTTAATATTACGAATCCAACTGGAATTGGAACTTGGTTCTACGATTAACAATTCCAAACTATTATCCATTACACCACCCACACATCCTGATATTTCCATTTTGGTAATGACCAGGCTTGCTGTTGCTTAACTTCGGTGATCGTACGGGAAACGGTGTTACATTTGAATACATCATATCACGTATATTGATATCAGTAAACGCGGATTATCGATTTACAGATTCTATCTACATTTCAATGTTAAAACCTTTTGAGGAAGATTATCGAAGCAGCTTTTGTAGTTCGTGTAATCCCACCCGCAATTTAAAGAAGGCAAGAGCGAGCGTTGACATCGTGAAATGAATTCCGAATATAGAATTTTGCTGCTTTTCCAAGTCATCTTTGCATTTCACTCAAAGGTCACGAAAGCAAGAAGAGAATCAAAAGAACCTTCAGATCTTTCGAAAAACGGATGTCTATAAAGTGAGTAAGCGGAAACCAAAATGGAATCTTTCCGCCGTTATGTCAATTGGCAGAATAGATTTATTGATTAGAGATGGATGTAAAGAAATCCTATGTCAACGGGCCGGCTGCATGAGTCACAATATAATGATCAACAATTGCTTATAATTGAATTTCAGTGATAGACGCTGATGATTCAGTAGTCAGCATTAATTTACATCATGGTTTTTAAGAAAGAAATGTCGAGAAACTTAACTGAAAATTAAAAATTGCAACTGCCATGCCTGAGAAGATAGACACATTTCCATTCTTATATTCACAAGAGCAGCTTAATGAAGCGTTTCCTATTCAATTTCAAAGGCCAGTAAGAAATATGATTTTAAATATTACAAATAGGAAACTTTTAAATATATATTAATGGTAATATTAACTGGTCTTTTATAAGTAAATATTCTACATTCACTAACCTGACAGACAGTGCTACACGAATTCAGTTTTACTTTCAACCTCCCCCCGCCCCCATTGAGCATCGGACAGGGATGAATATGTAGCATCGGTTCTCTTCGTCACTCAATCTCTAATAGTTATTTTCTAAGCGTAGCTTAGATGCGACTCAAGGCCAAATGTATGGGGAACCACTGAGGATCGAACTCACTAGTCAGTCGTAATTGATCCAGTGAGGCATGCTTCCTAACCATGATCCCACGTCTAAGTGTCCTCTCTAAATCTCTAATGGTAATTGTAAAACGAGCTGGGTCGTATTTATTACAGTCAGTTGGTCTATCGGTGAAAATTATCAAAAAAATTTTCACTGGCAGCAATTTTAAGGAAAGCCATTTCTCAACTTATCGATATTATATTATAAAAGAAGGCTTTCTTCCGAAGCTTTTGTTTGAAATAGTGAGGGACATGGACATCTTTATTATGTTATTATTTTTTCTTCCAGTTACATGTGCTATTCATTTAAATTCTTATTGAAAGCCATCAAGTAATGTGATTTATATTTTTAGCGTAATTCTATGTGATTCTGTAGCGCCAGTCCATTTAGTTAGTTAGTAGGAATATCTTCACTAAGATCTACACCTTTCATTCTCTCAAAGTAATTTTAACCATTGGTATGAGAATGCTTTGTATACAGTTGACCGTTTAAATATTTCTGAATATGAGTTTGGTGCCCGGCATAGTATCGATATTAAAGTCATGCTGACGACACCGTTTACGAACTTGACTCAAGTTTTAACATTAAATTATTGGTTGTGTAGCAATTGGTGGGGTTATGCAAAACTACTCCTAACGTAGTCTGTATTTTACACAATATTACATTGGTCAATATTTATCGATGAGGAAGGACGGAAACTAAGATTCAGTATGTTCAAAAGAATGTCTCGTGTTTATAATGTAGAATGAACGCAAATCATTTTCACAAGCTAATCCATCTAATTTTACGAAGCTAGCGACATAGATAGTGTTTACTGCGTTTACGTTGAAATGATTTTAATTAAGAATTTGTCAATTTGATGTTGATGTGGCTTCTGAAAAAAAAACGACAAAAACATTAATTTAATTTATAGAAGAAAAACTTCATCTCAAATAACATCGATACAATCATTCACTTTTTACTAACAACGTTAATTAGCTTCACTGTCCCTTTTATTATAAATTTTTTCATCGCAATTGTTTGGATGGTCTTTCATATCTGTTACCTCGACTACAGGATTTTAAGCGTAGAATGAGATTTGCAATAGAGGCATGATGAAGTAACAGAATGTGGCTCGAATTGAAGAATCAGAGAGCCGCGTTCAAATTCCAGTCAAGGTCATTTTATTCACTTACGTACTAATCACCAAGGAAAAGTATGGATGCATCTCTTCTCATCCCAGCTGTTGGTAAATAGCAGGACAGACTGAATTCTATCGTATTGAGTGTCAAGCGGTCTAAGAGACGAATAAAATTAAAAGCTCTAACTATGGATATATAGTAGAACAGTCTGGGCTGTGTAGCTATGGTTGGTTACCAGAATAAGAAGGACAGCATTGAATTCATATACAAAGCCAATGTCCATAAGGCAGTCCGATGCAGTGGACAATTTTGTTGTGGCAACTTATGCGCCGACGCCGATGTCAAACTGTATTGGCCTCTGCCTTTTCCTTGGAAAACATCGCTGGTGTGGCGAGTGGAGACGCGGTGTATGGGTAACTGTTGTTTCCTCACAAAAGGAGTGCAGATCCATGATCTCCCGAGACCGACGGTTAGCATACGAGTTTTGCTGCCAGGTCTCATCATTTTACGCTTACAATAGTTAAATGTAACTAGAATTTCTATTCTAATAGTTTCTTCTTTCACGCCTCTCGACTCAGAAATGTCTTCCGCTTTTACTTTTCTCTGCTGTCAAGGATGTTATTAAAATTTTAAAGTTAAAATCAATCATCAGGTTTTGTCTTTTTAAATACTGTTTTTATCGTCCTTTCTCCTCACTAGTTTTCTCAATGTCTTTCACTCTCAGCAACCACTTGATATTCAATGGCGTTATCACTTGGGGTGAAATGATTAAAAACGAATCGTTAGCATGAGGTTCAGATGAATAAAAAATACATCGGGATCAGTTAATACAAATATTAAAGCATCTTGGCACAAAAAAACAAACATCTATAAAAATATATCTTTTTAGATGTTTGCGTGTTATTTATATATTAAATAATGTTATTTTTAAACATATAGATCTGTTTTAATGTCCTTTCTTTCCCTATTGTTTGCTTCTCTGTTCTATTTGACCTTTTTTATCTATGTATATTTGCCCGTATAAGTTATATTTTAATAAGTGGGTAGCATTCGTTTAATAACACTTTAAGTCTTGAATATTTATTGGTTGTTTTATCAGATTGTCTAGGTCAACGTATATTGATGTGTGTACATGTATTTATCGGTGTGTGTATATATATATAGAAAATGCATGCACATTTAAAAGTGTGTGTATGTATGTGTTCGTTTTTTTTTTTTTTTTTTTTTATAAAGGGCCGTGGAGATGTTCCCTGTCTCGTCACTTTTTTGTGTGTGTGTATATCTAAATATGTCTGGGTGCTTATGTATTATAATGTGAGTGTGTTTGTATTGTTTTACGCGAGAGGTTAGCACCCCACTCACACACTTAGAATTAAAATGTATACATTTTGTCAAGAAGACAAGCTGATATTAGCGTCTATTCTAACGTAATTTCAATGAAAAAATAAATTGAATAACATATGCATTTTTTCTTTTCTCCTCAGTAATTTTACAATTTTAAACTTAATAGAGATCAAATTTAGATTTTAAAATTGGTAATTTTTTACTTTTAATTTTAATATCAAATTTTATCATATAATTTAATACTTATTGGTTAGAATAAATTCTATTTTAGTATAACTCCAACTTTAAAGCTTTTAATAGCTATTATAACCTTACTTCGTTGTCAAGTTTTTTTGAATTCTCGTATACTTGTGTTTGATTGGTCATTCTAGCTTATGTAACATCGTTGTCCCCTGGCGAAGGATCGTTAATTTGAAACATTTAAAACCATTCATTCTACATTCAACATCATTACTTGATAAGATACCGGGGGGTGTTGAAATAAAATGGCTATTCTTTAGTGATTTTATAACATATTTATGTTATAATTTTTAAATAAAAAATAATATCTGCTGTGCTATGTATTGAGCACTCTTTAAAGAATAGTAATTGTAGGTTATTGGAATCTATTCCATATACACCAATCCTATACTTGGGTATATATATATATATATATATATATATATATATATATATATATATATATAGTTTATGAAAAACTAGGAAATCCGTATGGGTAAACCTAAGGAGGATAAAATCCATAGAGCTCAATGTAAATCCAGAGCTAATAATTTAAATAAAAACATGTAAATTGAGGAAGTGAGTGGGGAGAGAAGACATGAGTGAGTTATCAGAGACTGACACCTCTCTCTCCCCTCACTTCCTCACTTCGTTAATTTACATATGTTTAATACGGCCCGTCAAAAATGCATAAATTTTCTTTTCATTTTTTGTTTGTAAGTAAAGTCTGATGATCCGCAGTCCTTTAAAAGCGTTGTTGTGAAATAACTTATTACATGAACCTTAAAGTCGTCTGTTTTTATTTAATATATATATATATATATATATATATTCTATTCAGCATTTGTACGATTGTTAGGATGGGATAGAACAATACATTTTTTTTTCAAAATCAGACTAGAAAGACTATCGTATTACATTGGAGTCTGGTTGCAGTTGAAATACCATATATTATGCACTTCGCGCTCACAATACTTGTTAAATTTCATTATTTGGAGCAGTGACTGTGTATAACCTATAATTATAAGCAAAGTATTTTTAATCATTTCACTCAGAGCAAGGCGATAAGAAACTACGACTCAAAACATAAAGACTACTAAAGGAAACAGAAAAATGCTGATGAGAAAGGGTTAATTAAAAGACCAATATTCAAGAAAACAGGAGATGACTCTTGACATTTCATTCAATTTTTATAAATTCGTATGTGAATGCAAAAAAACAAAAAACAAAAAAAAAACGACAGATTTCCTCAAGCGAAGAACCAATAAGTATTAAAGTTGCTCTTACGTTATTTCAACGCTTCAGGATGTGAAATCTAGGTACCAATGACCAAAATATAGCAGAGCTACTACCATTAAAATAAAACTAAAAAAAAAAAAAACGCGTAATGACATTATATTACTGTAGTGGGAAATTAGCTAGGCACAGGTCTAGATCGATGACATTGCAGATTCTTCTTTGGATTATGTCAAGAATCGCTCAATACACATATCAGAAGCACCAGACCAGATGTAGCAGCAATATTCGATGCAGTGATGAGTGGCAGTTCCATAAACATATCAAATAGATTCCTTCAATAATAACTAACACGACACACTGAACCAGCTTCTCTAGCAGAAGGTCAAGCAGTTGATTATATATAATCCTTCCACTTCCGTCCATGTTACTTGAAAATCCTACCTGCCATGCTAATGGAAGTGGGGAAAACTTCTCTTTTACGATAAAAAAAGATCAGTTTGAAATAAATATTGCGGAGATTGCAATCTATTTTCCACCCTCTCCAGAGAGAGAGAGAGAGAGAGAGGGGGGGAGACAGACAGACAGACACGAGTCTGTGAGTGTGCAGATTATTTACATACAAACATGATTCACTGAATAATACAGAAATAACAGCATGATCATATTTGTAAACCTTCTTTTATGTGCTGTGTCCATTCCGGACTTGGGTATTCATGGCTCTCCACAACTTCCTGTCTCATATTTTTCTTACGGATGTTATTTCTTATATTTATCCTTATCCCTGTTCTGACAACCATTTACACAGGCTTGTTATGTACGTTAGTCTTAAGGTGTGCTATATTTATGGGATAAAGTGCTCAATATCAGAGATAGAGCGTGTGTAAATATGAAAGTGAACATAGAAGTCAACACTTAGAGGCGACAGTCTGTGTCATGCTATATGCAATCGTCAGGCCTGACGATTGCATATAGCATGAAACAGTCTGTCGCCTCTAAGTGTTGACTCCTATGTTCACTTATATATATATATATATATATGCGATGGATAAATTGTCTTTTAAATTACGCAAAAAAATTATAACACTGACATCTTATTTTAACAGATATATTTACCAAAAAAACTAATCATTAATATTTCAAGATATGTCCGTTTAACGGACATATCTTGAAATACTAAAGATTAGTAAACTTCGTCAATATAATCGACATTGGCTTCAACCACACCATCCAGACGACTTCGGAATCTCCTGCAACTCCTTTAGACTGTCTCCTTGTTTAAGTTGGTGAATGCTGCCATAATATTGCCTTAAGTAAATCTTCGGTGTTACAAGGAGTTTTCTTGGTCTCTCGCTCAAATGCGCCCCACACAGAATAAAAAAGGGGGTAAGCGGTGATGTGGTCGCAGAAATTATCTGACTGCCATGGCTGTGTCCTGCTTAGTGGCATGGTGCTGATTCTGTTCCCAGATGTATGTCTTTAACAGCTCCACCCCCACATTGGCCCAGGGCAGCACTATCTCCACAAAGCACATGATGTTGGCCTCCATGTTCAGTCTGAGGCCCTTACCAACAAATTCGGAAGTTATTTTTTACCAAAACGATCAGAGTGTGTTTTCCGAGATACTGTACGTTCCTAATTACCATCAGACTCATCCATCTCATTCTGAATCCTCTGCACTGTCCTACGATTAAAACCCAAACGCATTGAAATGATGGCATTGGATCACTCAGCGCCAATTACATTGTGTCCTGATGCTATTTTTCTTGCCAACTGACTCTAAAATACGGTGCAGTCGACAAAATAAAAACAAATAAATCACACGCGCGAAATTAAAAATATAAAATGGCGGCAATTTACCCATTGCACAATTTTATATGTATAATAGCGTGTATGCACGTGCTTGTGTTTTAACTAACAGTATGTCTGTTTACATTTAGATTTTTTCATATATTAATAAAAAATACCTATTTCCTACTTCCATACTCTACCTCTGCATGTATCACATCAGTCTAAAAATGTGGTATTTCTACCACAGCTGTAAAAAAATCTGCTCAATCGTCACTTACCAGCACTGAAAAATTTTAGAAGTCTACACAATACCGTGAGGTTGATCAATTATTGCCAACTCTTCAAACGCTTTCGCACAATGAACGTTTGAGCATCCATGACATTTTTAAGGATAATATAAATAAAGCGACATTTAAACTTATTGTCATAAAGACATTTAGATTTCTGGGACACATAAAGTGAAATGAAGGCTTGAAGTAACTGAAATTCAAATGACAAACAATGCATAAGAAGCGGAGAGGGAACACAGTATAACATAACTTATAGATTTGTGTAAATAGATAGCATATCAGGGATCGTGTAAAAACAAAATTTAGTATGATTTATAAAAGAGCAGAAGTTATATAGAGCTATTATCGGCCATGCTCTAACGGGACACAGCATATACAACAGTTAAGTAATAGTTCAGCAAAAGAAATGTATCAAGAATAATGAAACGGATGCCAAAAGCTTTTATCCAAATTCTGACAAAATATCGAAATATTTTTTGTAGTTGTTTTTCGCAGTTTGGCTAAATGCCACCTCTGATATTTAAAAAAAAAAAATAAGGAGTCATAGATAAAAATGAAAGTTAGAAAATAAGTAAAACTGGATCAATAGGACTGAGACGTAAAATCAGGCTAAATTCTAGTAAGTGCACTGATCAAATAAGAAAGAGTGAAACAGATTCAGTCCGTTCGGCATTAACTTGTTTCGTGCCTCTGACCAAATCTGAAACACGAAGAATCTTGTTTCTCCTTGTCTCAGTCGAACTGCTGTTTATTAACACCCTCCCCTCTTGACTCATTCCCGGCTCTGCCTCGGCATCAACGCCATTTCCAATAATTGATACCATCATTCGACGTAGTCACAGGGTGATGGTCAGAATAACAGCAACACGTGGGAGGAGCCAGTACACAGATGCATCATTGTCATTGGACCGATAACTGGATTTTAGTTGGAAGCGAGCCCTTAAGTGGGAGGATAGTATTTTGCGCACTTTACGGTGGAATGAAATGTTGTGGCAGGTCGACATTTGGTAGGCTTTTGAATGTTTCATACTAAAGCGTTTGCATTCAGACTTAAGAAACTGAAGAATGAACAAGTCTTAAATAATATAGGATGGTATAGGTTTATGCATATTTACTAAGTATACAAAAGAAGATAAAATATTTTAATATATAAACTTGAATATCTTAAATTTGATTTAGGTTATTACTTAATCTATAATTATTAAATACAAACAGACGACAAGACAAGTATCTTTAACGATAGATAGATAGATAGATAGATAGATAGATAGATAGATAGATAGATAGATAGATAGATAGATAGATGGGGGGAACATAAATTGGGAGACATGTAGTTAGATAGATCGAAAGTCAGATGGCCGTTTATCAAGATATCCAGATATATGGCTAGGCACATGTTCATTATAGATATATGTGCATATTATTTTAGTGAAATAGAAATACAGATATAAAATCATATTTTGTGAACAGCTATCTAGAAAGATATAGCAACTGACAGACCGTAGGATATTATACTCACATCCATATACATGGCTAGACAAACAATTGGCGAAATAGTTGGCTATTTATTTAAGGACTAAAATAGACAGCAAAAACACTTAGAGAAAAGCTCTCGAGAAAGTCATATCAACAGACAGAATATATTATATTCGACATAACTCCAGAGCTAGACAAATGGAAATTAAACTGATGGCTTCTTCTATATGCATTGTCTCTTCAGGACGTTGGCGATCATGGATTTTCACTATTTTTTCTTTGTAAATCTTAATAAATTGTGTCTCTCCTACTCCCTTTTCTGTCATCTATTTACTCATGCACGCTCCGTATGTCATGTTTGTTTTCTTGTGTTCCGCTTCTCTTGAATCTGTCCTGTGAGTATCACATTTTCCAGTTCCTTCTTCCGCATAATATGCCCTATAAATATCAACTGTCTCTTCTGGATGTTAAGCGTATCGTTTTTGTATCGATTTTTTTTACACTTCGTCGTGGCTCACGTATTATATCCATGTTATTCTCAACATCGTTCTGCAGAAATATATTTATGTTGCTTCAAGTCTCTTTTTCATAAGATATTAAAAATATATACAGACAAAATAGACAATGGAATATCGGATATGGTCTCATGGTGATTGCAAACATCATTAGTACTCTATTAAGATCTATCTAAATAAAATGCATTATAATGGTGACATTGTCTTACGATGCCAGTCTAAGTAGGTCTCAGCTTAATTTATAACATTCCCTAATTTAATAAAAGAAAACTTTTTGGAATAATAAAACATCAATGGCACAGCGAGAAGAAAATATTGATTTCTTCAGAAATCGACTGCCATTTTATTAAAGAATATACCACAGAAAGGAAGGCCCTAAGGCTTGAATACATTTAGGAATGAATGAAGCATATAAATTGCATTTTAATACTGTACAAAGCAATATAAAGCACACGCACACATACATAGATAGATAAATAGATAGATAGATGTATGTATGTATAATAGAATATAGTTTTAAGCTATGCGATATAACAGGTCATCCCATAAGTTCTGTCCGAATTTTACCTTTTTTAAAATGAACGAAATTTAAAGAGTATTTTATAATGTCAAATGGAGCTGAATTATTTTTTTTTATGTTTAGATGCATTTAAACTGATCAAATTTTATTTCAGAGAACAATAGAATTTAATTATGTTTGATTAAAACCCTGCTAACATGGAAGTATACAAGAATCATTTGAGGCACATAATGATTTATGAGTTCAAGAAAGGAAACTCAGCAGCCGAAGCGGCTAGAAACATTCACTCAGTTTATGAAGAGGAATGTGTGAATGAAAGAACTTGCAGAAGATGGTTTGAAAAATTCAGAGGTGGAGATTTCACCCTTGAAGATGAAGATCGAACCGGACGACCAGTTGAGTTTGATGAAAAGTTTCTTGAAGCAGACTTTGAAGAAAATCCTGCTTTATCAGTTGAGGAATTTGCAGGGTTCTCAGTTCAAACCATAGAACTGTTCATCGTCATCTTCAACAACTCGGAAAATTTCATAAACTTGGAAAGTGGGTGCCTCATGATTTGTCTGAAAACAACCTCAAATCCTGAGTTGACATCTGCTTTTCTCTCCATTCTCGCCAACTTGTTTCACCTTTTTTGGATAGACTTGTGACTGGCCACGAAAAATGGATCTTTTATCGAAATGTCAAACGTCGTAGACAGTGGCTTGGTAAAGGGGAAGGACCCCAACCACAGCCGAGAAGGGAACTTCATGGGCAAAAGATTCTTCTTTCAATCTGGTGAGATCGCCAAGGAATAATCCACTTTGAATTCTTACCACCTAATGCAACAATTAATGCTCAAATATACTGTCAGCAATTAGAGCGTTTGAACCAAGCTTTGAGGAAAAAAACCTGCTCTAGTGAATCGAAAAGGAGTGATGTTTCATCAGGACAATGCGCGACACTGCACAGCAAGAATCATGTCACAAAAGATCGAAGAACTTGGTTGGGAGAAAATTCCTCATCCACTTTATTCTCCCGATCCTGCTCCTTCAGACTGCCATTTGTTTCGTAGATTACAGAATCATTTGGAAGAAAGAGCTTTTGTAACACAGGAAGAGGTTAAAACTGACATTTGTGAGTTCTTCGAATCAAAGCCAAAAGAATTTTACAGTAATTGAATTAGTAAGCTTGTTAATAGATGAAAGGAAGTCATAGATAATCAGGGAAAATACATTGTTGATTGAATCTGTAATTAAATGTAACATTTGGTCACTTGTTTTCTTTATTCAAAATTCGGACAGAACTTATGGGATGACCTGATATATTGGGTAAACTGCTCAATGTCCCGGATAGTAAGTAAATAAATGTTATGCGTCAGTCTCTTTAATGCTTGAACACAACATTGACTTTCGCACTTCGGTATTGAACTCTGTACCCGTATATATATATATATATATATATATATATATATGTATATATATATGAGTGTGGGGAGGGGGCGATTGTGTGTGAGTGAAAACATTAAGATATAATTAGATGCGTTTAGTCCTCAAATGGAATTTATCAATGCAAATGTAAAGATTTTATTTTGCAATAATTACAAAAATTGCAATAATTATTTTAAAAAATCTGTTACAGCATTTAGTCACTTTCGTTTATTAGATATTAAATTTCATCTATGTTCAACATAGAACATACTTTATCTTAGCCTTGTATTTAGTCTGCAGTATACTTATGAGCGTCCTTAAATTAAAGAATTCTGAAAAACTAACGATATTTTTTCATTCTTTTTATAAATACTTCATGCAAAATAAAATCTTTATGCTTGCGTTGGTAAAGTCCATCAGCGTAGTCGAAAATCTGAATAAAAGATGAGACACACAGACAAGCGCAGGGGATGATATACAGGAATTTTACTTGTTCTGGTCCGGGTTCTTTGCGACTATCTACTATATATATATATATATATATATATATATATATATATATATATATATATATATATATATATATGTATGAGTGTGCGTGCTGTGCGTATATATATATAAGTGTGCGTGTGTTTATGTGTGTGTGAGTTAAATTTCTCAGAATATATCTATACTGAATAAAATAGACAAATGGAGAAGAGTACATAGTCCTTATCGACGCGTCTCGTCATTCGACTTTATCAAAGCAAGTGATGTTAAACAAAAGCAAAATGCTGTGTAGTTACATGAAATTCAAAAAAATTAAAAGACGCTCCCGTGTAAGTGTCTTTTTGGATATTAGTTACTTTTTAATTTTTTTAAATTTTTTTTTGACTAAGTGTGTGTTTCTTTCCATGTCAACAATGTATTAAAGTACTATTCCCTGAATGCCTATTTTATTAAATTTATCTTCTCTATAGACCTATTCCGAGAATTTTAGCACTATGTCGACATGGTAACCAAAACATGCACTTAGTCAAAATTAAAAATAAAAAAAGTTACTAATATCCAAAAAAGTGGCTTACACAAGAATTTAGAATTTCATTTTTCGTATTTTATGTAATTATTTGCCTTGTTAAAGTTGAATGACGAAAGACGTCAGCAAGGACTAAGTACTATTTTGCAAGTGTCTATTATATATATATATATATATATATATATATATATATATATATACCTTTGCGACCTATGGACGTTAGAATTGAACACACGGATTTTTTTATATATATATATATATATATATATATGTGTGTGTGTCTGTGTGTATGTGTGTGTGTGTTTTTGCAAGGAAAAGGAGATGTAATCTTGATAATATTTTTCCTTGTGTAGTTTTCTTTGGGATCATCCCGATAGTTGATGTTACTAAAGCTTCTTTTAAGCTATTCCACTTAGAATTTTCATTTTTATTCAATTTATTCGCTTTTAATACAGTTAGTATACATCTTCGTACAATCCAGTACATTCAGGAATTTGTCGTATTTTAATGTATTCAGACAGTCGTTCCTTTGATATGTGCTATAAGAGAAACTATTAAACTAAAATATACAGTGACATCTAACTATATCAATTTGCATAACAATGGGACATAGTTCGAAATCTAGTTATACGCTCAAATTTACGGTGTCGATAGACCAATGACGGAAGCTCATTGGAACAATTGCCATGAAAGTTTGTATAGAAAAGACATTGGGAAGCCACAACATTGCAGTGGAAAAGTGATCGAAGTCGAAATGCCAGGTTAAGACAAATAACGTTTCTTTGAATTTTAGGATTATCAGCAGCAGGCAACCACATATTGCGCAATATTTAATGCAAATTTATAAATGAGCAAATTAGCGTATTGCGTGAAGAATTGACTGGCATCACAAATTAAAAAACATTTCTTAGAAATCAGCTCAGAGATTGAATCAATATAATCATTCCACCATTTCAGGAGAAAATGGTGAGATAAAAAAAGGCGCAATGACTTGTTCTCCCGGGGACTAGCGTCACGCATACTGATGGATGACAGCTATTGTTCACTCTCATGATTAAAAGAGAAGGTTTTCGTTAAGGAAGCGGTAAAATTTACAAGCTATTTCCTTTCAGAGTGACTTTGTTATAGGTCAGTATAAAATTGTTGCATTATACTCGGAAAACCGTAGTTGTCGTCTAATAAGACTGAAATAATCACACTGCATACTAAAATGTGCAGTTTTCCAACAATTTATTAGGATGCCCTCATATCTCGTAGATAACGTTGCACGCGTATGCTGTAGTCAAATTTATTCATAGGTTTCAGTGTCTCAAAAGACTATACATATTCTTCCATTGATGAAAAGACATGTTCTCAGGTTCCCGTGCTCAGTAAATAAATATGACGATAGAGATGGTTTACAGTCCCTACACAGATTGGTTACTAATTTCACATTGACTACTGCCGATAAATTCTAATCGGATCATCACAAAATGCTCTTCCATTTTTGAAAGATTCCGGTCGAGCAATCTGCTTACAACAATTAGGCGTTTATCAAAGACACACAAATATTTAATTCCGTTTAAAATAGATGTGGCAAAAGGATGTAATCGTAACCGTTTATCTCCTTACATAGACGTTCCCTTCAACAAATATATAAATATGTTTGTTCATAAGGGAATTGGTGTTTCTATTTACAGCCATCTTTGTAGATAATTGCATAAAATCTTGCATATAAAATAACTGCTATTGTTGTTCATTTTTTTTCCATTCGAAACACACATCAACTACAAAATAGTCACCGTCACTTTGTGTACTTGTTCTATCTGTTTCTTATCTTTTCCACTGTTTAAACGATTTTATAACACGTTATTGATTTTGCGTCCACTTTTCTCTAGAAACGTTCAACATCTGCAAAAATATTTCTATTTCCTATTTCATACAAAGGAACAGAATATTTTCTCGTTTAAAGTGCCAGATCACTATTAATGTTCGTTTTTCACTGATTTCTCAGGAAATCTTGGAAAATATTAAAATTTTCCAAATAAAATTAACAATTCCCCGTTTATTTTTTTTTTTCAGGCAGGGTACATTTGTTATGCATAACTATTCATATAAAAAAAACAGTCATTTTGACAGTGGCTCGTACTCGTCACACATTCTTGGGTTTGGATAATTTTAATCTTCTTAACAGTAAGAATCATCGGGGAAAGGAACTGTTCGATTTAGAAATAGTAATTGCAACAGTCATAGATTTAATTAATTCTTTGTTTTCATCGATTGGGAGAAAACGAGGAACAGAATTTAAGTAAAAAAAGTGTCTAATTTTGGGATCCGATACGATTTTCTGACATGAACTCCAAGGCAAACAAGTCACTTTATATATAAGATTCTTACTTTCTTTGCAGACACGTCTTAAATCGATCTAAACTTTCTTCTAAATCCTTCTGAATATCATTTCTTTTCAGATAAAAGATGACAAACATCAAGCTAACTCAGCAAATAAAAAAGAAGCTGTAATAGTTATGTTTACGTATAGATTACTCGCTTCATGATAATTGAAAGGTTGTTTATTGGCAAAGTTCGCAATTGGCTGTAAGCCACTGACACAAAACTTCTGATAAGGTTCCTGATACAATCAGAAAAACTAATTCCGCATGAAAGGTGCAGAAAATTATCAACAAGCGCCCCAGAAAATCAATTAACGCCATCGATATGGTGCTCAATGATTCAAAGAACTCTATCAGAAGGATTGTGCATGAGGATGTTCGATACATGTCATATCCGATGCTTAGGGACCATTTTATGTCTGCAAAGCCAAAAGATAACCGTCTGATCCACGCAATTCAATTGTTCAGCAAATTGAATCAGCAAATGCCAGTAATGTTTTGGTTTTTCATTGATGAGAAAAACTTTGATCAGGAACAAAAGATCACCCGAAGGAATGACAGATGGTTATACAGCGACACTAAGGATGTTCCAACGGTCATGCACACATAGTTTCCGGTAACTGTGTTGATTCTGGGAGATGCCATGCTTCTTTTCCCCGGGGCTTGATGGTCAATGCTGCTGATTATAAGGAGGTGTTAGAAAGTGCTGTAAGATCATGGATAGAAAGCGTGTGAGTTGAAAGAGCATACGCAAATCTGCGCCGTCTATTAAGGTCAAGATGACCCCAAAATAGATGTGTTATAATCTCTAAAGTCACGTCCCTCCAAATATATGGCCCCTTAGGTTCACAGAACTAAATCTTTCGGACAACTAAATAACACTAAAAAAATTGATTTGAGCCACAACTAGTACAATATCCAAATAAAGATTAACGGCTCAGATCACGTATCGAAGAAGCTAACGATGCTTACGGCCAATCTATTGAGTAGATGCGTAAAGAAGTCCCAAGATTATTCATGACAAATACTTCTCAAATAAAGCTCATGACTTACACGACTTTTACTAAATTCATGCAAATGCCCTCAAGCAACTAAAGCAATCCTGTGTAGAATCAATGAATCAATATATATATATATATATATATATATATATATATATATATATATATATATATAGCCATGTCTCATTGAATAGTATAGACATGTTTTGTTAACATATTTTAATTGGATCCTCTCATAATTATGGACAAGTTTCTTAGTATCCTTTTTAAAGGAAGGAAGAACATTATCATGTTGACGGATATTCATCTTATTCCAAGTAATTTCAGCAATGTCTTCATCAGCATCTAGTTTTTTCCTAAGACAAAATACTGTTGTGTTCATCTTAATTCTAAGACAAAATTGTTGTATTCATTTGAAAATTAATTTTTGAAGTTTGAAGTGAAAAACAACCACAAAAACAGCCAAATATTTTCGTCTATTAAATTTCATTCAAGCACTTTTAAAAGATACCACATGTTGGGATCGTCTCCCAGGCTTCCTGAAATTCGGCCAGAGGCCACATATGATAGATAAATATATCGGTAGATAGATCTACATATAGATGGATAGATAGATAAATAAATCAATAGATAATTAGATTGATAGATAAATCGATAGATAGATCAATATATAAATAAATAGATTGATAAATAGATATATCGATAGGTAGAGGAATTAATAGCTATATTGATAGATAGATAATTCAGTAGCTACACAGATCAATAGATAGATCAGCCAAATTGGAAAACTGTTTTGTTGACTTCACTGAGCGTTTATCAACTTTTGCTAGGATTCTGTATCTGTGTGTGTGTGTGCTTAATAGATATCAGAAAATATTTCAAGATGTTTCTGATTTTGTATAAAAACTTGAATATCCCCTCATGGAATTGTCTTTTATAAGTGGATTCTTATCAAATCTTCTCAATGATTTACAAGAACATCACTGGTTCTCTGGATTTTGTTTCATTTATAATTGGCCTGCTCGAAAATCGACAAAAGGTTTTCCATGCACCAGAAAAAATCGAAAAGATAGAATGCATTCAGTTTTAGCAAACTGGATCGGAATTGTCTTTATCCTTTCATATCAGTGTTATGGGTAACGAGCTAAGTCTTCGCTCCACTTTCAAATTCCTGTTGTTTTCGTAGTTAACTTTTGTTTAGTTCGCATGTTTTTGATAGCTTTTAAATGCTTAATTGTTTTATCAAAATGTTTGATTGTTAACAGTTTCATTGTCAAAAATGTTGGTTTCGTTTTCTTCTTTGCTTTTATTTTTATTTTATTTCATAATATTAATCTTTTGACTGAGGTATAGTTGATTTTTTTATCCATTAAACCTGTCTGTTATCACGCAGTGTTGATTTTGATGCGCACTCATTTTATATTACCAAACACTCTTTCCATATTATTAAAACATATATATATATATATGTGTGTGTGTGTGTGTTGAGCTCTCGAGAGAAAGGAGATTTTAACAAAACAGCTGCATTATTCTTCAAGTACGAATTGATTTCGTATAGAAAATATAATTATATTTTTTATTTTGCTCCGTTCGACGATGACGTAGATGTAAGATATGTGACCGATGTCAAATAGGTCGGGTTCGATACTGGCTTGAAACAATAGGACGTCTAGTCACACTGAAGAACAGGGAAACAGACTGTCTGTGGATGACACTATATATCACTCTCTCTCTCTCTCTCTGTATATATATATATATATATATATATATATATATATATATATAAATCAAATTGAAAAATGTAAATTTTATTTATAAATTTAAGATGGTAAATTTCACTAAATCCAACAAAAAGACGAATGAATAAGTAAGGCAAAAGAGAAGGACGAATTAAATTAACGTCCTTAATTAATTAAGTCCTTCAATGACTTTAACTGTGCTATTCATCTAAAAAGGATATTCAAGCGAAAAGGTATACTTGTTTAATTTCTTACTGAATTTGTTCTAATCTTTGATTAAAATCACTTATATCGGTATAAAAATTTGAGATAAATTGTCCGAATTTCATATTTCGTTTTGATGCTTTTTGCAAATACTTATATCTTAGACATTGTAAGTCATGTGTGTTGTCGAATCTTATCCGAGAATTATAAAATCCAATAAATAATAAGCCATGAAATCTTTTCGTTTGAATTTAAGAAAACTTGCATCCTGAATAAACACAACGGATTAGTGTTTAGTGATATTTTTATTTTTATTGAAGCATATCAAGGCTTGGATCTTTTATAACTCAAAGCTAGAACAATGATTATTGTCAGTGAGATATTATTATGAGTAGCAAAGCTAAAATATGCAGGCCCATGCATACATACATACATACACACACACACACACACACACATATATATATATATATATATATATATATATATATATATATTATATATAGAGTATATATATATATATCATATTTTCAAGTTCGATGCAAATCAAGTTTCAGGCACATAACAAAACTGAAAGTTGTAATTAATATATATATATATATATATATATATATATATATATATATATATGAATAAATACACATATACCTACGTTTGGTATGCGACTCCAGTTTCGTTGCGCAACCAACTCGTCCGGCACGCGATATAGCTTATACAGGTGCTCATAGAATGGACGATGATTCATCGTTCAAAATTAAAATAGCACAAAAATAGTCCTAAAGTAATACTGGGTTTTGTGTGCAGGAAATTAGGTGTAGGTATGATTCAGTAATAAAATAAAAGAAAGGGGAACTGAAGTACGCTTAAAAGTTAAAATTTGAAAGATCGGCGCTGTTCGTAAAAATCGTTTGACTGGTTAAAGGGAAGTTATCTGTGTATGACTTAAAATAAGAGTGGGCGGAAAATTAAAATTTGAAATTAAATTTAGACGAAAAGTGAATTATCCAGGGTTATGATATTTTAAGAGAAACATCTTTCTATTCATACAACTAGACATAAGCTCATTAGGTTTATTTAGTAGATTTGAATTATTAATATTTTTTAGGATGAATAACATTTCGTGTAACCATGGATTGCACCTGTCTGTAATTTGTATGTATATTATTTACATATTATATATGCGCGCTAACTTATTGCAAAGCGCTTTATATCAGCCATAGAGCTAACATAATTTCCTGCATTGTTGTGATTTTGTGACCCTGGTTTCACGCCTTAATCGTCAAACTCATTAATTTTGAGATTTTGGATTTATTTATGGTTGCGCATATCGGTGTTTTATGGTAGTGTGAGGAAAGATTGTCGTCGAAACACCACTAATACGTACGCAGTCACACATACACGCACGTTCACGCTTTTCAGCTCATACAAATATAAACATAAATATGACGAATGTGGTACTAGGCGTATAGGAGCATCTATGCTTCGTTGCGTGCATACGTACGCAGTTATCGCTGTATTCTATGTTGGAATTGTGTAGCGAATTTTTTTTCCAAGTTGGCGGTGTCAGCTTATAGGTCGTTTGACTATTTCGTTCACGGAATAATGTTTTCTCGCACATGCTGTTTGTTATTATTTTTAATGCTGGTTATTTGCTTGTTTTGGGCGATTGCGTTTATGTAAATGTTAAAAACTCTAATTTATAATACTTATTGGTATTTATGCGGTGGTATTAATTTTGCTGGGGGAAGTATAATTGTAGACTAATGCTGCAATGGTATTTGTAGTTGTGAAATAGCGGGGATGAAATAATGCTTGCAATGATGAGATAAGTGGGGATACATGGTAAGAAAGATATGGTAATTACAATATTAAATAAATTAATAGTAAAACTGAAATAATAATTACAATATTGAGGCAATGACGATGGCGAATTGTAATTAAAATAATGACAGTTTGTGGGGTGGTATTGGTGCGATAATAATGGTGGAAGGAGCGCATAATGGTAATAACAGTTGTAGCAGGAAATAATTATGGTAAAATGGTACAAGTGATTGTAGTAATGGTGGTGGAATGATAATAATAATTATTATGATTTTAGTTTGTATTAAAAATAACATGGTGTTATGGTGTCAGTGGTTTCTCTTTTCGTGTTCATATGGACAATTGTGGTTTATGTAGCAGTGTTGGATGGCATTTTTTTATACATTTGTTATAAATTGTGAAAATAGGTGTTTGTTTTATGACTGCATTTAGAAATTATTTCTGATCTTATGTTTAGTAATTACTTTTGTTGGGTATGGGAAATTATTGCGACCTTTTCGTGTAGTCAAAGGAAATATTTCTTTGTTATGTTGTTGTAGGTAGGAGCATTTTTCAGTATTTCCCAGCTTATTCTTGATGTTAGTTGGCATATGTATGTAGATAGTGAGGTGCTGTTTGAGTATTGTTATATATAAATCTGTGTGTGTGTGTGTGCGCGCGCTCGTTTCACAAAAATATTAATTAATCTGGTGAAAAGATGAGTATGAAATATCAATAAATATCTACTTTTCATTAGACTGGTGGTTTCGTAAGGCATAAGGCGGCAAAACAGAGTTAGCATGTCGTATTTCTTTCCCTTGCCTTGCAGTTTATTAAAAACTCTCTATCCCTGATACTATACAGCTTTCCCTCATGAATTTAGTAAATTTTAAACACTATAATCACACACACACAACACACACACGTGTCTGTGTTTGTGTGTGTATATGAGTATGGTGTGGAAAAATGCAGGAGAAAGACGTGTGCAGAATGAATTAAAAATGTTCTTCTATGTGAAAGATAGAAGAACATTTTTGTTGATCTTTGCTGAAAATATTGTCTTTGAAAATAGAAATATGTGATTAGAAGATTTTCACAATGCGTTTCTCATCGTATAAATACAAAGACATAATTCATATAGAAAGTTAAAATTGCATAGTATTTTATATTTTTATTTCACTGTCTAGAAGTGAAAATTGAAATAAAAACAGAAAGCTTCCACTATTTAATATTTTTTCTCAGTCTAAGTCCAAGAAAAGCAAGTAACCTAGTAATTTTAAAAATTATGGAAAAAAAATCCTTCAGCAGGAGGAATGACGAAGGCATTGTTCTTAAGAAATATTTTTGAAGAAAGAATGAAGCTTAAAACTAAAGAGTAAGTGGGAAAGAAGTTGCCACAAATAAAATAAAACATTTAAATACGCATTATTTTTGGCAGTATTCATTAAGAATATTTTTCATGGCGTCCAAGGATGGGCTTCTCGATTTTCAAAAATAAAAAACAGCACACATAGTCGCCCGTACACACAAACGTGCACATGCGCACAGATCTTTCCACAACAATCATGTGCTAAAGAGTAGTGCCACTAAAACTCCCAGTTCTTTCGACTGTAAATATTTCTAACTTTGCTGAATAAACCAAATGTTTAATATTTTACTAGATGGTTTTAAATTTACATACCTCTCTATATACACATCCATCTATATTTTAATTAATTACTCTATTTGAATTAAATAGTTATTACATATTGATTAATCCTTATATATTAACCAGTGCACCGTGTCGTAAAAAAATGGCAGCAATGGTTAAACTGTTTTAATAGTAAGATGCATTGAAACAATGTCTTGAATCAATGTTTTTAGATACAATAAAGCAGAAATATATAATTCAACCGATGATTCATTGATTACTCCTGGTGTTATATAAATCGCTTTTTGCTCAAAGAGTTTTCATGTAAAAATCGTAAAAAATATGTTTAACAGTGAAATAGTTGAAGAGGAAGATATATCTGGGTGCGTCTCAATAAATACTTGAACAAATATGACTGCAGTATAAGAAAGGTGCGATTAAAGGACCGGATTAATTAAATGGTTCATTTTGATTGGGAAGTAATTTTGTCTAAATGAAAATAAATAATTTTATTTGTATAGATTATTACAACGACTAAGGTGATGACACATAAACTCATTTAGTAAGTTAACTTGATTTACCTCCCTTACGACAAAATACATATTTAAATAAATAGAGTAGAAACTTATAAATAAATACACATTGATAATTATTATATGGTTTGATTCTCTCTCTCTTACTCAATATATATATATATATATATATATATATATATATATATATATATATATATATATATATAATTATAATTATGAAAACAAGGACTTTAAAAATATCATGGTGATATTTATTTCATTAAGATCGAAATTTCGATTACAACTCATCAGATCGAATATTACAGAAATAATTTTCGAAATGATGATTTGGAAATATCTCCGTGATCTTTCAAAGTCTTCGTTTTCATGATAATTAGTATATGCCCTGTTTTTAACATTGAACTCTCTCTGGATCTAATGGATCTATATTCTATTTGGTATTATCCATACGGATTATCAATTATATATATATATATATATATATATATATATATATATATATATATATATAGTACGATAAACGTGCAATCAATTTACAAATTCATGAATCATTCACACAAAAACAAATGCAAAGGTTAATGATTTAATTGGCGAGAAATCCATCATCGCAAACGATTCAAATAATATACAAAAACCTCCGAATCCGTTATGAATGACATAATCCTTGTTTCCATAAATTTCTGCCGTATTAGTTCTTATTTTTACTACAAGCTTTCGTCTGTTCCTACAGACATCTTCAGGTATAGAATAGATGTTGTTCTTGCTTTTTCTCTTAGTAATAAGAGGACAACGAAAATATATGTATTGTTGTATCCGAAAATGCTATTGAAAATGTGTTATTGTTTTTGGAGCGCGCAGTAGCAACGCTGAGTTTGATTTTAAATTTTTAAAGGTTGTGCGTTCATATAAAATATGGTGATGAATGAATTTTTTACTGGTAAATTTTCTGTCAAAGTGGCATGAACTATATTGTTCAATAATTACAGTAATGTCGCACTTATTATCCAAAAGTCGCACTTGGATCAGTTATTTAAATTACGATAAACGTGCAATCAATTTAAAATTCATGAATCATTCACACAAAAACAAATGCAAAGGTTAATAATTTAATTGGCGAGAAATCCATCATCGCGAACAATTCAAATAATATACAAAAACCTCCGAAAGCTTGTAGTAAAAATAAGAACTAATACGGCAGAAATTTATGGAAACAAGGATCATTTCATTCATAACGGATTCGGAGGTTTTTGTATATTATTTGAATTGTTTGCTATTCTGTTAATATTTTCATAGCAGATTTAATTAGTTACAATTCTTAGTAACACCAGCTCACATATTCCCAGCTAGGCCGCCCCATGTCACGTACGCACATCCTTCGTATTCTACTGTAAAGGATAAAGTTCCACTCAGATTTTTACTAAGAATTTTTACGTCAGACGCCAGAAAGGATGTTTCCATGAACATTAAGATCATAAGCTAAGAATATCAGATATTATTTATCCTACATATCCTCATAATATGCGTCTTTTACATCCTTACAAGAACATAATTCAGTAAGACTGTACATTGAGTGGAACACATTGCTTTAAACACTCGTATTAAAAATACGTATATAAAATATTTTGAGCGGTTGCATTCAGTGTTGAAAGAGTTAAATCAAATTACAGCCTGATTTTTAGCGTCCCTTAATTCTCCTGAAAAAATATAAGACACCTGATCATTCATAAAACCCCCAAGAGCGTTAAACCTCACGTAGAGAATAACTGCTATACAGCTATTTGAACATTTCTTTTGATGTCATTGTCTCATGGATTCAATATGATTTCCTTCAGATTACACTTAACTCTATGGATCCTATATTTATTTTTACTATTTTATTTTAGTGAAGATTATATTTGATAGATAACGCACCACCGAGAAACATGTGGAAAATAAAAGATATAATCTCATTATATAAATAAAATACGTTTATGCATATGAATCAAGGGGAGATAACCGCAATTCAAATCAGCATCCATAATAAAAATGGATTTTTTCTACATTTATCGGTGTTCCTTCTTATATATAGAAAGAATAAATGTTAGTTTCGTGAGCCTTTAAATTTCAATAACTGGCATGGCCATCGCGTGTCAACTTTTAAAGAAGAAATACAAGCCATGAAACATCTTAGGAAATAAAAATATTAAAATGTAAAATTATACAGAACTTTCATTTTTACATGATTTTAAAGAAGAACTATGTAACTCATGCAGTATATAAGACATTTAGCTATCTCTCAGGGATTATTGCTTGTCACTTTCGGATCATTAATGTCGATAAAAATCTTTTAAGCGAATTTGTGTAGGATTCTGCAAATAAATTGTTTCTCTTTTAGATTTGCTTGTGATAAGCTTAGCGTAATTATTTTCAAGCAACAGAATTTAAGCTGACTTTTTTTTAGGAATCGATTTTTGATGTTAATTGTGTAGAAATATCCCGCCTAGTAATAATTTTTTGAGAGAAATTTGCGTGAGCACGTTTCGTGCAAACAGATTCAATTCTATTAACTTGTATAATAATAATAATAATAATAATAATAATAAATAATAATAATAATAATCAGAAATCAACAGAAATAATAATAATAATAATAATATTTTGTTTAAATTCATTAGAAATAACATGTAATTAATTTTGGTGAGAAAAAATGGGACATTTCAAATGTAAAGACGATAATGACGAAGTGCACTGTTTACAATTGTTTAAAATCGCATTAGGAATAAACAATTGTTTTCCAATACAGTACCGAACAAAAGTCATAAATGATACGTGACGAGTTTATATATACGTGCAGGACATCATCAATATGAGAGAGTGAGTTGAGGTCATATATATAAGGTTGTGTCTACTTTGTACGGACTCACACACAAGATATATATATATATATATAATCGGTTTCGCCCGAGTCAAGGCATTTAAGCCATTGAGATACAAGGGGTTACTGGATGGTGAAAATTTAGAAACATTTTCTAAGGACCAAGAAAAAAGAAGAATAATCAGGAAGACAGTAGAAAGCTATTGATATTTTATTTAATTTTTTGAAGATAATTAAGAAGGAAAGAGCCGGAATGGAGTTCCACAAAGGAGAATTGCAAGAAAACATCTAAGTGACTCAATTAGAAGTTGGTGAGACCACGTCGCCAGTCTAGTACTAAGTTTAAATTCAGAGTGAAGAGGTCAACCGAAAAATTAACATTGAAGTATTTATAGAAATCGCACACAGAAGCAACATTAGGGCGGTGGTAAAGAGACCGAAGCCGAGACGCCAAAACAGGGGCAATAATATTCCCGATTCTTCTTTCGATTTCAGTAAAGTGCTCTAGGTATATAGTGGCAGCAGTATCATAAGCATGGACGAATAGTAAACTTATAGAGATGTAAGATAGATTATGGAGAGACACATTTCTAG